>ML777196.1:110786-156425 GCA_009831015.1 Picea engelmannii
TCCGATTTTATCTCCCTAGCAAACTTCTTCCTTGAATGTCCTTCCTTGCAAGCATGCAGTTCATTTGAAATGAAAGGATGTCTCACGCCTAAGAATTTTTTCACTCTAGGAGTACTTATTTAAATTGACACTCTACAAGGCCAAAGAGTCAAAAACACAAATCAACAACCCTTCCCTCATTCATTTTTTCAATATGACCATCTTAATGCTACACGAAGCAGCAACTGCACAAAGAAAATTGCAACTGGACGGTCACAGCAGTAATGGATCTAAGTTGTAAGCACAATACAGAACTCGTTTAAACAAAATAGAAATTCAAGAATTTCACACATTTTTTCTTCGGTGAATTATTCAGGCAAATTATTTTAAATACATTGGGTAAGGTGGCTCTTGGGGGTATTTTAAACCAAAAAATGACCTTACCAAACATGACAAACACAGTCACACTTTTTATCATCTGAATTTACTTATGAAACAAATATGCTTTCATCCTTGTGTTTTTAAATATTGATTCTTCTTCTCCAAAATACATATCAAAGATGGACAGAGGTGTATCTGAGATTTTAAATATTGATTCTTCTTCTCCAAAATACACATCAAAGATGGACAGAGGTGTATCTGAGATTTTGTTTTTCTATTGTTTCCAAATATGAAGTTTACAACCCTTTTTGGCCCAACAAACTATCAGATTTTTTGAACAATGCCACAGTACTCGTAGAATAAGAAAATTTCAAAATTGATACTCAATGAAAGAAGACAACTTTGGAATTCCCTATTTCTAATGACACTGATTTTGAGAAAATACTTTCCACTGTGTTACGCTTCATACTGTATGAGAGGTAACCATGTGATTCTCATCACATGCTAGAGATTTCAGCATGAGCGTGGCATGATGCTCCAGTGCACATTTGATCATGAGCACTTCAGATTGGTCTTCCAGAGAACATATATCAGAGATCTTGCTGCATGTTGATCTTCCTTGCACAATGGATCTGCCCTTGATGATTTCATGATGATGAAGCTTGATGTATTGGATATATTATTATTTCCTTGCTCATGTATGGTGATAGTGTTTCATGTATTTGTCATGACTGAGGTGAGCATTGGTTAAGTCTAATAATGGATCATAACACTCTAAATTGTCATTATTATTTGCCTTGTACCATGGTGGATCACAGTTGTCCTTTAAATAAGTGTTGTCACTCTTGGGTTGAGTTGTACTACTAAAGGCCTAGGAAGGTGTAGCATGTCCATATCCCAAATCATACTTAACACTTTTCATCTTCCCCATTATTCAATACACATATTTCGTATTCCTGCTCATGGTTGTCTTGTCGTATGTCATAGCAAGGTTCATACTTAATAGTCCCATGAGGGAAGCCTCATCTTAAGAGCTATAAGCTTGAGGTTGATGCAGCTAAAATTTAAAAGCCAAACATAAAGTTTGAGCCATGCCACCTCGGTATGAAGCCAATGCCCCAAGTCCCATGCTTAAAAATGCATATCTAAAGAAAGGGACTAATCAATTCAGGAAAAGGCAAGGAAAGGGTTAGTAAGAAACCGTGCTAAGGAATGGTAACTCAATGCTAAGCGCTCTCTCCCTTTAAAAACACTCATGTGGATGAATATCTTTAACAAACCTTATGTGGCTATGTAAGTCAACTCATGAAGTTAACTGCCTTTGTCATATCACATACTCTTCACTTAGTGTCCTAGGATCTACTTCTTGTCTTAGGAGTTGTCACATGTAATAGAGGTTGATGTTGTCCCCGCCATGGTTACACTTGGCAAATGGTATAAATTCTATGAGCTATTGTGAAGTTAGAAGATGACACTTAATGTTTTTCCACCTAAGGGCACTTGCACTGAGACGTGACTCATCATTTATGTTGCATTAGGCTGTGTACCTACCTCGAGACTCGTGTACATGCATTGGGACCTATGTACCTGCATCGAGATCCATGACTACCTTGGGATCTGTGATTGTCCTGAGCATTGTGTACACTACCTAGAGCATTGTGATCTACCTAGGGCATTGTGAGACATGCATTGGGCATTGTGACATAGCCATACACACTCTCTTGGATACCACATGTGCCACATCATCACTCATTTGAGGGGTTGACTTGCTTTGTTGGACCATTTGACCAAGGTTGTTGCATTTAAGGACCACACATGCCTACTTCCCACTCATTTGGCATCTTTTGAGGAGGCCGTTGGATGATTTAGAGGAGTGACCCACCTTTGGAGGCATCTAGCTCACACGTGTGGATGTCTTAAGCATTTCTTGGAGTATTCTAAGGAGGCGGCCCTCCTATCTTGTTGGATCCACACGTGTGAGGGTCTTGTGGAGCATTGTGAGGAGACCTTGTATTATTTTGATGAGATCGACCTCCCTAGATGAGGGAATCTATTGTATCTTGACCATGTCTATCACACTTTTGAGGAGGATGTCCACTTGAGATTATTACACATATTTTGAGGGCAGCCTAGCTTTAAGAGCAGTTATATGTTGACAGAATGTCCAAAATTCCACTAGATTAACGCCATTAGATGCGGAATAGCCACCGGATTTCCAAAATGTGGTCATAATAGAAATGTGGAAGAGTGATGTCAAATAGTGACATGTCAACCATTCCACATCACCAATGTCACATGATTTCATGACCTATCATCAATAACCAATCCTTATCCGACATGTGTCCTAAGAAATATGTTGACGTGCCACAACAACGTCGAAGTCCATAAACCCGATCTAGTTTCGGGCTTTCTTACTTCACCATTTTTGCAAGAATTGGACTAATAGACTAAATGAGTATTTAAGATTGGCCCAATAGAGTTTTGACTAGTAGAGTTGACTCGAGGCCTTGACCTCTCATGGCATCAAGCCTTCAAAGCACCTCTTAGGATCACCCAAATTTGGTGGACCCAACTTGACCCTCTTCAATTATTTGGTTATTGAACCATTAGGAATTTAGAACAATTGGTATGGCTGGCCCATACTGATCTGACCTGATCGGGAAAAACATATGTTGCCCGACTACATTGCCATGTGCCATCTACCGATATAAACATCAATGGCACCCACTCGTAAGTCAAAGAACAATTCACTCCTTAAACGCTCAAACAAGAGAAAATAGTGGTAAGGGGGGGCTGAATGAACAATATAAACCATGACCCTAAAGGACCGTGAGCCCGAGCAAGAACCCCTTATTGGAGAAACAGGGAACGACCATATACCCAAGATGAACTTCACACCTTAATTCAGGCCACCACATTTTATATGGTGTATGGACTAGACTATCGACCAAAAGCCGAAGGTAGTAGCAACGATATCTCTTTACGAAGAGATTAATACAACAGGTAAGTCGTGTATACTTGGCAGGATTTGATTATCACGGTGAAGCTTTAAAGGGGCAGAGGAGAGTAGAACTCCAACACGACTGTTAAACTACTCTGAGGGATCGTGCTAAGCCGCACATACTATGAAATCAAAACCTAGATCTTGTCAGCCACGTAGACCTATCAGACAAAGCGAGGCGGTGCTGCTGGGTATTTTGGACTAAGAGTAATTGCCACGCATGTAGATGAATAGATAATTTAAAAAAAAGGAATCTGAAAATTTGAGGAAACTTGAGAGCCATGGACTCTCTAGGAATCACGAGGAGCCAGGACACAGCGCAAAAGAAGAATTGATGTCAGTGTGAAACAAAACAAAGAAAACCGTGGATAAGATGCAATAAGGGCACCTCGGGCACACAAACCAAAGTGTGGACTATAACACAAGTTGTGTCAGTGGTGTCACAAGTCTGATTGGCAGTACTGATTTCTACCAAGAAACTCACGGCAGAGGTGTGCAGTAACTCAAGGTATACTCACAGCAGCAGTAGTAACTCGTGGTACCGTAAGTCACAAACTCACTCTTAACACAACTGCAGAGAACAGAGAACTTTGCAGAATGGGGTAGAAATGCAAAAAATTGAGACAGGAATTCTTTCAACAATGGAGTTATGTGCAAGCTTGTGCCCTGAAAAGAGGGAGACGAGGTATCGACGCACCTGTGGATCGATCAAATGCCAAGGAGAATTGCACCCAAAGAAAGAGTATTAAAAAAAATTATAATTTAAAACTTTCAAAAATTATAATATTTAGACTCTGATATCAATTAAACAAAATTATAAATATACCAGAATAAGGAAACTACCTACTCACATGGTTTTCGAGCAATCTATACTCATTAATTCATTATGTATTTATAAAAGTACTCGAAGTCTAAATAGAATGAAATCAATCACTGGAGTGATTGATGGAGTGATCAGTGGAGTAATTAGTGGGATGTTTTGTTTTAATTTAGGAGTTTTAATTAGAAATTATAATTATGATACATGTTATTTGATTTTTTTTAATAGATATAGAGTTAAAATAGATATATATGTCAACTTATTAATCAGATCAATATAGTTTTTAGGATTGGTTTAAATAGTCATTAACCAAAAAGTAGATGTCTTGATTAATTAGAATTAGTTCAAATAGTTATTAAACAGAAAAAAGATATCTGGGGTTCAAATCTATTGATCAGCTCAACCAGATACTTGGAACTTAGGTTTTGCCCACTTTATACTGGATATCATTCTTGGAATGGGAAAAAATATCCACTTTACCCTAAGTACCAGATACTGAAATGAAGAGAGTACCATCCTGGAATGAAGAGAAGTATTGTCCAAAATCCTCGACTGCATACATATTTCATTTATTTCAGGTTTTCTAATTCACTGATCTCTGCACTCTCTACATAAATCCCAGAAATTCCTTTCTTTGGCACATGTCCAAGTGCGTTACACTATCCCTATAATTCATACTCATTTACTCCTAAATTCAGCTTTTCAAATCAAAGATGTGGGCATACTGTAAATAAAAGACGCAGTGTCCATCCATATAAAATCTAGTAAAAGGCATATATCACTTGACTCTATTCCCAGATCCGCTCCCCCCGGCGATAAAAAAATCTCAACAATCTCCAATGCCATGAAAGCAGAATCCCAAGAAAAACCTCTACCATATGAACAATTTTTTCAGATAAAACTTTCTATCACAGTGTAACCAACTCCACACTTCGGATGAAGAAAGTCAGAAAGAAACATACTTGGCCAACCGTTTACCCCATTCGCTGTTCTCTTCTACTGGAATTAGAATAAGAGTGAGTAGCAATCCTAGAACTCTGAAAAGCATTGGAAAATCTATTCAGGTTAGCTAAAATCTTCATTGATACCAAAGGCATGCATCCATATGGTTCTGTAAGGTTGAAGATGGATATACATACAAGAAAGCCCAGACGCTGGGCAGTAAGATGAGCGCCAGGATAACTAACAGCATATTTAGATGAATAGATCCTGCAACCATCCACAGAGCCATTGCACATTGCAGCCAGCTCGATTCTGAGGTGCGACAAATTATTGTTGTTTGCATTCCATCACAGTTAGAGTTAGTATTCCTCTGCAGATCGTCCATCTCCATGTCGAAATTGATTGGTAATAGACAGAACAGAGCAGTGGAAGTTTGTTATGAAAGGAAGGACATAATGACGAGAACGGTCGATAAAGAGAAGACAGGGAGATGGATTTTGAATATGACACTCTCTGCCAAAATCTTTTTAATGCACCTACTAAACAATCGCACAAAAGTATGATGTACAAACACACTTTAACCTGGGCTGGCAGATCTGACCAATCTCTTCCAAATACAATGTGCCTAGTACACAATGGCCAGCGAGATTTAACCGACCTCTTCCAAACACAATGTACCCAATAAAGAATGGCCAGGATATTCTGTGTCCAACTTCAGCGTTCTTTATAAATAAAAAATGCATTTCAATATTTTTAGGATTTTTAAGATGGAAACTATGGTTTGAATTTAACTCTAAGGTTATCATGGTGCAAACAAAACGTTTTGGTTTCAATTTTAGGGCATTATTTTTACCATGATTTTCACAAGTATGATAGATCACGGTTGTATTAATAAAACTTTTTGAAATGTTAATGATTTTTTTTGGTTATATATATATATATATTTTGGGGATATTTCCTTGAAATTTGTTCGAAATTGTTAGATTAGTAGATTTTCAGATTTCGACTAAAGTAGATCAGTTAAACAAAATCATTTTAAAACTATCCAAAATTTACAAAACCAAAAATATATGAAATTATTCAAATCATAAAAATTAATTTCTTTAAATTTCAATTAAAATTAGTTACCAAAATACATTTATTCTTCTATTGAAATTTCATGTCCCATAAACAAAGAAACTTCATATACCAATTTAATATCCTACTTAAACATCACCTTAAAATAAAATAAAATTATTATTATTATCATAAATCAAGGGTTGAACAACCTCCTTACAAACTTTTACCCATGGTTATTTTTATAGCTTTGCAAATATCTCCTTACTAAGATTTTATTTTGGTTGCACACTGGATTTATGAGTCTTCTTCGTTTCATCATTGTTTCTTTCATTTCACGATTATTGCGGAATGTGATATGGGACAAATATTTTCTAAAAATAGATGGACAGATATTTCCAAGAATAGATGTATCAAAGGTGGCTGTGGGTTCCGTGAATTCTCCTCGATTAGGGTAGTTGTCATTATAATACTTTATTAAAAAAAAATGCTAGCCGACATACCCATTTTGACATGCATGGCACAAGCAAGAACAAAACGCTGTGTCTTCACTTTTAAAGAAAAATCTACAAAATATGTACCGCACTACTCCATATTTGGTCAAATTATTACCTTTTATGATTTTAAAAGTGGAAATTGTTTATGCACAAGTTTATACCCTTATAATATATATATATATAATTTTAAAATAGATAGATGTATTTTATTTATTAAAATAATGGAAAAAATAAAATGTGTTTCGTACGTTGTTTCAAAGTAATATAAAACAAAAATTAAAGTTAATGGTATAAGTACAAAATCTATATCATAAACGTGTTGTTACTTAATTAAATAAATATAGTATTTTAATTTTATTTTTAGTAAATACATATAGTATTTTAATTTTATTTTTGGTAGAAAGGATAATTTGCAAGTTATTATAATTTAATTTTTCATTATTTATTAATATTTGATGATAATTTTTTTTTTTTTTTTTTTTCTTGAAATGATGTTTTAAAGAAGTTTTCTTTTATTTATTTGTTTCATGAGAATATCAATAATAATAGTATATATTTATAAGAAGGTTTCATTGTTTATAACTAGTATAGAGGTAGACTTTAAATTGGAGACCTTTTTCTCCTCCCTTATGGTCACAACGACAATGTTGTGTGCTTGTGCTATGTGAAGCCTTGTTGTCCCTTCAACGTGTATTCTTTTTATTGTGGCTTTATAGAAGGGAAACTTAAAGAGTTTGGGAGTGTCCAAATATGGCACTTTATTGGTTGTCGAACGTCCTATCTGTGGGTCTTAAATATATATTGTTTTTCTCATCACTTTTGGTATTGTTTTTCTCATCACTTTTGACCTTTTCAGTGAACATTCAAGCCTCATCCTATTGTACACCCTTTTTCTTTCATAAATTATCTAATAATAACTATTTTGGTTTTGCTTAGAATTTTCTTGCAATATGATGAGTTTGATAATTTTTATAAGGGATTTAAATGAATTCTCTAACTTTTAATATTATCATGTGATGAGAACTAGTAAATCCTCAACACTAAGATTTATGTGGGAAGGAATGTTTGGAGGATTCAAAGGAACCACATTATTGTTTATCGGAGGTCGACGTTTCAAGTCCATATTAGGACCCATCATTAGGACATCTAAGCCTAGGTAAAGAAGAAACTGAAGAGCGGAGATATATAGTAAACCTACGGGGGGAAACTACAGTCTTGAAGTTAGTAAATCCTCATTCTAGAAACAAATTTGTGGTGTTAATTCTATGATTGTTGTAGAATTCTCTATGTAAAGGAGAATTACTCGGAAGTTGTTGTGGAATCTGTTTAGAATCTTTGTTGCATGATTCATTTGGAGCCTTTTGTTGTGGAAGTATGTCCCAACCCTTCACTGAGGGATTTTCCAAAATTTCAAGTAAGATAAATTAAGATGGGATTTCAACAAATTCAAAAGAATCCACGGTGAAAGATGATGCAGTTTCCATAGAATTAGCATCGTCGGTAGGAACAATGCCCATAAAATCAAATTGTAATAATTAGGGATCCCAAGAATTTGTTAGTTAGTTATTTATGAGGAATTAGATGTGTTGAAAATATAGTTAGAGTAGTTGTAAGAAGAAAATGGTTTAAGAGTTGTAGGTTATCCTTGGGATTTGGTTGGAATTCTCAAGAAACCAATAACTGTTCTTTAAATATATAAGATCTCAATCCACTTGAGTTTGGTTCTATAGAGAAGTGTTGGCACTTTCCTAGATTGTATTCATTTCTTGTTCAAGTTTAATGCAATAGAAATTGATATTGCTACTTCACTACATCTTTCATATTAGTCTTTGTAGCTGAGGAATTCAACCTAGTAAACTTTAAAGCAAGGGCCCACTCTAGAAGTACCACTAGAAATTGCATATCTTCTTGTGTTGTAGGCTTATTTCTTCAAGAGTTCGTTCATTTCTTAGTTTAGTTTTGTGTGTTTCATTTCCATGGGCCTTTTATTCAATGATTAGTTTAAAGCAACTTGGAATTCAAGGGGCAATCACAATTGCTCTAAATCTTGTTGTGTTAACTTTTCCATAGTAGTAGTATTCTACTTATGTGACATTGTTTCTCGAATGTTAATTCATAGAATTTTCAGATTCAAAGAGCGACCTCAATTGTTGTGAATTGATTCTTTCTTTACAAATAGCTGTGCATGAATGGACTAGGCATTTATAGGCTAAGATAGTTTATTCCAGTGGATTATAGCCTTATAGTTGCACATATAATGTAAGGAATCTTTAAATTTTATGCACTCAAATCAATAAACTAATTGTACTTTTGATTACCATTGCAACATTAACACATTGGAAAAACTAAGCCCAACATTGTTGGCATCATTGTCGGAGAGTTGCCAAAGCTATAACCAATGAAGTTTGTTTACATTAGGTTTGCAGTATAGAAATACTTTAGGTTGAAGGTTGACATTCAAGCCTCAAATTTCTTTGCATGGCATTTTACGACCTTAATAGTTTCTTGCTTTTGTAGAATGCATGCATGTAATATTGTAGGGATAACTTAGGTAGATTTCTTCTAAATAATTTTAGCACGGCAAGCAGAAAGTAGTTTACACAGAGAAAGACAAGTCTCGCCTATGAATTCTACAAATGAGTTGGAAATTCTGAAATAAAACAATTAGAGTTTGTCACTGGGGAGATCGTTGTAGAAGTGATTGTAGAAATCATTGTAGAATTAGCCAAAATCATTTCTAAATCCCAAGCTCAAAAAAAGGTCAAAAGATTTAGAAATTTTTTCCCTATTCAATATGGCAGATGAGTGTGAGGAAGAACAAGTAACTTATGATTTCCCCATCCAACAGTTTGATGATGACTCTAAGATAAAGAACAAAAACCTTTCTAGCCTCCCACATTTTCTTAGGCTTGCAACAAAAGGCTTGGATACTTTGTTGTTTGAATTTGAAGTCATGTGTAGGACTTATGAGTATAAAATTAATGTTAAAGATGATGTGTTATGATGGTTTATCGGATTAGGTGGGGGGAGTATCATTACATGGGTGCAAATGAAAGACAAGTTCTCAAAGAAATATCAAGGTTATTGTAAATCTAGGGAAAATAGAGATAAAATATTCTAAATGACATAGAGAGGATGAGTCATTGGAGGACTATGCTGAAAGATTTCATTTTAGTTACAAGCAACTTGAGAGGAGTTGGGGAAGAATGGATGGAAGCCCTAAATTTCATAATACCTAGACTCTAGAGGCTTACTTATGAGGAAATCTAAGAATCTTTTAGGAGCTACTAAAGAGCTTCCATTAAGAAAAACAATGGCTAAGGTGGAATTGTTTCCCAATCAACAAAGGCCACAATGGGTATCACCAAAATTGAGATTGGCAATCTATTGGATGAAATGAAGACATATATCTTGAACTCATTGGCCATGCAATTGGATTCCCTACATGATAAGAAGAAACAAAAAGACACCAAGAAGGCCTTGGCAAACTTTTCTCCAAGGTGTACAAAGAGGCATGCATGACATGAATGCATATTGGATAAAGTGGGAATTGATGATATTTGAACTAAAAATCATTATAAAAGTCAATTCCCATCACCATAGGGCTTAAAGGTTTTTTTATCAAGGGGCGGAACATAATGTGGAGCAAGTAAGTTTCATAAACTAAAGAAGATTAATGTAACAACGACAACCATCTCAAGGTATGCCTTATTCACATCCTTAATGGTTTAATTCTTGTTGGGATAACTAAATGAATCGTGCTTCCTCCCTAAGATGGTAACCTTCAAACTCTCCTACCAATCTAATGCATGGCCAATTCCATCCACACTTCCACATCAGTAGTCTTACCTAATGCCTCAATGGAATCCTCTACCATTCAACCAATATCAACCTTAACAATGGCTTCAACAATGGTCATGGGAGACCTCAACAAAATTGGCCACAACAATACAATAGGATCTCTTTCCATCTACTCTACCTAACCATAACCAACTTCCTCCAAAACAACCACAATTGTTAGGCCAACCTACACCAAACCTTAATAATACACTGACCTAGATAGTATACCTAATGAGATGGAATACTTTCCAAGCTACTTCTTAGAATTTGTACATTGCAATGAACTCCATCTCTGCTCAAGAAGGATTCTAGAAAATCTTGCACTACCAATTATTACTGAGCAAGGTAAAGAGGAATAGTGATATAGATCACTCATTTTCATGTACACCAAGAAAAATAACCCTCTCAACAATGTAAACAATATAAAACACCACCCTTTCTAAAGAGGCTAGACAAACAAAAAATTCAACACCAACATGAATTTGATTTCCTTGGAGAATTTCAAAATATTTGCATCAAAATTCCTTTGTTTCAAGCTAGTAATGATATATCCCCCTCCTACACTCCTGGACCTCCCGCAGGCCGTCGGCCCTGTGGCTCTCCCGCCCTCCTCCTCCCTCCACCAACGTTGCAGCAAGCTCCGTAGGCTCCAATGGTGGCTCCCTCGCCCTCTGCTCAGAACAACGGTGCCCCTCCTGGTGTTGCTGCGACGGCGGCCCCTTCAGTCTCGGCTCCCCTTCACAGCTGCGCTCCTCCTGGAGCTTCGTCCGCGTCGTTCTCAGGTCTCCCTCCGGTTCCGGGCCCCTCCTTCAAAGATGTAGCTTCACGACAACCCTCCGGTCTGCATGCAACGGCCCATGAGGTTGCCTCTCGTTAGGGTCGGTCGTCTGGGCTGCATGCAGCAGTTCCTGAAGCTCCGACAGTCTCAATACAAATGTCGCAGGAAACCCTAACTCATGCTCGACATTACGGCAATCACGCTTTGGTCTATAGGTTTAATGGATTTTGGCCCAATCTTCCGGATCTTCTCTCCTGGATCTCTTCCGACTGGTACCCACTCTTAGATGGAGAAGTCACTACCTGCCCCTGTGCAAAGGGGTTCTTTGTGGTAGTTTTCGAATCTACAAGCGATAGAGACAAGGTGTTTAACTACGGACCATGGTTCTGGGGCAGAGCAGGTCTGTCCATGCAACTATGGACCCCTGCTTTTGACCCTTCCATGGACTGTATCTCTTCAGCTCCTGTCTGGGTGAGACTTCCATATTTGCCCCTGCACTTCTGGGGGGATGCGTCTCTTCAATCCATTGGCAATGGCCTCGGCAAGTTCCTCTGCAGAAGCCCGGATTCTAGGCTAGCCCTCTCCACCTTCGCGCGAATCTGTGTAGAAATGGACTTCACCAAAGGTTTCCCAGCTGAAATAATTCTTCAAGGCAAGGACTACTCAAGGAACCAAAAACTCGATTATGAGAATCTCAATTTCAGGTGTAGGAACTGCTTCGCAACGGGTCATATAGCCCGAAACTGTGACAAACTACCCGGGGAAAAAAGGGCGCCCAAGAGCCAAAGACCCACCTGGTGGACGAGAGCTCAATCGGAGTCGCACACTGAAAGCAAGGCCCATGGAAAGGCAAAAGAAGCAGAAGCCGACGCTGAAATCAAAGACCCCGATAAAGGGGAAGCTCAGGCAGAAGCCAGTCCCAAGTCATCAATCCAGCCAGACCCCCGAAACTCAAGCTGGGCTAATCTAGCTGACGAGGAAGATCCTCTAGGCTCGATAGAAAATCACTCTCAGGACCAAAGCATGGAATGGCGGACAGTGTCGAAAAAGAAAAAAAAAATCCAAGCTAGAAATGATGTAATAATGCGAAGCCGCTCTGGATTGCTAAAATAGTTTTGGCTCCCAAACTTTGTCCTATGTTAAGATCTTCAGGCATTTGGTTTCCTGTTTACAAGAAACTAGTTTTCGATGTATCAAACCCAGTGGCATGCCCACTGTTTTTAATATAAAAATCTCCTAACCGTTTCTGTCAAAAAAAAATGATATATCCCTCTACAAAAAAGTTGTAATGGACTTATTCCTTAAGAAATTGGGGAGGACGAGGAAGGATCTCAAACTATCCAAGTAATAGATCAACTTATTGGCCTTATGTTGGGGAAAGTCCTTTCTCCAAAATACTCTAATATAGGAAGCCATGTAGTGGATGTCTACATATGAAAAATATTGATCCGGAATACCTTATATGATTCAACAAGGGCATCCATAAATGTGATGAAAAAGGAAAAATGGATAGATTGTCTCAATGAGTTGCTACAATAAATCCCCATGATTCCCCAGATGGTTGATAAGTCCAATGTCAAAAAAGAAGGGATCTTGGAGGATATAGTGGTTTCCATTGACTCATGGGAATACCCTATAGATTTCATGGTGCTACAAAAAAAATCTAGTCTTTGTGGATACCCATTGCTCTTGGGGAGACCTTGATTGGAAAACTATAGATAATTACTTCGACCCTATGTGGATCAAGTTCCCAATTTGTCCTTACACTTTCGAGTTTTAATAATTGGCCTCCATTGGAATGCTTTGGGGAAGTTCCATTTCTACTCCCAAGCATATCACAACCTATTCCAAGTTATGTGTAGAAGTGGATTTCGCTAAGGGTATGCTTGAGAACATTCCATTTGATGTAGTGGGAAAGGTTTATAAGCGAAAGTTGGATTATGAGTAAGAATATTTTAGATGCAAAGCATGATTTGAGTATGGTCACTTGGTGGGTTCATGATCACATAAAAAATTGGACTTAGGAAATCCATCCAATCCTTCAAGAAGAAAATATCATGATGCAAAACTATAGGCCTACATAGTAGAAGGGCACAGAATAACACCACCACTTGATAGAAAATAAATATTCCTCCAAGACAGAAGAAACCAAAAAAGAAGCAAAAGCACCTGGAAACAGTCCCATTGAAGAAGTTGCTAGCACGTAGTAGGTCAAGGAAAATCCCCATCCTAGTGTTCCTTCTATGGAAGAACGACAAGGAGGTTGAATTAAAGTTGGATTACTATTATTTTAAAAATGTAAATTTAAAATATTAATTTCGGAAAAATAAAAATAAAAATAAATTTCGAGGTCACAAGCACGAGAAAACTGGTCAACAACAAGGCTCAAAGCCATTACAACAATATACTCAATATGAGCTTCACTTATGAGAATTGAACCTAGGTGGGGAGGATAACGATCATTCCTCCCAACCACCCGAGCTAAATCATATATATATATATATATATATATATATATATAAACTTAAAATATTATTTTTATCAATTAAAAAATCTTTATTTTTGTTATTTCTTCATTTATGCACTCTATGAAGGTTTATTTATTTTTAAATCTTTTAATAATTTACTTGGTAATTTATCTCAACTCTTTTCAGTGTTTAGTGTAACAAAGCTAAGTAAATGTTTTAGAATAATATTGTAAGCAAGTTTTAAAGGCTTAAGGGTGAGATATATTTCCTAATTATTTCATCATTTTTATAATTATATATAATACTATATTATATTTCTCAATAAATTATTCTTAATTACATATTTTATTTATACTTATATCGATGTTTCTATGTCATAATTTTGTAATATTTCAAATAGTTCACAAAAATCTGCATTATTTTAATTACTTACAAAATGGATAAAGTTACCACAACATTATGCTCATTAATCATGTCATGTATAATGACTTTGCTTTAATATTATCAACTATTAGTTGTAATCTCTCATCTTATTTACATGATAGAGAATATGTTGTCAATTCTTTCCAACCACAATTGAAGTAATCAAACTCATTAGACACTATTTCATTTTATAAAATTTATAAATGCAACATAAAAATGCATCAATCAACAACACTAGACACAAAAATTAATACAAGAAAATCAGAATATAGACCAGACCAAACATTGTTGCAGATATAAATTCTTCATGACAATAAATTCAATATGAATTGTTCATAGATACAAAGACTTAATTTTAAATAGTTTTGCACAACAAATAGCTTTTAAAGAATGTTACCCTTATTTATAAGCTCGCAACATGTAAAATTATTTTTGAACTAAGGGTTATAGTATTATAAGGACTTCTCTTACAAATCCCAATCCCAATGTTTGTTGGGTTACCAATCTTAAGCCCATGCCATGCTAACCAAATCTAGATAACAAGCTAATATATGCCCAAGCTAATCCAATCTCAAGAACCTTGTTGAGCTCAATCACAACAATGTCATACAACTCAACAAATCAACAAAAGACATTTATGCCCACATTATCTAGTACTCTTTAATCATGTTATATACTGAGACCATGCTTCTAAAGATTGGGATGTTAAACAATCTCAACAAATAGTTCTAAACTTTAATCTCGTTTGCACAATAGGCAATATGCCCCATTTCTTTCTCAAACACATTAAAACTCATCAAACTCCAACTCCATTGAATGTTACATGTATATATAGAATCCTCACATGCATATCAAATACATTCATACACTAAATGGAACATGCACCAATTAAAACAATAAAATTGAAGATATAAACCAAACATGATTACATATAGAAATTCATAACAATAATAATTTTAGTATCATAAACTATACATAAAAATGAAAAGCTTCTTAAACAATTTTACAACACTAATTTCATATAAGGGGTTCTTCACCTAGAACCTACTCTAGGTTTGCATTACACAAAGTTACTTTTGAATTATAAATTATAATGTGATAAGGACATCTTCACAAATCTCAATTTCAATGTTTTGATCTATCAATCCCAAACTCAAGCCCATGACATGCTAATTACATCTAGGCCCATGCCATGCTAATTATATCTAGGTCCATGCCAAATCCATGCCATGCTAATTACATCCAGATAACAAGCTAATACAATGCCATGCTAATTACATCTAGGCCCATGCCATGCTAATTATATCTAGGTCCATGCCAAACCCATGCCATGCTAATTACATCCAGATAACAAGCTAATACAAGTTCAAGAAAATCCAATCCTAAGAACCTTGTTAAGATCAATTATAATATAACCATAATAACACAACCAATCAATAAATAAGCATTTATGTCAACAATGTCTAGTACTCTTTGTTCAAATTTACTTTTTATGGCTAGCCTTCACTTTGAATCCATAAATGTCTAGATAATTAAATTTCTCTTTGCCAACCTCACACTCCACAAAGATCAAGACCAATGCCCATTTTAACAACAAAACCCTCAACATTTATCCTCAACTATCATTCTCCATGCATGAAGCAACAATAGAGAAGAAAAATGAAGAAAGGAATGAAATTTGAAAGAATAATAGAGGATCAACATCTATCCTCAACAATCATTATGCATGCGTGAAGTAACAATAGAGAAGAAAAATGAAAAAAAGAAATGAAATTTGAAAGAATAATGGAAGATGAAGGAACCTTACCCCTTGTGAGTGGACTCATTTATGATGAAACATTTATTTACTATTTGGTTTTGCCACTTATTACAACTTCCCTTTGGTTAAAGTTCAAATCTCATAAACTTCACCTAGATATTTTAACTAAGTTATATTTCTAAGAGTTGTTTCAACATTTTGAAGTAGCCATACAATAATTTGGAGGTAGATGTTAAACTTATAACACCATTAAAGCACACACTATGGATCTAATCTTTTCCTATTTTCTCTTTAAATCATGCCTTTTTTTTTTGGGTTGATTAAGACATTGTTCAACGATATACTCTTCATACATTACCTTGATTAGATCAAGTTTATTTGAATCTCCCCGGAGTGACACATCCGTAGAGATGAACTCTCCTTTGCGAAAAATTAAAAAAAAAATATTTTAAAAATATTATAATTAAAAATAGCATTTCAATATTTTTTTAATATTATAATTAAAAATAGTATTTCAATATTTCCTTTCTAAATTTGAGATGTAAAAGCTAAGATTTATATTTAACTATGCTTGTATAATGGTTGGAGATCTTTAACCTCATTATAAACTATTGAGTGTTATCATTTTGTAAATGTTATTACATGGGTATATCGTATTATTAATGATTTCATTTATATTAATAATTTTTTTTTTAGTATAAAATTGTTTAAGGTGAACTAATAAGATTTAGGAATATGGCACATGAATATGGGAAGGAACAAATAACTTATGGTTTCCCCATCTGAGAGTTTGATGAGGACCCTAAGATAACGAACAATAACCTTTCTATTCTCCCACATTTCCATGGATTTGCAACAAAAGTTGTAAAGGCTTGGATACTTTGTTCTTTGAATTTCAAGTCATGTGTAGGACTTCAGTATAAAACTAATGGTAAAGATGATGTGTAATGATGGTTTATGGGATTGGATGGGGAAGTATCAATACATGGGTGCAAATGAAAGATAAGTTCTCAAATAAATATTGAGGTTATTGTAAATGTAGGGAAAATAGAAATAAATCTTTTGAATGACATAGAGAGGATGAGTCATTGGAGGACTATGCTAAAAGATTTAATTTCAGTTACAAGCAATCCACCAATTATCGGTTAGACCTAGAATCCCTCAATAATGTTTTTGAGAGGAGTTTAGGAAGAATGTATGGAAGCCCTGAATTTCATAGTAGCTAGATGCTTTCTTATGAGGAAATCTAAGAAATTGTCAAGAGCTGCTCAAGAACTACCATGAGGAAAAACAAAGGCCAAGGGTGAATTGCTTCCCAATCAACAAAGGCCACAACGGGCATCACCAAAATTGAGTCCGGAATTTTATTGGATGAACTGAACATATATATCTTGAACTCATTGGCCATGTAATTGGATACCATATATGCTAGGAAGAAACAAAAAGACAATGAAAAGGCCTTGGCAAACTTTTACCTATGGTGTACAAAGAGGCATGCATAATATGAATGCCCATTGGAGAAAGTGGAAAATTGGAAATCGATGACATTTACACTAATAATCATTATAGAAGTCGATGCCCATCACCACCGGGCTTAAATATTGTTTATCAAGGGGTAGAACATAATGTGGAGCAAGTATGTTTCATAAAATAAAGAAGATCGATGCAACAACGACAAACATTTCAAGGTATGCCTTACTCACATCCTTAACATTTTAATTCTTGTTGGGTTAACTAAATGAATCATGCTTCCTCCTTGTAACCTTCAAACTCTCCTAGTAATCCAATTCCATCCTCACTTCCACACTAGTGGTCTTACCTAATGCCTCAAAGGCATCCACAACCATTCAACCAATAACAACCTTATCAATGGTCATGGAGACCTCAACAAAATTGGCCACAACAATACAATAGGCTCTCTTTCCATCTATTATGCCTGCCAATAACCAACTTCCTCCAAAACAACCACAACTACCAAGCCAAACTACACCAAACCCTAACAATACGCTAACCTAACCAATATACAATAATGAGATGGTAGACTTTCCAACCTACTCCTTAGAATTTGTACACTACAATGAACTCCATCTTTGTTTAGGAAGGATTTTAGAAGATCTCGCACCACCAGTTATTGTTGAGCAAGTTAAGGAGGAACAGTGATAGAGATCACTCCTTTTCATGTAGACCAAGAAAAATAACCTTCTCAACAATGGAAACAATCTAAAATACCACCCTTTCTAAAGAGGCTAGACCAACTAAAAATTCAACACCAACATGAATTTGATTTCCTCAAACAATTACAAAATATTTGCGTCAAAATTCCTTTGTTTCAAGCTAGTAAGGATATACCCCTCTACAACAAAGTTGTAATGGACTTATGCCTTAAGAAATGGGAGAGGAAGAGGAAGGATCCTCAAAGGATCCAAGTAATAGATCAACTTAGTGACCTTATACTGGGGAAAGTCATTTCTCCCAAATACTCTTATCCAAGTAACCTTATAGTGGATGTCTGCATATGAAAAAAAATGATCCATAATACCTTGTATGATTCAATGAGGGAAACCATAAATGTGATGAAAAAGGAAACAATGGACAAACTATGTCTCAACAAGTTGGTGAGATAAATCCCCATGGTTCCCCAGGTGGTTGATAGGTCCAATGTAAAATAGGAAGGGATCCTGGAGGATATGGTGGTTTCCATTTACTCATGAGAATACCCTATAGATTCCATGGTGCTACAAAAAAATCTAGTCTTTGTGGATACACATCGATCTTAAGGAGGCCATGATTGACAAACTACTAATTACATTGGTTGTAGGACAGGAGACATGACAATTTCCAATAGGAATTCAGTGAAGAAATTAATCTTGTATGCCCCACCAAAGCTTACTTGAAACCAAGGAGCCTCTATTGGTGAATCAAGAGGATGACGATGTACTCTTTACAACATCCATACAGCCCATCCTCACCATAGGCAGGTCTTTAGCCTTAAAGAACCCCGATGAAGACATGGTGATTTTCAACTTTATGAAAAATCATTACCCTCGAGGAGTGAAAATTAGAGAATGTGTTAATCTACTTTATGAAGATGAACATAGGAATGTGGATTCTATGAAGGATATAATACCTTTTAAGGAATCAATAGGTCCTAGTAGGATTTTAATCAACCGTAGGTTCCTAGATGATTTCTTTGTTGCAAAAGTCATAACCCTCCAACCAAAACAATTGAATCTACTTCAAACTCATAGCTATGCTTTTGCTTGGGAATCCCAAGATATGAAAGGAATTGATCCTAGCATATGCAAGCATCATATTTATATTTAGAACAACTCCCAACCAATTTTCTAACCCCAAATATGTATGAATGTTTCCCTCAAGGGCATTGTCAAGAAAGAGCTTTAGAAATTACTAAATCTACCCAATATCTAACATTGAATGGGTTTCCTTGTTGTTGATTGTGCCAAAGAAAGGGTGTAAAAGGTGAGTTTTTGTTGATTATTGGGAACTCAAAAAATCCACATGGAAATATCACTCCCCCCTTCCACTCATTGATTAGACCTTGGATATTTTGTCAAGCAAAAAGTACTTCTCCTTCCTTGACGATTTTAGCAAATGCAATCAAATCCAAATAGCTCTCGAGGATCAAGACAAAACCACATTTACATGCCCATGGGGAACATTTTCCGACCAATTCCTTCCTTTTGGACTGTGTAATGCACCAACCACATTCCAATGTGTTCTCCTAAGTACCTTTTTCCGACATGATCCATGATTTTACAGTTTATAGAAACTCTTTTGAAGAAACTTTGAGTATCTAAAGAAGGTTCTTCAACAATGCCAAGATATAATGAACCTATCCTTCAATAATGTAAAACGTTGTATGATGATGAATGGAGGCACAATTTTAAAAATTCATATATCATTGTCAAACATTGAAGTTGATCCTACAAAGATTGCTATCATTTGTAACTTACCCATGCCTCAAAAGCAAAGGGATGTTTGCATTTTTCTTGGTCATGTAGGGCATTACAAATGCTTCATAAAATATTTCAGTAAACTTGTTCCCCTGGGCTTTGTTTGTCCTTCTTTCCAAATATGTTGAGTTCCTTTGGACTTCAAAATGTCAATAGGCATTTGAGGTCCTAAAGGAGAAGCTAGTTTCACCCCTTATGATATGTGGACCACATTGGGAGTTTCCCTTCTATATTTACATTGATGCTTTTGAAGAGCAATTGGGGTTGTAATTGGACATAAAGATGTTGTGGAAACATATAGGCAATCTATACATTAGCAAGCAAGTGTAGAATTAAACTACACATTCAAAGAAAAATACTTTCTTGGAGTAGTTTATGCCATAAATAAATTTTGCCATTATATTATCGGATATTGTATATTCATACACACAAATCATTCTAACATTTGGTATTTAATGAATAAACTTATCATGAATGGTCGAATAATTAGGTAGTTGTTATTACTTCAAGAATTTAATTTTATTATACTTGATAAGCCTGGTCATGAGAATGTGATTACAAATTTTCTTTCCCGAATCTTTAATAGTCCCAATGTAGAACCTATGGATGATTCTTTTCCAGATGGGCATCTTTTCATTGTCTCCATTCAAACCCCATGGTTTAGTGACATAGTGTATTATCTTGTTGTAAAAATATCCCTGATGTAACACTTCTCCCATCAAGACTACTACATAAGTGTTCACCATCCTACACCTGAATTATTAGATACCTTTTCAAAGTTGGCCTTGACAATGCACTATGTTGTTGTGTACATGGGGATGAATTCTATGACACACTCTGAGCCTATCATGATGAACCTTGTGGGGGTTACTAGGCTACAAAGTGAACTACCCATAAAATTCATCATGAAAGCTACTATTGGGCAACACTACATAAAGATTCTACCAAGTAATTTGCCCAGTGTGATGAGTGCCAAATCATGGGTAAACCTACTCGAGCAAATGAAATGTCATTGTAGACAAAGATAAAATTGGATCCCTTTCATAAGTGGGGGTTAGATTTGTTTGACCAATTAATCCACCTTCTAATTAGCAACACCACAACTTGGTTTGTATTGATTATCTTATGAAATGGGTAGAAGTTAAGGCCCTACCGTGTGCATGAGAAGATAAGCTTGTAGCCAATTTATGGTATCATGAAAACTTTACTAGGTTCGCACCACAAGAATTTGTTACAAATCAAGGAGTTCAATTTACCTAAAAGATGATTGAGAAGTTGGTCAAGTTATATAAAATAAATCATGGGAAATATACTCCTTATCATTCCCAAGCAAGTACTCGGATTGAAGTTACCAATAGAGAATTGGTGAATATTTTAACTAAGATGATGCATTTTCAACAAAAAAATTGAGCTTTCTAAAGTAGTATTTTGACTAAGATAATGCATTTTCAACGAAAAGATTGAGCCAATCCACTTTCTAAAGTAGTTTGGGCTTATCGTACTACATGGAATACTACCACCATGTTTACATCATTGAAACTTGTATACGGTAAAATGATTCTATTGCCAATTGAATTTGAGATCAAGACACTTCAAACTACATTAATACTTGGTGCGGATCTTTATGAAGCAAGAAAAACAACTCATTGACTAGGTCAATGATTTGTATGAGTTTTGTCAGCAAACACAATTCCACATAAAAATTGTTTAATGAAAAAGGATATAAGATTTTGTAACAATATTATATGATTCTTAGTTTAAGAAATTTAAAAAGAAACTCCAAACTAAATAATTGGGACTTCATGAGATTGATACAATCTCAGACAATGGTTATGTTAAGATGTGTACCATTGATGACAATGGTTATGTTAAGATGTGTACCATTGATGACAATGGTTATGTTAAGATGTGTACCATTGATGCTAACCAAATTCCACTAATGATCATTTACTTGGGCTTTATAAGAAACCATTATTTAAGATATATTTAAGAATTTAGAATTATTGGAGGGTCAGCCTATATTGATCTGAGTTATCCAGAAAAACACAAATTGAGCAATTACACGATCATTTCTCATCCACCAAAATAAACATCAATGAAACCTACTGGAAACTCAAACAAGAGTGAAATAGAAAGAAGAATGAAGAATAACAACAAACATTTGAAGAATACCAAACCTTTCAATAAAATGAAAGGTTTGGTACTATTTAATTAAGCAATACACGATAACAATCCATCAGAATGTTTATTATCTACTTATTGAAATAGATTCAACAACAGCTAGATTCAAAGAATAACAATCCATCAAAATATTTATTATGCACCTATTGAAATAGATTCAACAACAGCTAGATTCAGAGAAAAGTTATGAGCATTACGTTCGTGCATAACTTCCATACCTAACCTATGATATATCTGTATAATTTAATTGGTATATGATCAGCTATAATAATAGCTACAGGGAAAAAAAGAGGGGTTGAATGAACAATATGAACCATAACCCAAAAGGACCGTGAGCCCGAGCAAGAGACCCTTATTGGAGAAACAGGGAACGACCATTTACCCAATATGAACTTTACACCTTAATTCAGGCCACCACATCGGAGGGATCGTGCTAAGCCGCACACACTATGAAATCAAAACCTAGATCTCGTCAGCCACGTAGACCTATCAGACAAAGTGAGGCGATGCTGCTGGGTCTTCTGTACTAAGAGTAATTGCCACGCATGTCGGTGAATAGATAATTTCAAAAAAAAATCTGAAAATTAGAGGGTTTGGGGTGTGGTGCCAAGGGGTGCAACAGAGATTGAGAAACCTTGACAGCCATGGAGTCTCTAAGGAATTACTAGGAGACAGGACACAGCAAAAAAAAGGAGAATTGATGTGAAACAAAAAAAAAAAAAAATAGAAAAATTGATAAAATGAAATAAGAGATAAACTATATGTATCTATAATAAAGTATTTAATGCTCTATATACATGATACTGAGATATATAGTAAAGTATATAATGCTCTATATATAGATATAATGATACTGAGATATATAATGTCTGATTTAAAAGTGTTTTATACTACACAGTGTGAGTGGTGTCTGATTGACAGTACTGATTTCTACCGGGAAACCCATGACAGAGGTGTGCATACTGCAGTAACTCAAGGTATACTCACTGTACCAGTACTAACTCGTGGTACCGTGAGTCACAAACTCACTCTTACCACAACTGCAGAGAACAGAGAATTTTGCAGAATGGAGTAGAAATGCAAAAATTTGAGACAGGAATTCGAGCAACAATGGTGTTCTGTGCAAGCTTATGCCCTGCAAGGAGGGAGACAAGGTATCGACGCACATGTGGATCAGTCAAATGCCAAGGAGAATTGCAGCCTAGAAAGAGTTAAAAAAAACTCAAAATTTAGAACTTTCAAAATTTTATATATATATATATATATATATATATATATATATATATATAAAAAAGTAAAACTAATAACCATGTCAAATAAGAAAATGTATTCTGATATGAATTGATATTCTTTTTCGGATATTACCAGTTTAATCAAATCAGAAATTGTTGAATCTGTAAATTGGAATGGTTAAATCTATATAATCAGAGTGTTTCAGGGGTTTTTTAGCACCCTGAATCTATATATGCATTTGAAAATACAATTTAAATAACAAAAAATTTGTGATTTCACCTAAATTTATATTACAAAATTCTGATAAAAATATCAAATAACAAAACTTAAAAAGTTTAAACATAACTTATAAGATAATTACACATTAAAAAACAATCAAAAGCAAATTATGTATTTATAATAGAATTCAAGCTCCAAAATGAAAAAAATCAAGAGATTGATGCTGCAACTAGTGGGTTGATCCATGAAGTGATAAGTAGAGTAATTAGTGGAGATGTTTCCTTTAATTTAGGAGTTTTAATTACACTTGTTATATGTTATACATTTTTTTTGGGTGAATAGATCTAGAGATCTGTCTTCTTGATTAAGGGTTCAATTTTTTTGATTTTTCAATGAAGTACTTGAAACTTAACTCCCTCCCTACTTTATAGTGGGTATCATCCTTGGAATAAGAGAAAATCCTGAATAACATCTTCAGAATGAAGAAAAATGTGCAACAAATTTCCTAAATTGTTTTTAAAAAAATCGTTCCTATCACTAAAAATAACTCCATACATATTTCATTTCTTTCAATTTTTCTAATTCATTTGTCTCAGCATTTTCTAAATAACCATCCCAGGAATTCCTATATTTCATTTCTTTCAATTTTTCTAATTCATTGGTCTCTGTATTTTCTAAATAACCATCCCAGGAATTCCTTTCTTTGGCACACATATTTCATTTCTTTCAGTTTTTCTAATTCAGTGGTCTCTGCATTTTCTAAATAACCATCCCAGGAATTCCTTTCTTTGGCACACACTGTGTTGCACTATCCCTATAATTCATTCTCATATTACTCCTGAATTCAGCTTTTCAAATCAAAGATGTGGGCATGCAGTAAATGAGTTTTTCTAATTCATGGGTCTCTGCATTTTCTATATAACCATCCCAGGAATTCCTTTCTTTGGCACACACTGTGTTGCACTATCCCTATAATTCATTCTCATATTACTCCTGAATTCAGCTTTTCAAATCAAAGATGTGGGCATGCAGTAAATGAGTTTTTCTAATTCATTGGTCTCTGCCTTTTCTAAATAACCATCCCAGGAATTCCTTTCTTTGGCACACACTGTGTTGCACTATCCCTATAATTCATTCTCATATTACTCCTGAATTCAGCTTTTCAAAACAAAGATGTGGGCATGCAGTAAATGAAAAACTCAGTGTCCATCCATATAAAATCTAGTAGAAAGGCATATATCGCTTATTCCCAGATCTCCCCCCTTGGCAAAAAACTACCTCAACACTCTCCAATACCATGAAAACAGAATCAAAACCGAAAAACTCCCCCATATGAACAATTTTTTCAGAAAAACTTTCTATCACAGTGTAACCGACTCCACACTTCAGATGAAGAAAGTCAGAAAGAAACATACTTGGCCAACCGTTGACCCCATTCGCTGTTCTCTTCTACTGGAATTAGAACAAGAGTGAGTAGAAATCCTAGAACTCTGAAAAGCATTGGAAAACCTGTGCAAGTTAGCTAAAATCTGCATTGATATCAGAGGCATGCATCCATATGAATCTGTAAGGCTGAAGATGGATATACATACAAGAAGGCCCAGACGCTGGGAAGTAAGATGAGCGCCAGGATAACTAACAACATATTTAGATGAATGGATCCTGCAACCATCCACAGAGCCAATGCACATTGCAGCCAGCTGGATTCTGATGTGCAACAAATTTTAGTCGGTTGCATTCCATCACAGTCAGAGTTAGTATTCCTCTGCATATCGTCCATCTCCATGTCCAAATTGTGATTGGCAACAGACAGAACAAATCTGTGGAAGTTTGTTATGAAAGAAAGGACATAATGAGGAGAAATGTTGCTGCAGAGAAGGCAGCGAGATGGATTTTGAATATGACACCCTCTGCACTCTGCCAAAATCTTTTTAATGTACCAACTAAACCATCACAGACAAGTATTACGTACGAACACACTTTAACCTGGGCAGCGATATTTGACCAATCTCTTCCAAGTACAACGTGCCCAATACACAATGACCCAGATATTTTGCGTCAAACTTCAGCGTTCTTTATAAATAATAAAAAAAATGCATTTTGGATATTTTTCAGATTTTTAAGATCGGAAACCATGGTTTGAATTTAACTCTAGGGTTATTATGCCTAAGGTTTCAATTTTAGGGCATGATTTTCACAAATCACTTAAATTTTATGATGTACACTGTTTTTTTAGTATGATAATGATGAACGTCCATTGAAACCAAAAGTTCAAGGCTTTTGAAACTATCTAAATTTTATCCCTGGAAGGAGTGTCAACTTGCCATGATGATAGCATGGATGGAGTGTATAGCATGTCCTATGGGGAGGTGACATCTCTTAACCTCATGCAATAGGTGGATGACTCACATGATATGGCAATTGGGGTCTATACTTTAGTCGGGACGAAGCATCATGGTTGTTAATGGAGAGTATCTTGTGGATTGTGAGTTGTGGGTATGAGAGCTTGCATGAGTTGGATACTCGGCTCACGCCCTAGCATATTGGGATGCTCATGCCGAGGCCATGCAATGAAAGCTCGATATGTTTGTAGGTGAAGGGCATTTTGGTTTCAATGCAAATAAATAACCAGGAGAAGGCCATGGTTGTTATATTGTTGTGGTTCTGCTATCTCAGACAATCGAGCTTTGTTCTCATCAGGACTGCGTATGGCTCTTTGGCGTCTTTGTCTTGCATTCTTATGGCTCCCCATGGTCGCAAGCCACTTCCCTCTTCTGTTGGTTCATTGTGTGTTGCCAGGGTTATTGTTGCTGCTGCAAATTTTTACCATGATTTTGTGCCTAAGGAAGACCAGGCGACAATGCCTGCATTGGAGGTTGAGATCAAGTTGGTTGGGAAATTTAAGGATGATGAGGAAGTTGAGGACCATGTGGGTGGCTTAATCCGAGACCTGGATTGCACCAGAACTCAAAAACTCCAAGATTTTTGGGACCTTGGAACTCTATTGGCACACCAAAACCATGGTAGCTCTAGGCATGTTGTCTAACGATGAAGAATTTCGCCAGTTGAAGCATCATATGGAGACTCTCGAGGAGCAAAATGCCTATCTTCTGTCAGTGATGACCTGGATAGCTAAACGTTACGAAAGCTCCTTTCAATATCCTTCTACGAGTCAATCATGGACAAAATCCTCTGCTGCAACGACTCACCTAGACGTTGCGGGTCAAGTTCCTCATGCAAAGGAATATCATGCTTCACTGTTTTTTCAATTCCTTTTTATACCAAGTTTTTTATCTCATAGGAAGTCTTAGTAGTGCTTCTAAACACAGTTGGTCACGCAAACTTTAGATTTTAAAATAGATTATGCCATTTTTAACCTGGTTTTCCCTCTAGGACAGGGAAGTTTTTCTGCTCTTATTGCAGAAGACTAATGATTTTCCTAACATCTGATACAATTTAGCTAAGGTTACTCAGAGATATGCATCTGTTTTGCTATTGAATCATTTGTATCATAGTTAAGGGGCTGGACAACCTCCTTACAAACTTGTACTCATTGCAATTTATGTCACCTTGCAAGTATCTCGTGATTAGGATTTTGGTTCCACACTGGAATTATTAGTCTTCTTCGTTTCATCATTGTTTCTTTCGTTTCACCATTATTGTGGAATGTGACATGGGGCAAATATTTTCCAAAAATAGATTAACAGATATTTTCTATGTACCAAAGGTAGTTGCGGGACAGATATTTTCTATGTACCAAAGGTAGTTGCGGGTTCCGTGAATTCTCCTCCGTTACTGTGGTTATCATTATGATACTTTTAAAAAAAATGATAGCCGACATACCCATTTTGACATTCATGGCCGAAAAACCCTGACTTCACTTTTAAAGAAAAATCTACAAAATTTGTACTGTACTATTTCATATTTGGTCACGTCATAAATTAACTTTGTATGACCTTTTAATATTTTCATATTTGCTTACGTCATAAATAACGTCGTATGACTCTTTACTATTTTCAAAGTGGAAATTGGTTATGCATAGGTTTAGAGCTTTATAATATTATATATATATATATATTATATTATTATATTAAGATAAATAGATATATTTTACTAATTAAGATAAAGAAAAAAATAAAATTTATGTTTGATAAATTATTTAAAATAAAGATATAAAGTTAATAGTGTAATTACATTAACTAAATCTTAAATTTTCTTGTTGTACTCAATTAGATTTAGAATAACTTGTTTGTTAACCACTATAGAAATATAGTATTTTAATTTTTATTTATTTATTAATATTGAATTTGGTATAAGGATAACTTGTAAGTTACTCTACTCTTTTTTTTCTCTATTAATATTTGATGATAAATTACATTTTTACTAATTTTAAATTTTTTTTTTTTTCCATTTTTGAAATAATGTTTTAAAAATGATTTTCTTCTCTTTAATTGTTTCATGGGAATGTGGTTAATAGTATATTTTAAAGAAGGTTTCATTGCTGGTAAGAGGTAAAGTTTAAGTTGGAGACCTTTTTCTTCTCCTTTGGGGGGCAACAACAATGTCCTTTGCTTGTGTTATGTGGAACCTCTTTTGTTGTAGATTTAGTTCATATTCATTCTATTGTGTACATAGAAAGAAAACTTAAAGAGCTCGCGAGTGTCAAAATATGGTTCCTCATTGGTCATTGAACATCTATTCATGAGACTCAAATATATATTGTTTTTCTCGTCGCTTTTGACTTTTTCTATGAACATGTGAGCCCCAATTTACCTATTGCACATCATTTTTCTTGCATAGATTATTGAATAATAACTATTTGGGTTTAGCTTAGAATTTCCTTGCTATATGACAAGTTTGACAATTTTAATAAGGGATTTGAATGAATTCGCTAAGTTTTAATATTATCATGTGATGAAAACTAGTCAATCATTGTTGTAGAAACAAGTCTTTGGTGTTAATTCTATGATTGTTGTAGAATTTTCTATGCAAGGGAGGATTACTAGGAAGTTGTTGTGGTATTTGTTTAGAATCTTGTTGCATGATTCATTTGGAGTTTTTTGTTTTATAAGTATGTCCCAACCCTTCAATGTGAGATTTCCCAAATTTTCGAGTAAGATAAATTAATATGGGATTTCAGCAAAGTCAATAATTTCAACAAAGATGGTGTAGTCTCCATAGAACTAGCATCGGCAACAAGAACAATACCCATAAAAATCAAATTGTAATTATTAGTTAGCTAGTCACTTATTGGGAATTAGTTGTGTTTAAATAATAGTTAGAGTAGTTGTAGGAAGAAAATGGTTTGAAAGTTGTAGAGTATCATTGGGATTCGGTTGGAATTCCCAAGAAACCAAGAACTATGCTTTAGATATATAAGATCTCAACCCACTTGGGTTTGGTTCTATAAAGAAGTATTGACACTTTCGTAGATGGTGTTAGTTTCTTGTTAAGTTCAATGCAGTAGAAATTGGTATTGCTACTTCACTACATATTTCATATTAGTGTTTGTATCAGAGATTCAACCTAGTAAACTTCAAAGCAAGGGCCCACTCTATAAGTGCCACTAGCAATTGCATACCTTCTTGTGTCGTCGGTTTATTTTTGCAAGAGTTCATTCATTTCTTAGTTTAGTTTTTTGTGTTTCGTTTCCCTAGTAGAAATATTTAATTTACACAGGCCTCTTATTGAATGATTAGTTTAAAGCAATTTGGGATTCAAGGGGCAATCACAGTTGCTCTAAATCTTGTTGTGTTTTCATTTCCATAGCAGTAGTATTCTACTTCTACAACATTGTTCCTTGAATGTTAACTCATAGTATTTTCATATTCATAAAGTGACCTTAGTTATTTTGAATTGATTCTTTCTTTTCAAATAGTTGTGCATGCATGAACTAGACATTTATAGGCTAAGATAGTTTATTCTGGTGGATTATAGCCTTATAGTTGTATAGTGTAAGGACTCTTTAAAGCTTATGCACTTAGATCGATAATTTAATTTCAGTTTTGATTATCACAACATTAATATATTGGAAAAACTAAGCCCAACATTTTTGGTGTCGTTGTCAGAGTGTTGCCAAAACTATAATCAATGAAGTTTGTTTAGATTAGGTTTGTATTGGAAAATACTTTAGGTTGAAGGTTGACATTCAAGCCTCAAGTTTCTTTGCATGAGATTTTACAACTTTAATAGTTTCTTGCTTTTGTAGAATGCATGCATGTAACAGTGTAGGGATAAATTAGGTAGATTTCTTCCAAATAATTTTAACACCGCAAAGTTCACAAGGAGAAAGAGAAGTCTCGCATATGAATTTTGTAAAATCAATTGGAAATACTGAAATAAAACAATAAGAGTCAGTCAATGGAGAGATTGTTGTAGGAGTGATTGTAGAAATCATTAGAAGTGACCAAAAATATGTCTAAACCATAAGCTCAAAAAAGGTCAAAAGATTTAGAATTTTTTTTATCCAATTGGGAGTTTATTTCCCTATTCAATATGCAAAATGAGCACAAGGAAGAAGAAGTAACTTATAATTTTTCTATCCTAGATTTTGATGAGGACTCTAAGACAAAGGACAATAACCCTTCTATCCTCCCACGTTTCCATGGGCTTGCAACAAAAGGCTTGGATACTTTGTTGTTTGAATTTGAAGTCATGTGTAGGACTTATGAGTATAAAACTAATGTTAAAGATGATGTGTTATGTTCGTTTATTGAATTGGAGGGGGGAAGTATCAATACATGAGTGCAAATGAAAGACAAGTTCTCAAAGAAATATCGAGGTTATTATAAATGTCGGGAAAATAGAGATAAAATATTTTGAATGACATAAAGAGGATGAGTCATTGGAGGACTATGCTGAAATATTTCATTTTAGTTACAAGCAATCCAACAATGATCAATTAGACCCAAAATCCCTCAAATGGTTCTTTTGAGAGGAGTTGAGGAAGAATGGATGGAAGCCCTAAATTTCATAGTAGCTAGAGGCTTACTTATGAGGAAATCCAAGAAATTTTTAAGAGCTACTCAAGAACTATCATTAGGAAAAATAAAGGTTGAGGGGGAATTGCTTCTGATTCAACAAAGGCCACAATGGGTATCACCAAGATTGAGATTACAAATATATTGGATGAAATCAAGTCATATATCTTGAACTCGTTTTCCCTGCAACTGGATACCCTACATGCTAATAAGAAACAAAAAGATATTGAGAAGGCCTTGGCAACATTTTACCCAAGGTGTACAAAGAGGCGTGCATGACATAAATGCTTGTTAGATAAAGTGGAAATCAACGACATTCGCACTAAAAAACATGATAGAATTCAATCCCCATCACCATTGGGCTTAAAGGTTGTTTATCAAGGGGAGGAACATAATGTGGAGCAATAATGTTTCATAAACTAAAGAAGATTAATGAAACAACGACAACCATCTCAAGGTATGCCTTATTCACATCCTTAACATTTTAATTCTTGTTGGGCTAACTAAATGAATCATACTTCCTCCCTAAGATGGTAACCTTCAAACTCTCCTACCAATCTAATGCAATTGCCAATGCCATCCACATTTCCACATTACCTAATGCCTCAAGGGAATCCTCTACCATTCAACCAATATCAACCTTAACAATGGCCTCAACAAAATTGGCCACAACAATACAATAGGATCTTTGGTTGTCTACTCTTCCTAACAATAACGAACTTCCTCCAAAACAACCACAACTGCCAAGCCAACTTGTACCAAACCTTAGCATTGCGTTGACCTAGCCAATACACAATAATGAGATGGTAGAATTTCCAACCTACTCCTTATAATTTGTACACTGCAATTGAACACCATCTCTATTCATGAAGGATTGTAGAAGATCTTGCACCACTGATTATTATTGAGAAAGGTAAGGAAGAACAGTGATAGAGATCACTCATTTTCATGTAGAACAAGAAAAATAACCCTCTCAACAATGGAAACAATTTGAAATTCCACCCTTTCTAAAGAGGCCAAACCAACCAAAAATTCAACACCAAAATGAATTTGATTTCCTCAAAGAATTACAAAATATTTGCGTCAAAATTCCTTTGTTTCAAGATAGTGAGGATATATCCCTTTACAACAAAGTTGTAATGGACTTATGCCTAAATAAATGGGAGATGAAGAGGAAGGATCTCAAACTATCCAAGTAATAGATCAACTTATTGACCTTATGTTGGGGAAAGTTATTTCTCTTATATACTCTGATCTAGGTAGCCATGTAGTGGATGTCTACATATGAAAAATATTGATCTAGAATACCTTATATGATTCAACGAGGGCATCCATAAATGTGACGAAAAAGGAAACAATAAATAGACTATCTCAACAAACTGTTGAGATAAATCCCCATGGTTCCCCAGATGGTTGATAGGTCCAATGTCAAACAAGAAGGGATCTTGGAGGATATAGTGGTTTCCATTGACTCATGGGAATACCCTATAGATTTCCTGGTGCTACAAAAAAATCTAGTCTTTGTGGATACCCATTGATTTTGGGGAGGCCTTGATTGGAAAATTGTTGATAGTTACTTCGGCCCTATGTGGATCAAGTTCCCAATTTGTCCTTACACTTTTGAATTTTAATATTTGACCTCCATCAAAATTCTTTGGGGAAGTTCCATTTCTACTCCCAGTCATATCACAACCTATTTCAAGTTGTGTGTAGAAGTGGATTTTGCTAAGGGTATGCTTGAGAACATTTCATTTGGTATAGTGGGAAATGTTTAGAAGAAAAAGTTGGATTATGACTAGATTTTAGATGCAAAGCATGCTTTGAGTGTGGTCACTTCATGGGTTCATGATCATAGCAAAAATTGGACTTAGGAAATCCATCCAATCCTTCAAAAAGAAAATACGAAGATGCAGAACCATAAGTCTACATGGTAGAAGGGTGCAAAATAACACTGTAATACCCATGTTTCCCTCAATATGTAAATATATGTTGACCCATGAATTTGGGGGATTTGACCTACGAAATCTTGATGCAGAAGGCAAGGAAAGGAGGAAAATTGCGGGAAGAGTATAGAGGAGGCACACGATTGGATCTGGGGACCGAATCTAAGTGGAGAAGAGTGTGTGAAACTCTCTAGTTCTTAGCAAAGCATAGAGGAGCGAAGAAATGCATTTTTTGGGTGCAGGAATCATTGGCAGTTGTCTTCAAATCAAGCTAATAAATGAGGTTGCAAAATTTTAGTGATTGGTTGAGCAAGAACGAAGTACTGAGACGGGAGAGCGTTGAAGAAATGTTGGGTAGTGAAAGGCCTCCCTTGTCCCATGTATTTCAACTCTTGTGTCTCTTTGTGGCAAGAACAACCCCCCTTGCTTGGTGGATTGAAGACTTGGCTTGCTAAGTTCCTGTAGATGAAGAAGAGTAGCCTTTGTCTTTTTCTCATTTGTTGAGTGAAAGAAACTTCCCTCATGGCATCATCTTCTAGCTCGAGGGTGGCCAACTACAAGGATAGACAAAGATAGTTTTGCCTATGGTTGGGTGGAAAGAGATTCACCCACCAGCAATTGCCAATTTATCTCAAAATCTCATATAAGTGTTTCAATGTTTTTATATTTACCATGATAAGTTCCTTAATACTATGGAATTTATGTTTGGTTATTTGAAGAATTTGATGTTCAATTCAAGTGGTGAAATTAATACTCTATGTGCATAGCTGACTATAAAAATATGAAGAGGGTCATGGAAAATATATTTTGTTGTTTTCCCTCTGAATGTTTTGTTTTTAATGGATAGTGTAAGTGATTATTTGTAGCTCTAAGTAAGAATGGAGTGTTGGTTGGGCATTTGCAACCCATTTGTTTGAATAAATCTCATATGTTTGTAGTGAAGAATAAGTTGTTAAAGTATTCACAAAGCTTTTGAAGATGAGAATGTTTGATTTTATGTATTATGAATGTTACTCCTTATATTACTGAAGTCATAGATCATATTTTGGAGGTGACTTGTCCCTGGTTAAATATTAGGCCCTAAGACCTTCTTGGAAGGCTTAGTTGACTGCACTTTCATTAAATTGATATCAGAATGTTACTATAGGTTGGCTACCATATCCGTACCAACTCAAGATTTCCTTACTAAGCACTCTCAACTCACCTGCAAGACAATAAGAATCCAAGTGTTAGCAGTGAAGACTAGGCCAATATTGTCTTCATAGAACAACTTGAAAATAGGGAAATATAGTTGTTGATAGAAACCTGAAGACAGGTCAGATAGTCTTGACCACTTTGTTGACCATGGAAAATCTTCTAAGCACCAAAGTTAGAGATAATTCCAGGCCTCTGTTTGGACTTAGGGGAGGGATATGCCAAAAATTGATGAGAGGAAAAAATATTTCAAAAAATATTATATCCATATAATGTAGTTATGAAGGTGGCTACATTTCCTACAATTTAGGGAAGAATCCCTTAATTTGTGGTGGGTAGTAAGTCTGGTATGGAGGCTGATAACTCCTGGTAATTTCCCAAATTTACCATTTGTTGTCTTAATAAATTGAATATTAAGGGGAGGAAAATTCTTATATTGAAACCATATAATTATTTTCTGTGCACCCGAAGTAGAGAAGTTCATAAATTTATTATTTTGGGTAAAATATTGATTTTGTTAATTAACCAGTCACACAGAGGCTAATTTTTCAACCCTTGAGAAATTCTCTGTGAAGAGTATTTATCTGTTTTATTTTTAAATATCTGGAAATTATTTCCATTTCTCCCAACAATATAAAATTATTTTTAAAAGCCTACAAGAGTATCTAACTGATATGGAAACCTGGAGATGGATAAAATGTAAGGTTTATGAGCTACGTGATTTACTGGATTATGTGATATCGGACGACGAGTGAGTACGTGATATACGATAAGAGAATGACATATATAAAATAAATATAATATATTATTAGTACCCTTCCTAGAGTATCACCTATCGGGGAAATGAGAACCCAAGATGTGTTTAATAAACGATATGTCTAGGGGCCTATAAAGAGATATACTATAATAATATAATATTAAAGCCTTCCCACCACGGTATGTATATCGCATGGGGAATGAATGACCGAGGGGCCGATATAATGATACGTTATAATATTATTTAACCCTTACCAGAATATCGTGTATCAACGAATTAAGAAACCAAAGTATACTTAGTAAGCGATATAAGCGGGGGCGATATGACAATGTATTATAATGTTAATACACCCCACCAAGACCATATCGGGTATCTAAAGTTTGAAAACCTGAAGGTGCACGTGAAGGTGGTGTACCTGGGGGCGATATCTGAATAAAATTTTAAGTGCAAGTCCATGTGTTAAGTTATACACATGAGGCAAGTGCCCATATGTAATAAAATAATAATATTAAATCTCCCTTGGAATATGGTGCACTAGAAAATAGAAATGAAATGGGGTGAGTGGAAAATTATATGCCCGAAGGGTGGTACAATTATATTATGGAATTGATTTAATAATAATATGATATATTATAATGCACGGTGGTAGAAAGTGAACTCTTGGAAGTCAATAATATGGATTAAGTAACTAAAATCCTAAGGTGTGGATTTTAATGTATTGATTAATTAATCTTAATAAGATTATAAGGGTGGAATGTGTTGCATCCGGTCTGATGGCACGTAACCCTACTATGCTGCATGCTTGCCATGTATGATGACACGTAGCTGCCCCGTGGGATGCCATGTGGCAGTGTGTGGGCTTGTTATGATCAATAAAATCGTTAAAGGGTCATAAATTTTGATTCAAAGTCTAAGATCGAGACAATTTTGATATCATGGACAGCTTGTGATGAGTAGAAGAGAATGGTACCCTAAAAAAGAGAAGTCTTGAGATGGATAAGAGAAAGAAAAATTTTAATACCCCATCCCTTAAAAAGTACTTAAAAGATTGGATGTCTTACAAACACCACCACTTGATAGAAAATAAAGATTCCTCCATAACAAAAGAAACAAAAACACCTAGAAACAATCTCATTACAGAAATAGGTCAAAGCATATCCCCGTCCTAATGTTCCTTCTACGTAAGAAGGAAAAAAAAGTTAAATTCAAGTTTAGAAATGAAAAGAAAAATATGTCACTTTACCCAATAAAAATAATACATTAACATCAATGGGTTTGTCTCATTTAAAAATAAGTAAACAATATCAAGATTGATAAGGAAAATTGGTTGGACAACCCCCAAACTCCAAAGGGTAATCTCTTAATACACAAAAACAAAAAGCAAGATATTAAATTCTATATAAGCTATCCCAACAACAAGAACAAGAAAGTCCTTTTAGTAACACCACTCCACAAAATCAATCCTTCAGTAACACCCCCAATCCTTCACACCCCCAATACTTTCACAACCCACTAACTCATTTCCTTCAGTAACACCCCCACCTTGATCCTCGTAATGGCGTACCCCGTAGGTAATGAACCTTCCCTTCCCTTGTCTACTGGTGGCGATGGGTGAAGTAAAAAACTATTCTAGGTTCATCCCCTGAACAACTATTTGTGAATGAGTGTGGTTCCGATCAATCCCACTACACCTGAGTTGTGACACTTCCATTAATGCAGTAGGATTTATTCCTAGGTTTTGTTAACTTAGATGTTACTAATAGCTCTACTTCTGATGCTAGTAGCTATGGATCTGAATCAACTGAATCAAAGTCATAAACTGGAGAATCAATGGATTAGATGACTGACTTTGGCCCTTTTGTCCCCATGCTTATTCATGTTCACTTGTGGTGTCAACGGGGGTAGATCCTTTTAATAAGCGCAGAAAAGGATTGCTTGCTTCTGTTTTCCCACCTCACTTACTAACTCATAATTTTGGAATTTTGCTTGGATGAACAACTCATTTCTACTTCTTACCTATATCCGCCCTGAACGAAAACATCCCGATTGCAGCGAACCGAGCAAGCAACTGAGATCATATATATCATCTCAAGCTAATCAAAAGTGGTCAAGATAATAGAAAGTGACCCGCAAGAACGATATACTGACCAATGCATACATCACGAGCAATGGATACACACTTCTTTGCACATCGAGAACGAGAAAACAATAGAAGGTTTAATTTAAGTTATCCACCATTTAAACCTACGGGTAGCCTCTGTAGGAGACCAACCAATAAAAATCCCCATGTAGACATGGATAGAGAAATGAATGCTGCTGGACGGAAGGAGCGACCAAAGGGGACGAATGATTTAGCCCCCAATGTGAGGTGATCCTTAACAACCATTCCCCAAATTCCACCACCCAACCATGTTCACTCAATACGAGATATTGAGTTTGCATATGTTATATTATAACATATGTTATAATATTAGTCCAAGTGCCGAAAGGATATTTCCTAAGATGATAGCCATGGGAATCAAACCCTATAGATAATTACATGTGAATAAATGTCATGATGAGTATCATTTCTGCATATAGATCTAGTAACATAATTTTTTAATGGGTCGTTTTAGTATTGATGTTACCCAACTGGGGGTTGGGTACATTACAAAGTGGTATAAGAGCTATTGGTTCAACACTGTACCTGTATGGGCCAAGAATTAGTACGAATTTGGATAAATTCGTTGTTACAGACTTTGGTCTGAGCGAATTGGGAAAAAAGGTGGAAAACCATAGTGAAAATCCCCATTTTTGTGGGAGATACCGAGATTAGTTTCCCAGAATTGTCTGAGACATTTTAATGGTGTCGAACGGCCAGATCAAAGAGTCAAATTCAGCCTGCAAGGTCGAATTTCATGTTTTAATGGAGGTCGACGGAGCTGGGAGAGTTTAAAGAATCGACGACCAAGATCGCTTTTGATCTTGCAATCGAAAACCCATATTCATTTTAATAAATTTAAAAATTTCTAAGGATTTCTAAGTTTGGCAAGGTTTCCATATTGACGGTCTATATCCATCTGGATTATGCTCTAAATTTACTAAGTGTTGAAGTTATACAACTAAATTCGTCGATGGTCGATGGTCAATGGTCAAATCGGTAATATTTGTGGGGAGTTTTAAGTTTGATGGTAGAACTCATCGATGGTCGATGGTCAAATCGACGAGTTGGGTGAAGAGTGGGTTCAGCTAGAAGGAATCTCAGATTGTCGACGACCGATGGTTGGGGATTGACATATTTTGGCCAAAATTTCTAAGTGTCGAGGTTTTCCAAGAAAACTTGTCGATGGTTGACGGTCGATGTTGACCGGATTTCGTGAAGCATTTTCAACCGCCGATGACCGATAGGCTGGTGGTTGGGCATCGACCAATTTGGTAAAGTGTTTCGAAATAAGCAACAAAAGTTGTCGATGGTCGGGGGTTAGCCAACTCGACGAGGGGTTCGGGTCATTCAAGAGAATTGGCTAATGACCGAAGGAGGAAAGTGGATGATGATGTCATCATCCATGTGTCATGCCACATCAACATCCAAATGTCATGCCACATAATCCAAGTTGACACCTCAGGATGACATATCATGCCATGTCAACATCCACATGTCATGCCACGTCAACCAATAGAAGTGGTCAATGGTCAAGTTGGCTGATTTGGGGAAGTGATTTCGATAGTCATTGAGGATCGTTGATCGTCGATGGGCCGATGGTCACACATGTTTCGAATTAGTTAGGAGTTTTAATTAGCCAATGAAAATCGTCGATGGTCGATGGTTGAATCGACCGATTTAGAATTGTGCGAAATCGGTCATCAAGGAATTGGGTTGATGGCCGAAGGTCAGTTCAACGGTTTTGGGAAAACATTGTGCGCGCCCAAGGTGGGATTCCAATCATTGATGGACGATAGAGTCGGATCAACGATTGTTGTTTCTCTTGATTTGAGATCAACGAAATTAAAGATAAAAAAAAAAAAGACTTTAGTTACTACATGAGAACTAGAGATATGGAGGATGCTCAAGGGTCTTATAGCCATGAAGAAGAAATTATAGGTTTGCATGTTAGCATGGGTAATGCTAAAACCGAGTCTAATGGAAGAAGAGACAGGCATGATCCTGTAACTATGAGAAGCCTGCAAAAAGAAGTGTAGAGCTATAGGGTCGATAATGAGAGGATCATGAAAAGATACTTCAAAGCTTGAACATGTTGCAGAAGCAAGTCAACAAAGATTTAGGAACAAGGAAGGAAGCTAGATCCAAGCAAGTGGAAGTGTCTAGGTCTCATGATAGGGGGGATGATCATGGAGGATCTAGGTGATCAAGGAGTATTAGCAGACATCAACATCATAAATCCCCAGGACACTCGACAAGAAAAACATATGCACGTTCGAGGCCGGAAAGAAACCCAAGTATATCTCCTATCAGGCACTAGAGAAGGAGACATGGGTCAGATAGATTGTAAGGGGAATTGAGGAAAATCAAGCCACCATCATTTGATGGAGAAAAAAAGAAAGGTGAAGATGTAGAAGAATGGTTGCTGGGAATGAAGAAGTATTTCCAATTTTATAACTACTTATCAAATGAAGAAGCCAAAATTGCAGCCTACCACCTTCAAGGGAAAGAATCTACGTGGTGGGATCAACTAAAGTAGGTTAAGCACCTTGATGAGAAGAGAATTTATTGGAAGGAGTTCAAGAAATACTTTCAGCAATAGTACTTGTTAGAATAATATTACGGCAAGAAGATGCAAGAGTTCTTTGAACTCAAACTTGGGAACATGACCATGGATGAATATGAGAGAAAGTTCTTGGAACTTATCAGGTATGTGAGCTTCATCAGAGATCAGAAGGTAAAAATTCAGAGGTTCCTGAGTGAATTTCCATCCTTTTACAAGGATAAAATTCAATTTGATGAGCCCAAGATTTCAAAAGAAACCATAAGAAAGGCCAAGTATTTGTATGAGAAAAATAGAGGAAAGCCAACTTTCCAAAGGGCCTGGGATGACAAGAAGAAAGGAAATATGGATCAAAGGAATAAAGGATTCAAGCCACCTTTCATGAGGAATAGATCTCAATCATATCAGCAAGGGAAACCATCTCAAGGTGATCAGAAAATGACAGAGTCCTTGGGAAAGAGGCCAAGACAACAACCCATAAAGTGTTGGGGATGTGAAGGAGATCACATGTATAAATATTGTTCTCATCGAGGAGATAAGATGAAGATTTTGCATAGCGTCAAGAAGGAGGAGACAATAGAGGATGTGGGAAAAAGCATTCCAAGGATCTATGCGGCCTTGGACAATAGACAAGAAAAATATCAATCCCACATGATTGAAGTGGAAGGTAAGATCCATAGATATTTTAATTGATTATGGAGCTAGTCATAGCTATATAGATACAAAGATAATTGAAATATTTAAATTGAATAAAAGTAAGCATGAAAAGTATTGGTTAGTTCAACTAGCTACTGGAGCCAAGAGAAGAATTAGTGATCTTGTTAAAGAATGCCCTATAAATATGAATGGAACTAACACTAAGGAAAATTTGAACATCATACTTCTTGGGTCTTATGACTACTTGATTGGTATGGATTGGCTAGAAAATCATCATGTTGTTTTAGATTTTCATAACAAGGTTTTCACATGTGTGGGTGAAGAAGGGAATTCAAGGACAATGCAAGGTATTCCAAGGCCTATACTTGTCTGAGAGATTTCAGCATTACAACTGCAAATAAGTTTTAGAAAATGGTGTCAGATATATGCAACCCATATGGAAGAGATAATGAAGGATAAGGAGCCAAGTATCAAAGATTATCCAGTCTTGAAAGAGTATAAATATGTGTTTGAGGAGTTACCTTGATTTCCACCAAAGAGGGGCATATATTTCTCAATTGACTTAATTCCTAGAGCTGCACCGGTATCTAAGACTCCCTATAGAATGAGCACGCCAGAGATAAAAGAGTTGCAAATAAAACTAAAAGAGTTGTTAAAGAAAGGGTACATACGCCCAAGTGTCTCTCCTTGGGGTGCCCCAGTTCGTTTTGTCAAGACAAAAGATGGAATGTTGAGGTTATGTATTGACTTTAGAGAACTGAACAAAGTTATAGTCAAGAATAAATACCCTTTTCCAAGGATTGATGATATTTTTGATCAATTGAAAGGAAAAAATATATTCTCCAAGATTGACTTGAGGTCAGGATATCATCAAGTGAGAATCAAAGAAGAAGACACTAGAAAAACAACCTTTAGGACAAGGTATGGACACTATGAATTTGTGGTGGTACCTTTTGGTTTGACAAATGCACCAGCTACATTTATGTGTTTGATGAATGGTGTGTTTAGAGATTTCTTGGATAATTTTGTAATTGTGTTCTTGAATGATATTCTTGTCTATTCCAAGACAAAACAAGAGCATGCATGACATTTGAGGATGGTTCTACAAGTGTTGAGATAGCACCAATTGTATGCCAAATTGAGTAAGTGTACTTTATATCAAAAGCAGATCCATTATTTGGGTCACATTGTTTCAGAAGAGGGCATAACAGTGGATCCAGAAAAGATCGAAGCAATCAAGAGTTGGCCAGCACCAACGAATATTTCAAAGGTTAGATCATTTATGGGTCTAGCTGGTTATTGTAGGAGATTCATTGCGGGATTCTCCAAAATTGCACACCCAATAACATCTTTGCAAAAGAAAGGAGTAAAGTTTGAGTGGAGTGTCAAGTGCAAATAAAATTTTCAATGCTTAAAGGATTTGTTAACCAATGCACCTATTTTAAAAGTTGTAGATCCGGATAAGGATTTTGTTGTGTGCACATATACATGCAAGGAAGGGCTCGGTGGAGTCCTTATGCAAAATGGACATGTAATTTTCTATGAGTACAAAAAATTGAAGGAACATGAAATGGATTATGCCACATGTGACTTAGAGCTAGTAGCCATAGTACATGCCTTAAGAATGTGGAGGCATTACCATATGGGCAGAAAATTTGAATTAAGAACAAACTATAGTGATTTGAAATATCTGTTTGAACAACCAACACTAAATGCTAGACAAACTAGATGGCTGGAATTTCTTAGTGAATATAACTTCGATATCAGGCACATAAGGGGAAAAGAGAACAAGTTGGTTGATGCACTCAATAGAAGGGTGCATACAATGCATGCTACAACCATTAGTATGTATAGAACATATTTAAAAGATAGAATTTTAGAGGTTGTAACTACATATCAACATTATGTGTAAGTTAAAGAAAACTTACAACATAATGATATACAACATAAATATAAGGATTCCAAGCTGGAAGAGGGTGGGATCCTCTTATTTTGGAACATAGTTTATGTTCCCAATTCTCAGGAATTGAGAAATTTAGTCTTAAAGGAGATGCATAATGTTCCATATGCTGGACATCCATGATATCAGAAAACTATTACATTTGTAAGAGGCCAATACTTTTGGCCTGGCATGAATAAATATGTCACTGATTATTTGTCTATATGCATGGAATGTCAGAAGGTTAAGGTTGAACATTGACATCCAATAGAATTGTTGCAGCCATTGCCCATCCCATAATGGAAATGGGAAGATGTTACTATATATTTCATTACCAAATTTCCTAGGACAACAAGGCAACATGATTCCATCATGGTAGTGGTGGAAAAACTCACAAAGGTTACACATTTCATTCTGGTAAAAGTAACTCACAAGACAATCAATATTGCAGAAATTTACATAAGAGAAATTGCTAGGCTACATGGTGTGCCTAAGGAAATAGTGTTGGATTGAGATCCTAAGTTCATTTTCAATTTTTGGAGGGGGTTGTTTAAGGGATTTGGGACAAATTTAAATTTCAGTATTGTTATAGCACAAGTTGTAGGTTGGGAAAAGCCTGACCCAACAACAAAGCAAGTGCTACAACTTGGGAATCCTACACCCAATGTCACCTCGATGTAGGTCTCGCACTTCAAGGGTGACTAGGTCATTCCTAGGATGCGATCCCAGAGACCCTAGGGGGAATGAGAAGAATGAAGGGAAGTTTAAGGAGAAGTCCCCCGGAAGGTCAAGTGATGGAAGAAAAGATTGGTTGAAAATGGTAAGTGAAGAGAGGTAAATGGATATTGAGTAAAGAGATAGTTGCCGGTGCACTTGTACTTGCCCGAGACACAAGAAAAGACACTTTTCCAACCAAGTATAGTAATGGATCAACAAGTTAAGCTTTATGTCCCTAAAATACAACAACATACAAGTTAGTAAATCAGCAATATATTACATTCAAATCAGCAAGTAAAAGGTCTATATTAGTTAGCAATGTCAGTATTAAAACTAGTAACCAATGTGGACCAAAAATAACACTTCAATACTGATAAAGATGGCTGTCATAAAAGTAAATTTCTGCAGAAGTATATCAGCCTTATGGCTGTAGAATTCAATGAAGTACAACAGAAAATCTGACCATCAAAAAGTGCCAAAATCTAGCCCAATAGATGCACCTAGGTTAGTAGGTTAAACTAACAAAGTTAGAGGGTTAGTTTGTGAGATATTAGCGGTTAGGGTTAGAGTTTAAAGAAGCCCTAATGTTTTAAGGTTAGTTTTACTATAGAAATAAGAATTTGTGGGAGAAATAGGATGCCCTAAGGGAGGAAGAATTCCCAAGGCATCAATATCATTATCCAAAAGAGACAACTTCAAAACTTGAAATTTTTACATTTACCAAGGCAACAATTTATTTCTCCCATGCAATAAGTAAATGACTAGTGCCTTTAAGAAAAGGTTAATTGAGTCAAGAGAGTGTGAAGAAGATATATAGGATACTTCCTTGGGGTTGTAAGCCCTTTTACTCCCCAAGGAAAGATTCTCTTAGCTAGGTTTTCAACTAGGAGGGTGTATGCAATTATACTCCTCTTAGTAAACCCTTATGAAACAATATTCCCTTTGCAATAAAATGGTGGAAACACAAGTAGGGGTGTATGCCCTTATATTCCATACTTGTCTCGAGGAAATAGAACCTTTAACTTGTACAAATGATAATACAATGAAATAAATGGCACCTTCAAGCATTAAAAGGCAATAAAAGCTAGACTAACCACCAAAAAAACAATGAAGAAAGCCTTCCAAGGCTAGTGCACCATCTCCATCAACCATAACAAAGACATAGCCATAAACAAAAGCACAAGACAGAGAACTAGCCAAAGATATTGAAAATTTCAGTCCAAGAGCCTCTCACAATGGAGAGTTGTGTCTTGAAAATGAGATCTTATGATCTCTATTTATACAAAATGTAGCTAACATAGTTTGTCCACATAATATTAGGGAAAACACAAAATTAGGGGTCAACAACCCTAATCTTTCCCCTTTTCAAAGATAATATTTACAAATTCTCTTTAATTTCACTTTTGCACAAAGAAAACCCTAAAACAAAGGTGATGTCATCCCTTGAAGGAGGACGTTTTGGCAAATTGAGCAAGTCGTTGGAGCTGGGATGAAAAGTAGGGCCTCCAAATTCAATGTGGAAATCATCCAGAGCCTCTCCACCTCAAAATTTCATGTGTCATGATCTGATTCATTATCAACCACCATATGCCCCTCAAATATGATGTCAAGCCCATAAGGAGTGATGTTTTTCCCCTTCTGGGAAAGCCTTTTGGCATGCAAAGGGTGGGCTTTGTCTATCCATATGTCTCCTAGGCTTTTGAAAGAATCTCTCCATCATCTGACATGTGGGCCTATGTCATCCATCCTTTGGGTTGTTTTCCCTCATGGAAGCCCAAGCTAGGCTTGTTCTTCCAAAACTGTCCACCAACATGTACCTGCAAGACAAATGGGTACGCCCTCCAAGGATCTCAAGTCAAAGCATAACGATGAGTGAATCAAGTCAATAAAAGAGCGATTAAAGCATGTATACCAGGACTACATCATACAAACATGTGCTTAAGAAACTAGACGTTTTGCCAAGTTTGGTTATGGGAGGGTTGGCATGGTACTCCTTTTCAATGGATCAAACCCCCTAAGTCTAGGAACAACCGTATTTGAGTCATGTGAATGAAATGGAATGGATGGGGGAACTACTCAATGGGCATGGGGTTCATGATATGCAAGGGTCCATAGTATCTCATTTATGGGTGCCTTTGTGGAGGGTGTGTCGCACCTTCGTCCATAATACATTTTTTCCAGGACCATCAATTTCATTTTATCTTTCTTTCTTTGTATTTTCTTTCAATATAGGATAGGGTGAATTGGAGACCACTGCCCTGGTGTGGTGACCAGATATCGACAGTGTCACCCACAAGTACTTTCACGAAAATGGGGAGGCTGGCTCGTGATGAGACCCCCTTTCCCTTGGCCATGCAAATGAGAGACATTACTTTGGTGTAATGGCCATAAATGGTAATGTCATACCGTTATCTACCCATGGGCTTGATAGGCTAGCTCGTGATGAGACCCCCTATCCTCAACCGATCCTTTAAGAGTCTTTATTTATTCTTTTTACAGGGTCCTTATTTTCTTACGAAGAAGATTTTCATTACTTTTTCGGGATCCCCTGGGTGAAGCATCTGGAAGGTTCTTTCATTAGGATTTTATATTTTTCCAGCTAACTCCCCTCTGGGCCTTCAACCCCTTCTTCCCATGAAATGAGGAATGGTCCCTTCTAGGGTTAGTCTACCCCAAAATCCCAAGAGATGATGTCATGAGGGGAAATAATGATGGAAAGTGGTAAGTATGGTTGTGAGTGGCACGATGATACATCAAAGGAAGCTCCCAGAAACACCCGATCCTAAGGGTGACTGTAGTGTACCAATTGGCTCTGATACCAATTTGTAGTGTACCAATTGGCTGCCCAGGTTTCCAAACCCCTCAATTTTTCCATTATACATGAATGTTTACATAATTGTTACAGGAATTATAAGCACATGCATTTAACCAGAATTAAACACATTGAAAATACAGAGTGAAACATATCTCGTTACTGCTATAATCATACATTCCATAGCATTCATCATTAATTCATTTACACAGCGGAAAACATGATAATATATACAGCACAGTCGTGCCAAAACATGTTCAAAACGTAATTCAGAATACTTATCTTTTATTTGCTGTAGCGTCCACCAACCAAGTGCAGGCCTTCCACGAACCTCCCAGCCTTAGACCACACTGTTCATCAGCTCAACAGTAGGTCACCCCCGAGCT
>ML777196.1:165905-179691 GCA_009831015.1 Picea engelmannii
TCAACACTTAGGCTCCCTGGCCTAACAAAACTCATAAGCCTACAACTTATTCAAAACTTGGCTCACCAGCCTATAGAACATATTTACAATTCTTTGCATATAACATGATCTGCAACGGGGCTCGGCCTTGGGGACACTACAGTGACCATCTACCTAAGTTCCCCAAGCCAACCACCAACATTTAAACAAGGTAAAAGGCATAGTTCTAAAGAAAATGTCTCATAATAAAAAATGACCTCTTATACAAAAGCTATAATGCCTCAAATATTAAAATGATATACACCATCATACTTGACTTGTACTGCATGGAGCAAGACCCAAGTGACCTTGTGGAAACAAGGTGGTGTGGACAAAGACTAGGTGTTAGATCATTATGGTGGCAATGCAGGTCTCTGGTTGTGCAAAAGGGATACTGCTAGTCATGTGACCTCTCGACACTCCATATCTTCAAACTAAGGGCCTTGAGATGTAATATCCTTAGTTATCCACAAAATGGGGATAACATATGACTCCTACTTGGGGACATGTTCTCGCCATAGAGTGCAAGAGAACTGCAAAATCTCCTCGTAGACTTGTGCCTGCAAGGAAACATCAAACTGTCAAGTGCAAGATGGCCTACTCATCCTTGTTCTCATATGGTCATAATAAAAACCAACTAAGCTAGAAAAAGAAAATTTTGACAAAATTTCTAAGTAAGTATGCATATATGATGATGAAATCAATAATGCAAGAAGAGAAAAATGAAAATGCAAATGCAACTAAACTAATATGAGCAAAAAAAATGCAAGATGCAAGAAAGTAAGATGACTTACCTACTTACCTAAGGTTCTGGGACCCTGAAGATCAAGTCTCTAAGGTGTCAGGTGAAATCGTACAACCAGTGCAACCACCTGATCATCGGACAAAGACATTTCCCCCTGTGCTTAATCATGTGAAACAACAAAGATAAGTCCAACACATAGTAGTCATGAGAATAAATAAACATATAATCAATCATGAAATAAAATTCATGGATATGGGTGGGAGGGAGCAAATCCTGTTGAAAAGAGAAACCACAATCTCGATCATCCTAGAATTCCTGCCTACAAGCATAGCCGCAAGCCTGATCTATCCATCTATGGAGTGGACTGACATATGTAGATGATGGCTCATCTTCATCCTCATCAACAAAATAACTACTCCTTGAACACTGAGAAGATGTGCGTTAACTCAATAAGACCCCATGCTTCACCTAAGGGGAAGAAATAAGGTACAGGATGAGCTCGGGTCTAGAAGAAGAAAATCGTTGCCTCTTCATTTGTGAATCCTCGTGAGAATCTCCAAGATGAAAAAAATTCCACTTCATAGAGTGAACCTCTTATTTCCCCGAGATGGCTATTTCTTGGTACTCTTCCAAAATCAAGGGCGAAAATGTCTGAAAATCCTCATAGAAAAAATATGCATCCCCAAAAGGATATGCATCACCCTGAAGATGTTGTGACAAGTCATTTTGAAATGGATCGAGCAAATTTTTGATCATGTCACCATCACCATCCCAAACATTTGAATCATATATTCATGGAGACCAATCCTTTGTTTGAGGGCTGCCCTCAATGTCATAAGTGGGATCTCCATCAAAGGTGAAAAAGATCATGTCCCATCCACATTTTACAATCTATATGAAAGTGTCAATATGATGATCAAATGTATCCGAGGGCTCTTGTAGTGCTCCTTCACTCCCAAGATCATGGAACAGGTTGTCATCAAGGTCCTCGAAAGGGACATAACTCATAGTGTTCTCTTCTTGATGCATAAGAGGAATAACAGCTTGGATGTCTTCATTTGGGTCATTAAGTGAAAGAACTTCATCTTCATTAAATGCCTCCTCAGAATATTCAATGTGATAAGCTTCATCAAGATCTTCTTGGAAGATTTCTTCATGAGCATGTTCTTCAAGCATCTATTTTACTTGATTCATCAGCTCTTCAACGACTTCATTAGCATTTTTTTCCCTTTCCATCTGCAAAATTTCCTTCCATGAGGGATGACGGGGTCTTGGTTGATTCCAAGGTGCCATAGTCCCATCAACTAGAAGAACACCTCAAAGGAGTTTCAGGGGGAGATCAAGGGAAAGGTAACAAATGGAAAGGTGGGTTCGGGAAATGGTGGAGTCGCCAGACAAAATTTGAAGAAGGTTTGTCAAAGGAAAATGGGTAGGTTCTTGGAGTGGATTCGCTAGGCAAGCTCGGGGTGAAGGATTTGGTAAAGAGACTTGCCAAAAGTGTCGTTTAGGGCATGAAGAGGATTCAAAATCCTCCCCAACAACGGTGCCAAAATGTTATAACACAAGTTGTACATTGGGAAAAGCCCGACCCAACCACAAAGCAAGTGATACAACTTGGGAATCCTACACCCAATGCCACCTCGATGTAGGTCCCGCACTTCAAGGGTGACTAGGTCGCTCCTGGGAGGCGATCCTGAAGACCATAGGGGGAATGAGAAGTATGAAGGGAAGTGTAAGGAGAAGTCCCCCGGAAGTTCAAGCGATGGAGGAAAATATTGGTTGAGAATGGTAAGTGAAGAGAGGTAAATGGATATCGAGTAAAGAGATAGTTGTCGGTGCACCTGTACCTGCCCGAGACACAAGAAAATACACTTTTTCAACCAAGTATAGTAACATATTAACAAGTTAATATTTCTATCCCTAAAATATCGCATCATACAAGTTATTAAATCAGCAATAGATTACATCCAAATCAACAAGTAAAAGGTCTATATTAGTTAGCAATGTCAGCATTAAAACTAGTAATCGATGTGGACCAAAAATATCACTTCAAGACTAAATAAAGATGTCTGTCATAAAAGTAAATTTATACAGAAGTATATCAATCTTATGGATATAGCATTCAATTAAGTACAACAACAAATCTGACCATCAAAAAGTGCCAAAATCTATCCCAATAGATGCACCTAGGTTAGTAGGTTAAACTAGCAAAGTTAGAGGGTTAGTCTAGGGTTAGTTTGTGAGATATTAGCAGTTAGGGTTAGAGTTTAAAGCAACCATAATGGTTGTAGGTTATTTTTACTACAGAAATAAGAATTTGTGGGAGAAACACGACTCCCTAAGGGAGGAAGAATCCCCAAGGCATCAAGATCATTATCCAAAAGAACCAACTTCAAAACATGAAATCTGTACAATTACCAAGGCACCAATTTATTTCTCCCAAGCAATAAGTAAATGACTAGTGCCTTTAAGAAAGGGTTAATGGAGCCAAGATAATTTGAAGAATATATATAGGCTACTTCCTTGGGGGTGTAAACCCTTTTACTCCCCAAGGCAAACTTCTCTTAGCTAGGGTTTCAACTAGGAGGGTGTATGCAATTATACTCCTCTTAGTAAACCCTTATGAAGCAATATTCCCTTAGCAATAAAATGGTGGAAACACACATATAGGTGTATGCCCATATACTTCCTACTTGTCTCTAGCAAATAGAACCTTTAAATTGTACAAATGATAATACAATGAAATAAATGACACCTTCAAGCATTAAAAGGCAATAAAATCTAGACTAACCACCAAAAAAACAATGAAGAAATCCTTCCAAGGATAGCGCACCATCTCCATCAACCATAACAAATAAATAGCCAAAAACAAAAGCAAAAGACAAAGAACTAGCCAAAGATAGAAAAAATTCAGTCCAAGAGCCTCTCACAATGGAGAGTTGTGTCTTGAAAATGAGATCTTATGATCTCTATTTATACAAAATGTAGCTAACATAGTTTGTCCACATAATATTAGGGAAAACACAAAATTAGGGGTCAACAACCCTAATATTTCCCCTTTACAAATATAATATTTAAAAATTCTCTTTAATTTCACTTTTACACAAAGAAAACCCTAAAATAAAGGTGACATCATCCCTTGAAGGAGGACGTTTTGGAAAATTGAGCAAGTCCTTGGAGTTGGGATGCAAATTAGGGCCTCCAAAGGCCATGTGGAAATCATCCAGAGCCTCTACACCTCAAAATGACATGTGTCATGCTCTGATTCATCATTAACCACCATATTCCCCTCAAATGTGACGTCAAGCCCTTAGGGAGCGATGTTTTTCCCCTTCTGGGAAATTCATTTGGCATGCAAAGGGTGGGCTATGTCTATCTAGGCCTCCGAAAGCATCTCTTTGTCATCTAGCATGTGGGCCTATGTCATCCATCATGTGGGATGATTGCCTCATGGAAGCCCAAGCTAGGCTTGTTCTTCCAAAACTGGCCACCAACCTGTACTTGCAAGACAAATGGGTATGCCCTTCAAGGATCTCAAGTCAAAGCATCATGATGAGTGAATCAAGTCAATAAAATAGCCATTAAATCATGTATACTAGGACTAAATCATACAAACATGTGCTTAAGGAACTAAATGTTTTCCCAAGTTTGGTTGTGAGAGGGTTGGCATGGTACTTCTTTTCAATGGATCAAACCCCCTAAGTCTAGGACCAACTCTATCTGAGTAATGTGAATGAAATGGAATGGATGGGGGTAATACTCAATGGGCATGGGGTTCATGATATGCAAGGGTCCATAGTATCTCATTTATGGGTGCCTTTGTGGAGGGTGTGCCACACCTTCGTCCATAATGCATTTTTTCCAGGCCCATCAATTGCCTTTTATCTTTCTTTCTTTATATTTTCTTTCAATATAGGATAGGGTGAATTGGAGGCCATTGCCCTGGTGTGCTGACTAGATATTAGTAGTGTCACGCATAAGTAATTTCATGGAAATGAGAAGGTTGGCTCATGATGAGACCCCCTTTCCCTCAACCATGCAACTGAGAACCTTTACCTTGGTGTGATGGCCAGAAATGGTAATGCCATGCCATTATATACCCATGGAAATGATAGGTTGGCTCATGATGATACCCCCCTATCTTCAACTGATCCTTTAAGCGTCTTTATTTATTATTTTCATGGGGTCCTTATTTTTTTATGGAGAAGATTTTCATTACTTTCTCGGGATCCCCTAGGCAAAGCATCTAGAAGGTTCTTTCATTAGGCTTTTATATTTTTCCAGCTAACTCCCCTCTAGGCCTTCAGACCCTTCTTCCCATGAAATGACGAATGGTCCCTTCTAGGGTCAGTCTACCCCAAAATCCCAAGAGATGATGTCATGAAGGGAAATAATGATGGAAAGTGGTAAGTATGGTCAAGAGTGGCATGATGACTCATCAAAGGAAGCTCCCATAAACACCCCATCCTAAGGGTGCCCATTTACTTGAGTTCCCTAAGCCAACCTCCAACATTTAAACAAGGTAAAATGAATAGTTTCGAAAGAAAATGTCTCATAATAACAAATAACCTCTGATACACAGGCTAGAATGCCTTTGTAATACCCCTATTTCCCCAACTTGTAAATATAACTATATTTTGCTAAGACAATAATGTAAATATTTATGCTACTAATTTAAAAAGGAAAATGTTGGACAATTGTTGAGGGGGGGATTTCCTATACAGGCCATGATTCCATGAGAGGGAAACAATGAGGAAATTTTTCATGCCAACTTAAAATTCAAGAAAAATCCAGATTGCCCATTTTCTAGAATTGTGATTAATGGAGGAAGTGGGTAGTTGAAATATCAACTTTCCACATTTATGAACAATAATGGGTTTTGTACTAGAACTGCTTGTCCTTAGAAGCATGGGAAAAAAATTACCCATCTACATGATTCTAGGCTGACCCACAAATTGGGGGATATGACCCATGAAATATTGCAAAAGAATGCAGGAAATAAAGGGATAATGGTGGGTAGAGAGAGAGGGCGTAGAAGAATGATTTTGGAGACCATTTTCTGAAGAGGGAGAGCATGTGCATCTCTCTGGTTTTGAAGAGAACTGAAAAACAATTTTGTTTTGGTTAGAAGAATTTGTTGGGCAATGTCTTTAGTCCAAGATGATAAATGGGGTTGCAAGAATATAAGTGACTAAGGAAACACTCATTGGAGATCCCCTTTCTTGGTAGAGAGAGAAACAATCTGCTAAATTCTTGTGGGAAGAGGAGAGCAATCTCCGTCCCTGGTTGTTGCTGAACAAAAGGAAGAGTCTCTCTCAGAGCATCATGACCTGGCTAGGGGGTGGTTAGCACTAAACCCGTCCAGGAGTTGTTGTGCCTACAGTTGGGAGGAAAAGGGCACCCCTGTCAGCAATTGCAACATTTTTTGGGTCCTAGATAAGTAATGTTTTTCTAAATCTCTGTAGTGTCAAGTTCAAAGAAAGTTACAGACTGTGTTTTAAGAGATGTGTAAGTTTAATTTATGACAAAAATGACTATAGAAATTTAAGAAAAATAAAGAGAATGTCTTAGTTGAAGTTATTTTGATTTAATTTCTTATCTCTTGACTATCTATGTGCTAAAATAATCTTTCTGGGAGTGGATTTTGTGGTTGACTGTGCTATACAATTTAATGAATGCTTGGGAATTGATGATTTAATAGTTAAAAATATCTACAACACCTATGGAAGAGGAGAGAGTGATTTTTCTGCGTAATAGTGCTCCATTTTAGTATGTCCTCAAATCCCTTGCCAAAAAAGTTAGAAGATATCAGATCTGTGTGGACTTTAGGAAATAATCCCAATTATGGGTAAACATTAAAATTCCTTATAAATAATTATTGAGGGAAAATAATTAGGACATAAACATGAAATTGGTCTGAAATAAAATACAAAAGTTCTCAAAATTCCATTTGGGGCATAAATAAACATTTATGTTTAAATTGTGTTAAATCTCATAAATTTGGGAAGAATCCCCTTAAATTTTGGTGGGCAGTAAATCCTGGTAGAAACACTAAATTTACTGTGGAGGTAAATCTTCGTATTAGGACCATTTCCCTCAAATTTAATAAGAGTAGTAAAGCACAGTAATAAAGAAATAAAATTTTACTCATTTACCCACGAGAAGGGAGAGATTATAATTATATTTTATTTTCCAGGATGGAGAAATTTCCTTGGAATATAAAATTTTATTAAATCTCTTTATAGAGCCTAGAAAACTACATTTTTCCTTTCCTTATCTTTTTTTGTAAAAGAAAATAATTTTCCTTTAAAGCATCCAGGTAACAAAACTGAGTAAAACTATGGAAATATATGTATATATGTTTATATACATATGATTTTTTTTTTGTAACTAGAGGAATCGGTAGCAACGACAGTATCGTACTCGTGTGACACGGGGTCGAATCCTGCCGGTTGCCTTATAACCCCTAGGGAGAAACACACAGCCCGCAAGCATGCCCTCTGAGTAAATTGGGGTGAGAATTGACCTTGAGACCTCTTTTTACATATTTCCTTCCATTTACACGACACTTTCCAATCAGTCTACACCCCTGCAGGCTATATACATATGATTATTATTCTTATTGTTAATAGTAATATTATTTTAAATCCCCTGGAGCGCAAAAGACCTTAGACCAAAGAGAATAGGGAATAAACCGTGACTAAATGCTTTAACTTTTTCGTAGTCTTTAGAACTTCGGGAGTTCGGAGCTCCGGGGCTTCAAGATGTTTGGGTGACGGGTTTCCACGAGCCAAAGTCGCCGAATACCCGAACCCTACCTTTTCATGTATAATTTTGCATATATAATAAATATAATCAATTATATTATTGTGTTTAATGTGCATTTGTTATAACTCGCACACACACACACACACACACACACATATAATCCAAAATAATACATTGCGTTTAAATCACAATGTAATACAAGTGGGTCCCCTCCGGAACTCTGGAACTCCGAGACTTCGGGCTATATGAGAATGAAGAATTGTGTGGAGGAGCCAAAGGTGTGGACCCAAATATCCTTTCCTTCATTATATTATTGAATATTGAACATAACCTTAGATATTGTTTAAACCTGGGTGATCATTTATAGAGGCATAATATAATATATTATATTATATTAATATTTATTAAAATGGTTACATGTGAACGACGCCAACCATTTTTAAATTATTAAATAATGTGGAAAGGTGTATAAGTGGGGTCACTTCGGAGCTTCGGAACTCCGAGGCTCCGGGAGATTGGAGTATGAGGAATGTGGTGGAGAGCCGAAGGGGATTGACCTCTCTCTCTCTCTCTCTCTCTCTCTCTCTCTCTCAAGTCAAATAATAATAAAATATTGGAGAATTTTAAAACCTGGGCATAATTTTTTAGGAATATAAAATAATATATTATATTATTTTAAGGTTCATTAAATTGATTTCACGTAAACGAAGTCAACTCCTTTGAATATTAAATGGTGTGGTAATGTGTGCCAGTGGGGTCACTTTGGAGCTTCGAAACTCTGGGGCTCCGGGAGATTGGAGTATAAGGAATATGGTGGAGAGCCAAAGGTAGTTGACCCAGAGTTCTCTCCCTTATTTCAAATATTAATAAAATATTGGAGACCTTGTAAACTTGGGCGCAATATCCAAAAAGATATAATATAATATATACATATATTTTAAATGAGTTTATTGTGATACCTACACATGTGGAAGTACAAACCCTCTTTACCATTTTTAATTCAATATTTAATGCAAAGTCACGTGCAAGCATGGACCCTTCAGGAGTTCGAGGCTCCGAGAGTTCAGAGCTTCGTGACTTTGGGATGTTGGGGAAGATAGAGCGTAAGAGAAAAACAACTGAAGGCCGAACCTATTTTCCCATATCCCAATGTTATAATAAACGTGGAATTAATTATATTATATGACGATATAATAAATTATAAAGGCACAATATGAGTGGGACCCTCTTTGGAACTCCGACGTTCGCGAGATTTGGGTTCATAAAAGCATGAAGTGGAATATTCACCGAATTCTGGAGGCTTAGGTATTAATGGAAATTGATAATCCTAAGTGCCCGCTTTGATATAAATTAATCATATTATAATATAATTAAATACAATTATATTATAATATAATTAATAAAAGGATAATTGTGGTTGAATATAGTTAATCCTTTTTCACAGTAAATAAATAAATATGCATATATTTAGATATATATGTTAAATTATGTGAAAATGCGGCACGGGGGAATTGAATTATATACCTTAATTAAGATTAATAAACTTAAGTATATTATGGAGAAATTATCCTCATTGTGTTATAATATAATTACTCATAATTATCATATGAGTAATTTATTGAGTTCGTGTTAAACTACTTCTGAGAGGGAAAAGAGAAAGTAAAGATTTCAGTAATTACTGGCCCATGGGTATTAGGTTAAGCAAAAAATTTATACCCCATCCCTTAAAAAGGTACTTAGGAGTCAGGTGTGTGACAAAGTGGTATCCGAGCGAGAAACAACACTTGGATTGCTTGGGCTCATGAACGAGTCACATAAAATTTTATTAGATAACTTTTAAGGGGTAACACCCTATCTTACCCCATTCATCATAAGCTTATTTAAACCATTGATGAAGAGAGGAACACAACTTTCTGTTGTTGTTATATGTTCTAAAAATCTGAACTGTGTGTTACAAGTGTTCCAAATAATGAAGCCGAATTCACCTTTTAAATTGCATGTGTTGTTTATAAACTAGTTGATAATTAACTAACATAAAATGTTTTATCAACACTCAAACAATTAGTGGACAACAAGGAGATTACATGCATAAGCTTCTTGAGGAGAAGAATTTCCAATTGAAATTTTGTTGGGAAATTACTCAAAAAAAAAATGAATCATGTTGGATTGGAACAAAAGAATCATATCACTTCTTTGGGGAAATGATAGCCACTCCTACGGAAGTGGGATAGTGTTGATAGGAACTAATAGCAAGCATTGGATGTGAATGGTAGAGAAACTTGTTATAGGGATGTTTGAGTCCAGGGGGAGAATGGACTAAATAGGTTTCAAGGTTGCCTACAAATGTGGGCTAATAAAGCCTCTAGAAATTACAATCACTCCTTAAATAAGAGGTTATTTCTTGTGAGTATAATTCCCCATGTCTAGAGGCCTTATGGAAACATGTGAGGTTAACCTACTTGAACTATCATAACTAAAAACTACTATTGGGATAATCCCCTCTTTGCAAAGTTAAAAGGAGTCATATGGGCTGAGGACAACCCTCATGGAAGAAATGAGGTGACATGAGCAAGTTCAAAATCTCATGGTTGCGCTAATGGAGTGTATATCCATGTTAACTCAAGGGCATGCCTATGCATAAGAATGCAAAGAGGTAAGCAAGTGGAATATATCTACACTGCAGACATAGGTGAAATGATTGGTGCACAAAGGTATGCTAGAATGCATATGGAATAATATTGAACATACAAATTAGGCATGTTATAACGTATGGTGGGTTGTAAGGTATGGTATACTAATGGAACTTTTAGATGAGAATGACCTTATGTCAGGAGGAGTTAACAACAAGAATGAAATGTTGATAATGTTGCAGCCTATTATCTTAATAAGATAGGTTTGTAAGGATTAATGAGAGACCGATGCAAGGTATGATTAAGGAGGTGTCAAAACACCTTTGGATGACCAGTGGATCATATTGAAATCTAGAGGTGGATGGTAGCCATATGGATATGGCTTGGTATACTCAGATAGCTATAAGAGGGAGTTTAGGAAAAGATTCCCTTGTAGAGATCCATTGACCAAGAATGAAAGTAGGCATGAAGAAGAGACTAGAAGTGGTTATCTTACTTCCTTGAGTAATACAATAACTACCCATCTAAATTCTGAATAATGGAAGGTTTTTACAGTAGAAAGGGAAAAAGTGACCCTTGTTGGTTGTTTCCATGTAGATAGGGAAACATCAATATGAATTATGACTGTGAGACTAGTCATATGATTGATTGTAATCTCTCACTAAAGAACACTAATATTAAAAATAAAATATCAATGTGAATGAATGAGGTAAAAAGGTGCAAGTGATGCACCTACATATATACAAATATATGTATACATGCATAAAAGAATAATTTGACTGCCCGATCAAGTAGGATGTGAGGCAAGATGTGTACTTACCATATTTGAGTAATGCCATGGATGCATGGTTAACCCTATGTTAGAGGGATTGATTATATCGACGAAATAATAGCTTGAGGAGGATGTGTCCCATTTCCTTGGGAAAAGCTAGAATAAATTGTTGAAAGAATAAATGAGAAGGGATGCTCTGTTTTCATGATAAAAGAAAACATGATTATGCCTGTAAGGATTGCATGTGGTTAAGTGCATTATGAATGTAATTTAACATAACAATGAATATGTGTGGATGAACAATATAGATGCATAATAAAGATGCATGCTTATATCCCTTATGTAATTTTAAGTAAACCTTTGAAATAATGAAGTTAATGCCACTTGAGATAATGGTGGGTGTGCAATGAAAGAGTTGCATGTTGAAGGAGTTCCCGGTGGAGGAACTATGTAAAGACTCTGTCAGGAGAACAAAGTCACAACCTTAATGATTGTTGAGAATTGGGTAGTGGGAATTAATCATATCCATATAAGAATCCCGGATGACATTATAAGACATAATGCATGAATTGAAGACTAACAAATGAACGCTGACTATTCAAATACCTAAATAGTAATGTGTGGAATGCACATGTTCATAATTCACTGTGAACAAAAATATTTCTGTTGTAGCATACTGAATTATCCAAGAAGCTTAAGGTGAACCTAACCAAGACTACTCAAGGAAAAGAGCAGAAATATCCTAGTAGGGAGTAGATTGTAGAAGCAAATAAGAAGAAAAGGAGGAATATGTTTCTCACTTTAAAACTCTAAATTGCTTAACAGAGTTGTAATCTTTAAAAGAACAATTGTGGGAACAAGTACAACTAGTGAAAGAAAAATGAACAAACAAGTATAAACTTAGTTAAATCCATGCATGTGTAAAGACAATGAGGCCTTGTGAATAGTTTAGTTAAGACAAATAGTCTAGACCATGTAGAAGGAGTTGGAAAGAGGGAAGAGTCCCTTAACTCCTTTTTCTTGTTATGTATTTTTGTTTCTCTAGGATGAGAAGATGATATGTTGTTGTGTGTGAGTGTTTTAGCATGAGAATGGTGATAAATGTGTGACTCTAGAGACAACTAGAGACTTGATTATGTTTTCACTCATGAAAACATTAGGGGTAATGTGATACCGTGCATAAAGATATGTTGGAGCATATTTGAAAATGATTTACTGATTTAGATACATATATTTCAGTTAACATGAAGACTAACATGATTTGGAATGTGATAATTCATTTTTTGTGTAGGAAATGATTGGAGCTATTGGGAAAGGATAACTGCCAATGGTAGGTAACCTCTGGTAAATGATAAATGCAAGAAGGTTGTTGTTGAAAGATTACTGAAGGGACTTTGGGAGCCCCATGGAGCACTACTGATGAGGTAAAAATAAAAAAAAGGGTGTTGGCAGCGAGAACAAGTATAAAAAAAAATGTTCATTTCTGCGTGGCATAAGGTATGAATGGATTTGGTAAGAATCCCCTCCGAAGTATTTTAATTTCTTACTTATATGCAAATAATTTTGAGTGGATATTGTATGCCATTTCTACACAAGCATGGTAAGATTCAGGGAAGAAGAATCTGAGTAATAGAGAGAGGAAATCTATGTAGTCAAGGATGATTGGAATCCTTGCAAGAAAATTCACGAATCAATGGTTTCATGGGTACATTGACCAATCAAGAGTGATTGGGAAAAAAAGTGCTCATAGGAAACACATTGAATTGAATGCATTGAGGAAATGCATGCTTGCATAAGGTGGTAGATAATAGACTGCCCCTTAAAGAAGGAGGACCTTCCAATACTCTACATGAATTGTAAAGGTGTTAAATAAAGGAAGTGTGTGGCTGTGAGTATTGGCACCACTCGCTACCAGTGAGGAGATAAGTGTTTAGATGCAACAATATGAAACTTAGGTTTCATATTATAATATGTTAAACTGAGGACATAATCAATTTGTAGCAGGGAGCACAATCCTATTGTAATAATGAACAAGAATGAATAAGCCATATGGTGAAGAGGTTGGTTGAGCTCCAACACACCATGGTAAATTGCTTGTCATAAAGTGTGGAAAACTTGAAATCAATGCAAGGGTGAATTGGGTAGGAAGTGGCCATGAACATTGGCACGTTGATTAAAGTCTTTTAATATTTGAATTACATTTGGAAAAATTTGGTACGCTGAAATGTTTTTTTTTGACAATAACGTATAGAGGATTTATATTAGAGGTGGCAAAGCCACAAATCTGTTACAGAGGGCAGGGCTGCACAAAGCCTCTGCCTGCAAAACTGGATTACAACACTGAAATTTCTGGATTGCCATGACTTCCAAACTCAAACAGAAACCTGGACTAAAATTATTTAGAGCCCTAGCTTCTATACAAAATGCTAGGTTGCTGAGGATCGCTTCAGACTTGAGCGTCTCTACTCTGAGGAAGAGCTACTTCTCAGAGTTTTCGCCCCATTCAAGGTTCATCTTGGACAGTTTGTCCTCCAGCTCCCCAATTCGGTCTGCGAATCTCTCTTGGGGATTTTGCAGTTCATGCTGGAGTTTATCTAACTCCTCTGAAAACCCGATTTTGACAAAGGAGAGGTCCTGCTCCAACTGTTCCATGCGCCTCCCAGCTTCTGAATCGAGGTTCTCGAGGAAGTCTAGCTGGAACTGAAGCATTTTCTTCAACTTCTCCAGCTTGTCGTCCAACTGCTTGAGGCGTTCTTCTACCGTGGGGGGGCGACTGGAGCTCGCTGCCATTTTCTCTGCTTCTGAAACACTTCTTCTGCTCTTGGCGTGCTTAATCTGGAACTGCTTGTAAGC
>ML777196.1:244915-256654 GCA_009831015.1 Picea engelmannii
GCATCCTCGAACCGTGTAGCTGCTTCGTGTTTCGGCATATGCATCCTCAGACTGTGTAGCAGCTCCGTGTTTCGGCATATGCGTCCTTGGACTGTGTAGCAGCTTCCGTGTTTCAGCATCAGCTCAACAGCGGCTTTGGGCAGATCTGTGTTTCAGCATCGGCCTTGAATACTATTATGCAAATATGGACACTTATGCACTTCTAATCAATGGTTAGGTTCAAAAGTAATGTAAAGTATTATGCAAAACAGATTAAACATATAATAATGAGAAAGGACGTTGTATACCTTGGAGTGATCAGATGAAGTGATAATATGGGGCTAAATACAGGTGATCAAGGGTATAATAATGGCAAAAAGTATGGGCAAAAAGGTGCAATATGTGGTCCTAACAGTCTTTTTTCATGAGCTCTCTAGTTGAGAGTCTGCTATCGAACTCCCTTTCCTGGTAGTGTACTTCATTCGGGCCACGGTCCTGTCCTCTTCACTGAAAATACCCCCTCACGCTCCTTTATGTGAAACACTCTCCCAACACCAAATATGAACTTTTACGAGACCATTTAGAGCTTCAAGAGATCTCTGATAGGTAGGGGTTACCAACACAAAACCTTTTATAAAAAAGGCTTCTGTATTATCGCCTCTATCTATTGATCCTACCTTTAATGGGCCTCTACGAGAGAAATGAATAGGAGGCATGCCTCCTCATGCCATTATTATTGCAGTGGTACTCCTCCACCTTCTTCTTCTTCTACGTACCATATGACTAGACCTACTTGGTACTACCATTTCCATTGATAAATTGAATTGCGTTATGTTGTTACGACTCCTGGCTCTCCTTACCATCTTATGATTAACTTTGCACGACATGTACATCTTGCAAGATATACTTGTGTTTTCCACCTTGTTTCCCTGTCATTCCATCTTCCCTGCATGCTCTTTCATGTCAGAACTATACATAATTTCAAAGTGCAAAGTGGGTAGTTCCCCCCCCTCCAACTGGGCCCCGTTCGAGATACGATTGTGACTCTTTTCTTCGAGTGTGGTTGTCTTCTTGGCTACAACCACGTTGATCTTTTTCCGCCAAATTTTCACAATCTTCTCTGATTTGGATCATTTGAACCTATGTCCATTCCACATCAAGCACATTACCATCCTGATGCACACCCTCGTTGGGTAATCTATTAACAAGAACGCTTAAATTCCTTATAACCCACTTGAAGTTGATCGAGAACATAGCTAACATGTACCTTTGGATTCTTTGAATGATTTGGGTGAGACACCAATGTGTGATTATCTTGCCTATTTTGGTTCCACACTGCAACCTTCTCTTTGTTCCTATGACCAGAGCCGAGTCTCCTTCCATTGTTACATTGACAATTCCTTCTCTCACTAATATTTCCATCCCTTGCTTAAGGGCATAAAAATTTGCAACATCATTGGTAGTGTTTCTAACACTAGTTGAGTAGACATGAACAATTTTCCTTCACTATCTTGGATCGCTCCACCAACCCCAGCTCTTCTGAGGTTTCCCTTCGACGCACTGTCAAAATTCAATTTTAGGAAACCAACCTGGGGTGGAGTCCAAGATGTGGTGCTACCATGAACCTATGGTTCTCTTTGATTTGGTAAGTTAATGCTCTGATCTAAAATGATCTTTTAAATGACTTTATTAAGTATTTTGCATGAGTTGATTTACCATTTAGAAATTAAAGAGAAGAAGAAAGAGATTTAATGAAATAATGTTGCAGCCATCTTAAATAATACAAAAAAAAATGAGCATTAAGAACAACAAATCATAACACCAAAAACTTGTTAACGGAGTTTGGCAAAGTTGCCTACATCTCCGGGCCTTTCCTGAGTGGGGGAGGCTTTCTTATTAATATTCAATGCTTCAAAAGTACCTTAGAATTACATCAATTTGTTCTCTCAATGAAACAACAATGTTCTACTCTGTCTCAGGAACTCAATGCAACAGATGACACTGAAAAAGGTGGAGTAGAACTCCCATAAATGGCCTCCAAAGCTCCACTACTCTTCTGGCTTCCCTGCATAAGAATGACTTACTCTTTACAAATTCGAATCATTATGCTGTTATGAAATTGTTTTCCTTGTCAAAAAGGCTATATTTATATAATATTTGAGTTGGGGGTCACATCCTAACTTCCTCCCAAAATTTGGCCTCAATTTGGGTTCTAGATCCTCCAAAAATGGGCAAAATCCCCTTTAAAATGGCTGAAATATATTAAAAAATCTTAATATATAGTTGAAAACCCATTTGGCCATCAAATCTAGGTTCACCCCCCATTTCTCTGGGCTCCTGGGCATATGGAACCATATGTACATGCATTGGGGATAAACAGTTTGGTTGCTCCCCTTTTCTCTCGGGCTCTTGGTCACGTGGAAGGCCATGTGGCCACGCCCTGGTCCAATGTCACCGCGCCCCTGGTCCTTAGGTGTTGGTCACATTAAGGTTCACCCTAGTCTAGCGCCTTGGTCGGCGGCCCAGGCCTGCCGACAAAGTACTTACCCTTATACCCTGACGCATATCAATTTAAAGAAAGATTTTTCCATTTGGTTAAACAAACGAGCCAACAATCCGATTTGTCTGTCGGTTAATGTGAAGTCGTTGCCATGAAATAGGTCTATGGTTTGAAATCCCTGAATGACTAAACCAACTTTTGACCATGCCTCATTGGCCTAATCCAGGGTGCCACATGGTGACCTGTGATTGGGCCACTTGGCACTATATCACTAAACCGAACTAATAGGTCACCAACACAATCACCCAACAACTCATCTGCCTAGTCAGTCGCCTGCCACATGTCGTGCTCTAGGGCTGCCAATTGTCAATCCATACAGCCATGTGTCCACATCTGCGACTGCCGCATCATAACCGTACAACCACGTATCATGCTTTCACTAGCCCAAGTCATGTCCGTACCCTGCCACGTGTCACTATGTAGACCTACCAGATCATCGTATGGACTGCCATGTCAACGTCCGTACAATCCACGTGTCTACCACATCATCTCCTGAAAATGAAAAATATGCATGCCACGTGTCAACCTCTGGTGCTGCCATGTCATCATATTGACGTCATCTTCCATGTGTCATGCTGACGTACCACTGACGTCAGCAGTACAAACTGTTGACTTTGAATTTGACTTTTTTCTTGTTTGGGAAAAACTTTAGACTCTGATAATTTTCTCATAGAGAGTCCATTTTCGAAAAAGAATATACTGTCGGAATCGACACGACGAGCAATATGCGATGGCACTGGTTTTGTCCGAATCCGAGAACTTTGAATAAGAATGGCTCACTCTTTACAACTTGTCATTATGCTACTATTTTTAACTTGTTTTCCATGGAAAAAAGGTTATATTTATATAGGATTTGAGTTGGGGGTCACATCCCAACTTCCTCCCAAAAATTGGCCTCAATCTGAGCTCCAGATCCTCCAAAAATGGGCAAAATCTCCTTTAAAATGGTTTAAATATATTAAAAAATCTTAATATATTGTTGAAAACCCATTTGGCCCTAGTTAGCCGCCTGCAACGTGTCCTGCTCTAGGGCTGCCAATTGTCAATCCATATGGCCATGTGTCCACATCTGCAACCACCACGTCATAACCGTACAACCACGTGCCATGCTATCACTGGCCCACTTCACGTCTGTACCATGCCACATGTCACTATCTAGACCTACCACGTCATCATACGGACTACCATGTTAACATCCGTACAATCCATGTGTCTTCCACATCAGCTCCTGAAAACGCCAAATATACATGCCGCGTGTTAGCCTCTGGTGCTGTCATGTTAACATGATGATGTCATCTTCCATGTGTCATGCTGATGTACTGCTGACGTTAGTAGTACGAACTGTTGAATTTGAATTTGACTTTTTGCATGTTTGGGAAAAACTTCAGACTATGATAACTTTCGCATACATAGTCCATTTTCGAAAAAGAATATACTGCAGGAATCAAAATGATGAGCACTACACGATGGTGCTAGTTTCATCTGAATCTGAGAACTTTGAATTTTTTTCCTTCTTGGATCCATTTGGATCACACCTCCCCATTGATACCTTTTGGTCGTCCAAAAGGATATTAACCAGACATCAAGTGTGGGATAGGCCTCCCCACTTGTCCTTTGTCTATAAAATCTGTCCTGTGCACTTGTTGCATCATAATCAATTGCAAAACAACCATGATAACTGAACACATATTGTTATCCATTTGCATTTTTTCACATATTTATGAACCCACTACCATCCATGTAGAAAACATTAGCCATGATAACCATATCAGAGACATGATTGAAAATGATCCAACATGTCTGTTCTTCTTTACAAGCTTGCATGACAAAAACTCATCTTGAAGCAAAGTATGGCTATATCTACATGCTACAACCATTTTACTTTTGTGATTAAGATAAACTGGTACAATTATAGGTGTATTGCTTGCATAAGCTGCCTTCTTTAATTGTTCCATGGTAAAAAGAGATTGATTCCCTTTGATATGATGAGCATGCACAACATATTTTGTCCCTTCTTTAGCTAAGCAATATTGATTCTTCTCCTTGAAGAAGATTGATTTGCGATCATATAAATAAGGGCTACCCAAGACCATTCCACATGCCGCTGGCAACACCACATCACATATTACCTCATCCAAAAACTTAGATGTAATTGCAAACTTTATGACACATTGCTTTGTTATGGGCAATTTGTGATTTTTGCTTATACAATTTAGTGAATAAGGTTTATTATGTAACTTAGTTTTTAATCCCAATTTCTTAACCACTTCTTCTGGAATTAAGATAGCTTGATTTTCGTTATCTAACAAAGTGTCGATCTTGATATGTTTCATAATGACCCTTATTTGAAACATTTTACTTCTAGAATCATAACCATAACCAATTTTACCTGACAAACCAACTGCTGTGATTTTAGTCTCATCACTTGAGTCTGACCCCAAGTCTGTTGGTTGTGATGCTGCTGCAACTTTTTGCCTCCCTTTCCTTTCTTTGAACCATTTCAATCTCTTCTTTTGGTGCAATTTCCAACAATGTTCATCATCATGCACTTCTTTCTTGCAATTCTTACAAGAGAGATTCTCTTCCTTAACTGTCACTGAGTTTGCTTTCTTCACATTCCCTTTTCCTTTGCCTTATTTCTTTGAAGATGATTCTCTTGATACACCAACTCCAATTTTCCCTGCTTCAATATACGTCGCTTGAACAGAAACCTCATCAAGATTAGTAGGTCTAAACATAAACACAGTATTACGAATATGTGCAGGCAAACCTCCTATAAAATTCATAAGAGTTTCTTGTGTATGTAATGGAATATTTAATATCAAAGCCATATTACAAAATTCATCTGAATATTCTTGTATCGATTGTTATTTTCTTAATTTAAGACTTTTCCATTCAATTAAATCCTTCTCCTTATACCCCAAAAGATAGAACTATTTTCTAAGTGCAAAAATAAAATATTTTCATGATGGAAATACATTACCAATTTGTTGAGTACCGTGTTGCAACTTACTCTGACACTAGATGAGTGTTGTACTTGCAAGACAAAGTGATGCCAATTTAATCTTTGTTGCCTCATCATTGATTTGTTGCACACTAAATTATACCTCCATCTATCTGACCCAGTTATCAAAATTCTCAGCATTGACTTCTCCATTATAAATGGGAAACTCGAATTTCACATCAAGTTTAAGTAATGACATGTCAGTCTTATGTTTAAGAAGAAGATGGAGATGAAGGAGGCGAAGGAGGAGGTTTTTGAGGGTCTTCTCCTTCTTCACTTTTGTCTTGCTTTGAATATTCTCCTTGAACATGTCTCTTTCGTTCCAAGTAATGATCATACAATACTTTTACAATCTCTGACACAACAAAGAATTTTTTTTGAAACTCTCTTTCGTTTTGAGAAAGTCCTTCTTCTGATGCCATATTCTCACTTTGAGATTGTTAGCCTATGGTTTACCTTTACCAATCACTAAGTCTAAATTGTCACCTATATTTGTATTATTCATTTAGGATATTAGTAATATATCCTCAAGTGATGACTAATGAGTTAGTTAAGATTGCCTAGCCTAGTCATCATGCATGATTTTAGGATCTAGAGCAAATCTCTCTATGAGGTGGCATCACCCATTGTACTATAAATATGTAACATTGGAGTGAATAATAAATGTGTTGGCTAGTGAGCTTTTTCCGCCATGTTGTTGTTCTTGTTTATGATTTATCAATTGGTATCAGAGCTGTCATGGTCTTAAGGGCCTGATGTCACCTATGGTTTTCTATAGTGTTCCATGGAAGTCCACTGAAGAGATGATAATGATGGTGATAAAGTTGCTCCATCGTAATGGTCCATGAGTGAGAGAATAGTAATGTTGCCAACAAAATTACAGATCTACATCTGTTTTAGGCCACAACAACAAAATAAGGTCATCATTCGTTCATTCCTTTGCTAACTTCAACGACCTCATTTTGTTATTTATGAGATTTATTGTAGGATTACGGATCTGATCTACTCAATATGTGTAATGTTTGTGTTCAAAGTCGAGTTCAATGTTTTGGTTTTCATTGGATCATTTAAGAAAATATATTTTTCTGAGTATTTATTTCTTTATTCATATTTTCTTTGACCGTCTCTTCCTAGAATGAAATTCGGAAAGATTTGTTGGCCAGTGATCTGCAATTGTTTACACCAGGGGAGTATTGTGTCCCAATTATTAATGTAGCCTAAGGCCATTGGAAGGTTGAGAGAGCACCTCCAGCTGCGGACATATATTGTCACCATTTGGGAACCAACAAATTTTCAATGCAAATGTGCAGGGTGGTTGTGAATGTTGGCCTTATTATATTGATTTTGCTTTTTTTTAGCTCACCACTTGCAGTAATAAGTGCGTTACAGACTGCTGGGAGAATTATTAATGCAGAGGCAATGGATAATGCCATTTTGTGGTTGGCTTGGGTGAAATCGTAGATGAATTTGTCCATGTTTTGGAGCTCTTAGGAAACAGTTTTTATTTTAGAGTTTTACAAGGGATTTGTTTGGTTACTTTTGTGGTTGGGTCTGCATTTTGCTTGAATCTGATGAAGAACAGACGATTTTGACAGATGGGTAGCCTGTTTTGAGGCCTTATAGAATTTTTTAATTCCAGAATGATTGTATGTGAACAATCCAAATCCCATTAAAATTAGATGTGCAATGTGCGAGTTTGGCTGAAGCGACCTTTTTTTTTTTTCTTGGATCTTTTGAATAAAGTTGCTTTGATGTTTTGCGTTCTTTGGTTCAATCTTTTTGCGCATTTGAACTATATTTTTCCGTTTAAAAAAAAAAACTGCGGCTTAAAATAGCCATCGAGGAACTTGATCAGGCTTTTCGATTCTTCATGAGAAAAACTGTCAGTTCATAATGAATGCTCGCATTGTCGTCGATCTATAAAAAGAGCTTGAGGTTGGTGTGCAAAGGCTGCATATCGTTGAAGGAGGATCAAAACCACACAATTTTAGGAGGTTAGCGATCAAGTTATGTCCGAGATCAACGATTGAATCTTCCCTCCTCACGGATCTACAATTTTCCTAGCAAAATCAGATCTAAGATTCACCAACAGGGATCTGCACCTCCAGAAGGGAATCAAATTTGCAAATTCTCGTTGGATCGGATCCATCATTTGTGCAGTCTGCAAATGATCAAGGGAGCGTGCGCAATTGTGAAAGTGGTCGCAACATTTGGGAATGAAACACTGGAAAATACTGTTGCTTCAGAAATTAAAGATGCAGAGTCTTGGAGCCATTGCCTTCAAATTTTGAACCAAATGAAGAGAGTTATTCTCCAGATCATTGGTTGTCAAATCATTGATAAAGATGATTTGCTCAACATATCCAAATCTCTTCATAAATGGCGTGAACAGATCCAAATCTCTCAACAAGTGGCGATCACAGTGGGACTCGAAACAGGAACGAAGGTATCAACCAACCAGAGTGGAGCAGCTGCAACATCACATTTATTTTCTATTGATCTGCATGTCACTACAAAATTCCTTATCGCAACAGGCATCGCAGCAGGACCAATGCCCAATACTGAGTGAGTAGACCGCAAGGTAGAGGTTGAGTGTGTTTTGCTGGAGTGGATAGAAGCAAAATAAGACTGAGGTTGGCACGATACCTGGAAAATATTTTGACTGCGACACTAGAGCTGAGATCATTCATGGCACCCTTTTGCGGCTCACGACAATGTTGTCTATGTTCTGTAGGCTGATATCTCTAGTGTGATGTATTCTTCGCTCAATTTGATCTGGCATTTCCATTGTATATTCAAGGAAGACATTTCTCCGCATCTGTCATTCATTTGGGGAGTTGTTGGTGTCGTGTGGATCCATGGTTGGGTGAAAAGACATGGGGGCGACCAAGATGCTAGATAGGGAGATAAGGAATCTGAGGACAAGTCGAGCCTATTTGATGAAATATTATTCCAGTGAGAGATCAGTTTGAATGGTGGTTTGGAGTTTGGGGGGTTGTTTCCTTCGTAAAAGTATAAAAACTAATCCTTTTCATTCCACAAATTTAATGAAAAAAAAAACAAAACATGCTATGCATATAAAACAAGTTTATGCAAATTTTTTTATGTTGTCATTTTTTAAAAAACATTTTTAGAGGGACATACTTCAGATTTGGAAGTGTTTCATTTTAACATAAGTATTACTTTATGTTAATGTAAAAGGTTTTATTTTTGGTGACTAAAGTGGAGTGATAAGAGGATTATTTAATGTTTATTTCAAAGTAGGCTATAAGGATGAGAAATTGAGGCACTAATGGTTGAGCAACAAAGTTGAAGTCACATTTAATTATTTGTGAAGGTTAAATGCTTGAAAGTTGAGAGAGAGCTTGAAACATTTCTAACCCTCTTTGAATATCCTTGTGATATCAAGAAAGAGATTAGGATGACATCATTTTGTATTTTGGCACAAACTTGTCATTGTATTTGGGCACACTATTGTGATCACAAGGGAATCCATAATATAATAGATTATTTTTGCTCGCGTCCTAGATCCGCCTGAAATTGAATAAGAGGATCTTAGGTACACCTTGTGTAGTGTGTGGTGATGATTTTTTCATGGTTGTTTTATGAGTTTGATTTATGTCTAGTTTTGACATGATCACACACACATGGAGTACAAAGAAGGTTAATACAATCAAGCACATCTCAATCAAGCACTTACAATCAAGGCACATGTAATGAAGCAATGACAAAGAATATTGAAGCACATGCATGATCAAGCATAAGTAAAAAAACAACTGCAACAATATCAAGTTCTCAACAACATTTCTTCATCAAATCACTGAAACAACAGACAAATCAAGCTCACAATCAAAGAAAAATTGGACGTGATTTGGAATCAAAGCACCATCAAATTCAAATATCCATTCAATTTCTAAATCAATGATAATTTGTAGCTTACAAATAGTCCTTTTGTAAGTTTAATTGTCTTTTTAAATCAAGTTGAGTTGAATTGAATTTGTCATAAGGTGCATTTTCGGCTGAGCCCGACACCCTAGAGTCATTTTGAGTTGTAATTGAAAAGGATGAGTACTTAAAACTCATATCATTGTAATACTTTGGGATGCATTTTCGGTGGTAACCGACATCCTCAACTTCCTGGAAGCAAGTTCAAGCAAGTCAAGTTCAAGCGAGCGTGAAGTTCAAGTAAGTGAGTTGCAAACAATCCTTCTTTTGTCGAGTCAAATTGTAATCAGGATCTACCTACACAAGGAGACCTCTTTTAGTGTTTTGAAAATGGCTCGAAGTCTCGAATTATTAGAGTTACTAAACACTCTAATAAACACCACTGAAAACAACAAAGTGACATTGAACAAATAAACTCTTCAATCAGTGCTAACTTGTCTGCAAGTGACACAAGCTAAAGTTAGATTTCTTCAATCTCTATCCCAATAATTGAATGATGAGTTGACTGATCTCAAAAATAAACAACCAGTGAACTGTTCTGAACTAGTTTTTGTTCAGCACAACCCTCTCTATGATGATGAAGAAGATGATGATCATGATGTTTTTAATCAACAACCAGTGAAGGAACAACACAGTGATACAACTTCATAATCAATTTTAGAAGAAGTTGAATCTATTCATGAACCTACATTTCAAGAGTTTTCTTGTGATTTCAATGAAGAAAACCTTTCAATGATGCATCAACATGCAGTAAATCCACTTCCACGGATTTCAAAGAAGCAGGTTCAGAATACTCTTTCCAAGCCCATCATCAGACCTTGGGAAGAAATCATCTACAACAAGAATAGAATAGGACTTGGATATGATAAGGAAGTTACCTTTCATATTCCTGATTATTCCAAACCAATCAAGTTCCAAAGTGTTGGATTCCTTCAAGAAGCTTCAACTTCACGTGTTCAAGTTCAACATCAGAATGATAAGTGTCAACATTGTAATCGAGTTGGTCACAAGGAAAATCAATGTTTTGATCTCCATCCTTGCCAGCATTGTGGCAAGCATAACCATTCTTCAAATAGATGTTCAACACTGAAGAAACCTGGAAGATTGAAAATTCACTATGAGTGGATTGATCCTTGGCAATGGTCATCAACAACCAAGTGATTATATAAGTCTTACCGAATAATTAAATCTCGAGTAAAGACCAATCTTGTAGCACATAACATTTTTGTACCTCACATAAGTGGTCCCCTTATGGCGTAGCTTTCAAGCATGGCCCTCACGGGATGAGATAACATGTGGTTTTTTCTGCATGCCCACTTTGTGTTGTACTCAAATGGAACAAGAACGATACTCTCTTGAGCATAGAAGGGGGGAGTACAATGATGTAACTCTCATGCACCTTAAGGGGGGGAGTTCAAAATTCCAGTGAGGATGGTTCATGAAACCACTTGTGGTCTCTCCTTTCAGCTGACAAAGGGGGAAATTGATGATGAAATTGGTTGTCAGACAGAAATTTTCGACAACAACAAACATCAAGTATGCCAAATGGGCAACTACAGTTTGTAGATGACAGACTTTAGCAGAATTATGGTTCAATAAGTTTAAGTTGAATCATACAGATTTTGATTTTGAGAGCAATGATGTGAACGTTTGGTTCACATAGATGGTCATTTGACCTAGCAGAGGACAAGAGGATCCTTCTACATTTCATCTTGGCATTTGATTGAGTTGTCAAGCATTTTTCAGGGATGTGTGAGACTAGAAGCTGATTCATTCTCTTGGTTCACTCTCATCAGATTGGAGTTTACATTAAGTAAACAATTTGCATGCATCCTGGCTCACATGATTACATAGTGAGATTTCCCAGAGATGGCAGGCTTTGACAGGATTATGGTTCAATGAATTGCAATTGAATCATACACATTATACATTGGGATGTTGTTGGACACCTAAAATTGTCACAATTGGTTAGTGGTTATCCAAAAACCATCAGATACATGGTATGAATTGGTTAGTGGTCATCCCAAACTACAGATTCAGAGAGCACTTTCAGTGATACACTAATAGTAGAATGGTGATACTACATGTTCACCAATTAGCAGAAGACATCAGATTCTTCTAGCTAAAATGCTTGGCAAAATGATCAAATTGTCTAACAATCAGGGAATGTTTAGATATTGCAGCTGTTCACTTCCATATCTCAGCTCTCTTTCAGTTCATTTCAAATGAACATGTTTAGCATCCAGATTGG
>ML777196.1:256704-266958 GCA_009831015.1 Picea engelmannii
TTGTCACCTATATTTGTATTATTCATTTAGGATATTAGTAATATATCCTCAAGTGATGACTAATGAGTTAGTTAAGATTTCCTATCCTAGTCATCATGCATGATTTTAGGATCTAGAGCAAATCTCTCTATGAGGTGGCATCACCCATTGTACTATAAATATGTAACATTGGAGTGAATAATAAATGTGTTGGCTAGTGAGCCTTTTCCGCCATGTTGTTGTTCTTGTTTATGATTTATTAGAGATGTCCTCTTTCTTGATCCAATCTCAGGATCTCCTTCAAAACGACTTAACTTTTCCCTGGTAATCATGCATACTAAAAAACAACCAATTGTCAACCTGCTCTGATACCACTTGATCCAAAATGATCTTTTAAATGATTTGGTTAAGTATTTTGCATGAGTTGATTTACCCTTTAGAAATTAAAGAGAAGAAGAAGGAGATTTAATGAAATAATGTTGCATCCATCATAAATAATACAAAACAAAAAAAGAGCATTAAGAACAACAAACCATAATGCCAAAAACTTGTTAACGAAGTTCGACAAAGTTGTCTACGTCTTCGGGCTTGTCTTCAAAAGTAATTCAAAATTACATCAATTTGTTCTCTGACTGACACACCAATGTTCTTCTCTATATCAGGAACTCAATGCAACAAACGACACTGAAAAAGGTGGAGTAGAACTCCTAGAAATGGCCTCGAAAGCTCCACTACTCTTCTGGCTTCTCTACATAAGAATGGCTTACTCTCTACAAATTGGCACCATTATGGTGTTATGAACTTGTTTTCAATGTAAAAAAGGCTAAATTTATATAGGATTTGAGTTGGGGGTCACATCCGAACTTCCTCCCAAAATTTGGCCTCAATCTGGGTTCTAGTGCCTCCAAAAATGGGCAAAATTCCCTTTAAAATCGCTGAAATATATTAAAAAATATTAATATATAGTTGAAAACCCATTTGGCCCTCAAATATTAGTTGTTGAATGAACTTTCCTGCTCAGGACAATTTCTCTTAGTTGTTGTTTGAACGTTTCTATCAAAATATTTATTGGGAGGGATTCATTGCGGAAAATTATTTTGCTTCTTTCCTTCCAAATTTCCCATATAACAAACCCATGAGTTAATGCCCAACACAAATTTACCATTTTATTAGCTGTGTACTGAACCCTCCAGCTCCTTAGGGTCGCTTGTGTAAGTTTTAAACATGTGAAGTACAACAATGCATATAGAATCTTAAGCAAAACATAAATTCATCAATGACTCATTCACATAGTACATAAAGATTTATACCAGAAACCCTCAACCAGGAAAACCTTTCTTATTTCATTATATCGAATTTGACCATTCACCATACAATATATACAATGGTTTTAGGTATTCCGTAGATACCAAAACCCTAATCCCTTAATCTAAGATTAATTTAGAAAACCGCTAAAAATAGCAAAATCTGCTAAAAATAACAAAAGACGCAGTTGTCGAATCTGACGCGCCCACACACACACACGTGAAAATAATATAACACATACCCAACAACTTGGATGCCTTCTATTACTCTATCGGTCTATTGATACAGGGTAGCCACCCAGTCCCATAACTCTGCGGAGTAAGGGAATCCATCTAGCAGATGATTTATCGTCTCCTCTTGTTCTTCACATAAGTGACATCTTGAGGGGCCACTAAAACCTCTTTTAACCAGATTCTCCTAGGTTAAATTTTTCCTGTGTAGAACCAACCACATAAATTTTTTTACCTTTGACTAGTGAGGGAAATTCCAAAATCGTTCCCAGAGGGGGTTTGGGTTTCTCTAATCATGACCTGCTATATAATGTCGTGCCTCTTTTAGGTTAAATTCTCCTCCATCTCGTCTGCCTCACCGAAGTTGGTCCTCATCCTCCGAGCACACAATCTTTCATTTTTGAAGTTTCTCCTCTAATTCTTTCACTAGTGTGGAATTTCAATTGGGGTCTTGTGGGAGAATGGGGTCCCAATATCTCCATTTTGAAATTCTTTCCCTTCATTCCCAATATTGATGCACCTTAACTTTTCCATGTCTGTATAATTTCTTCTTGATAATTTCCCTATCCTAGTTTTCTAATATTGGTTCCTGTTGCCAGGCGTCCTCCCAAAATCGGGTTGTTTGGCCATTTCTTATTTCCCAGAAACAATGTTACTAAATCACACTTTTATTCCTCCATGCCATATTCCAAATAGTCGATCCCTCTCCTGTTCTGGTGAATCACATGAGATCCCAAGGGTTCCTTCTAGGGGCATACTTGGATTTCCAAAAGGCTATCCAGGGTGTTGAGCTCTTTTTACCCATCTCCACCAAAGTTTTGCTCCATACACATCGTTTTTTGTTTTCGGATGTTTTAGTCCTAACCCTCCTTTTCTTTTTGACCAACATAGTTTTTCCCATGCCACTAACACCCATTTCTTTTTGTCCTCTTCTCCTCTCCACAAGAAATTTCTCTGAATAGTTTTGATTCTCTGTAAAATCCTTGTTGGAGCTGGGAAGACTAAAACTTAATAAGCTCAAATCGCCTGTAAAACTTCCTTTGTGAGCACAAGTTTGCCTACAAAGTTTAGGGCTCAACAGGTCCATCGTTTAACTCTATATTGCAACTTGTTTATCATATTTTCCCAAGTTGATATTCTCCTTACTTTATCCGTGAGAGGAACTCCCAAATATTTAGTAGGTAAGGTTTTCCTCTCGAAACCCAGGATGTTAGTGATGTTTATTTGAATAGAAATATGAGTATTAAAGAAAAAGATCATAGATTTGGAATGATTTGTCTCTGTTCCTGAAGCTTCTGCGGAGTTATCCAATATTTCCTTATACGCTTTCACCTCTTTGACTATTGGAACTCCATGTAACATAGTATCATCCACAAACTATTGATGCATAGTTGGGGTATGTCATCATGAGGTTGTAGACCTTTTATTTCTCCCTATGTGGTTGCTGCTTTGTTTTTTCTACTTAATCCTTCCATCGTGAGTATGAAAAAAAAGGGGGATAAGGGGTCCCCTTGTCTTATTCCCCTAGACGGATAAAATAAATTAGTTGGGGTCCATTGATTATCAAATCCATAGGTTTCCAGGTATTTTTCCATATAGTTCCAGCTCAGTTTATCATAGGATTTTGCAAAGTTCAGTTGTATTATCAAGCCTTCCTTTTTCCTACTTTTCAAAGAATGGATTATTTCATGGGCATGAATGATATTGTCTAATATTTTACTGCCTTCCACGAATCTCGATTGTTCCTTTGAAATAAGGATTGGAAGGAGGGGTTTCAATCTATTTTCTATGACCTTGGATATTATCTTGTAAACCACGTTGCAAAGAGTTATCGGTCTAAATCTATCTGGAATTATAGCTTCGTTCTCCTTGGGGATCAGAGTAATTTTGGTTGAGTTTAAAGATTTGAGAATAGATGAGGATCACCTTGAATCCTTAACTATATCATAAATATATTGTTTTACCACATCCTAGCAAGCTTTGAAGAAATCCAAAGTAAATCCATTAGGTCCAAGGAGGCTTCCTATTAGGCATCTCTTGGATTGCTTGATCTACTTCCTCTAGAGTAATTAGTTTCCTTAAATTCTGACTATGGTCCTTTGTGATTAGTCTTGGAATCTGTCTCATAATTCTTTGTATGGCATCCGACCGATCAATTTCGAGTTCTTTAGATATGTCTTGGAAGTGTTGAGCTAGAGATTTTTCGATTTCTTTATGAGATTCTAGCTCTTTTCCCTCCCCATCTTTGATTTTCAAAATTCTGTTGTGATTCCTATGGGTGATTGTCGACTTGTGGAAGAACTTTGTGTTTTTCTCCCCTGTCTTTAACCACTAAACTATGGATTTTTGTCTCCATAAAATTTTCTCTTCAATACATCTTTTCTCCCATTCCCAATGAAGGTGTTTTTCCTTGGTTTTCTTCTGTTCGTTGCAACCATCCTAGATGCATGATTTCTGTTGATTTTCCAATTCTTTTTTTGCTTGTAAGATGTTCCCAAACACTTCTTTGTTCCACTTGTTTATTTTCTTCTTAGAGTCTGTACATTTTGGTACCCTTTTCTTGGATATCCTCAGTCCACCAAATTTTGATTTTCTCCTTGAAGGAGGGGTGGTCTAGCCAAAAAATCGCAAATCTGAAAGGTCGATTTTTTTGAGTTCCTTGGAAATTTGCTTCTAGATGCACTGGCCAATGATTCGATCCTCCCCATGGAAGGACGTTTCCTTCCATGTCAATACCTTGCATCATTAAGGATTCTTAAATTAAAAATCAGTCGAGCCTTGATGCCACCTGATGATGCATTGTTCTCTTGTTGTTCCAAGTAAAAGTTTTATTACTTCTTATATCTACTAGGATGGATTTTTCTATAAAATCAGAGAAGGCCTTTGCATCTCTATCTAATTCGTAGATTCCCCCTTTTTTCTCTTCCAGCGTCAAAATTATGTTGAAATATCCTTCTATAACCCAATGGAATCTCATGTGTCATTCTCTGAGGTTTTATAAAGACTTTATCATCCTTTTCTTATCATCTAGGAGTTGAGGACCATACACACTGGTAAAGATGATCATGTCCAGAGTTCCTATTACTTGCAATTCAATTGATACGTAGAAACTTGTAGATTCAACTGATACCGGGTTAAGTTTTGAAGGTTTCAACAGGGTAAGAATGCCCCCTATTGATTTTTGGATATAAATATCTAGATATTGATACTTCTTCCAACTTTTCCTACTTATTTGTAACAACTTTTAAGTTGTACATTTAGTTTCTCGGATAAAACATATTTCTGGTTTTTCCATATTTAACTTATTTTTAAGAATTCTATGTTTCCTAAGGCTATTCAAGCCTCTAATATTCCAAGTGATAATATTCATTTTAACATAGGTGGTGGAGAGGTAGGGAACAAAGATTTAATATTACTGGATTTTATCAGCAAAGCCCCCAATTCCTGCAGCACGACACTGTTTGGTTTTCTACCTTTCTTCCTCTTGGTTTGTTTCGATGACAATGGGTGTTGGGTGTCCCCTGATTTAACTCCCAAATTTCCTATCTCCCCATGCATGCGCTTGGTCCCTTTGGTTTTTGCCTCTTCTCTCATTATAAAGAGATACTACACTCGATCTAGTTGGTCCCAGGGTATGGTTTCTATTCCTTTCTTTATCCATTGTTCCAGGATATTCTGAAGGTTGATACCCTCCCGTTCCAATATCTCTCTAAGATCAGGATCCTTGGTTCCTACCTCACATGTTTTCATCTCTGAATCCTCTTCACATTCCTACATTGGAATATTAACATCAAGGTTTCAATCTGGTGTCGATCCATTGAATTCCTTGTTATTTTCCTGATCTGGTTGCTCCCCCCTCGCCATGTTTGCTTCCTTTCTGTCGATCTATATCTCCCCTTGTTTCTCCTGATGTTTAACTCCTTCCTGGGTGAGATTCTCTGCTAGGCCTTCAAAGGTATTTCTAGTTTCTAGTATGCCTGAGGGGTGGGAGGGGGTTATTTTGTCGCTTATTCACTCTACCCCTATAATTTGGCCAAACAAAAACTTCTTCATCTTGTTGTTGTTTTTCTTTTGATGGTTCATTAAATTTATTTAAGGGACATTCCTTGTAGAGATGCTCATGTTTATGACATATCCTGCATCGAAACGATATCTGCTCATAATCGATGTTTTGTATCCATTACTCATCCCTAAATTCCAGGCATATTGCTTCTGGTAGCGCTTCCGATACATCCATATCGATACAAATTCTTGAAAGAGAGGTATATTTTCCTTTTAAGGTGGCATCTGAGGCCTTTACAAACTTTCCCAGTTTATTCCGTATTGCTTCAAATGTGGATGGTAGCTAATAATCTAAAGGCAAAGAATAAATCCTGATCCAAACTAGAAAATACGTGAAGGTTTCCTTTTTGGGTGAGAAATTATCCTTCCAGGGTCTCATATAGAGACCAATAGAGGCATGGAAATAGGGACCTCCTTCAAAAACCTTGTCTCTATCCTCTAGATTTGTAAGGAATTCCGTGAAAAATCCTTTTGACCCCAGATGCAGGTCCACCTCTCCGCATTGCTTCCAATGGCATTTGATCCAACTTCTTAAGGCTCTCTCTGTTGACCATAGGCCCATAAAATTATAGATCAAGGAATACACACACATTTGATCCCTATATTCTTGGGTCCATGGGTCTTCTAGAACGACTTTTGGGATCGTTGTCATTTTTTTCTTGCATGCAATGTTCCCTCCTGACCCAATTGGTTGAAAAGGTGGGTCTGCCATTTTATTTGATTCTCACTGTCTTTTTCACCGGTTTGACCTTTTTTCTATTGCATCTCCTCTTCGCTCATGCCTGATGTAGAACTCGATGCACCCAAGTGTGGGAACCTGAAACCTCCAACCTGTGAACCCTTCCTTCTGTCCACGACTATTTGCCGATAACAGGGAGCCCCACTCCCTCCCACTCTATTCAACATGCATGTCTCTTTCTTTAACCAAAATAAAAAATTTCATAGATCAATCGCCACCCAATATCGTATCATTAGGGCATGACTAACAAATTCATTTCAATCATAACATATGAGTCTGTTGCATTCCCCTAACTGATCAAACATTAACCACTCTTCCCATATGTAAGTTTGTCAGTAATATTTTTGAAAGTAAATAATGTTATATTTTAATTTTTACATTTTATTAATATTTTATCAAGATAAATTTGTTAGCTTTTAACCTGTTTTTCCATCTTATATTTTATTTTTGAAATTATAATATTTTAATTATATATTTTATTAATATTTGATTATAATTAATTCGTTAGTCTTTAAAAAAAATTAGTTTATATTTTATTTTAAAAAATAAATTTCAATTTAATTTTAATTTTGACTAGGAAGATTTTCACAATTAATTATATTATAAGTAAATTTTTTAAAAATAAATTATAAATATATATATTTTTAAAATAAATTATATTGAATTTTAAAAAGTTTTTAATCCTTTTGATGAACTTCATATTGATTATTATTTTAATTTTTTAAAAATAAATTATTATTCGAAGCCATTACAACAATATACTCATTCCTCCCAACCATTTTGGGGGACAACAAGTGAGGCCCACATTATTCAAAGATGTAGTTAGAAACCTCTTTTTTTTTCCCAAGATACAAGGTAAACCCTAGGATCTCAAGGGCTCAAAGTCATTACAACAATATATTCATTAAGAGCTCAACATGTCACTTGCTAGAAGTAAACCTGAGTGGAGAGGATAACAATCATTTCTCCCAACCAGTTGAGCTAAACCTAATTGACATGACCCCACAACCTCTTACTTGTAATTCATGATACTTAGTCACTCTAACTAACCCATAAAACTACCTTTTAAATCTATTTATTTAAAAATATATATTCTTATCTATCTCACAAAAACTTCATTTAAATCCTTAAGTGATAGATGAAGTGTTCACTTAATATATTAAGATGTTTTCAAACCCATTATAATTTATTTCCAAAATACTTATTTACAATTAATGATCATTTTAATATAACTTTATTTTTTACTTATTTCTAAAAATAAATTGTTTCTTTAATTATTAAAATAAATAATATTTACAAATAATTATTTAAAAAAATGCAACATGCAATCATATGTATAAAGTCTTAAAAAAAGCCTAGGCACAAGTTTGAAACTATCCAGTCTTCTTTGAACCAAAAAAACTACTCAAAACCATGCACCACTATCCATGTAAGGGTGAGATACACAAATTCCACATAGAAACCATAACATGATGGAAAAAGAGATGATTGTCACCATATAATGTCGAGCACCTTTATTCTATCCATTGCCATGAATTTGAGTGCAACAATAGAAAAACCCATGGCCTTAAACCAACTAGAGGATAGGGTTGCAAAGATTTAATTGATTAATCCATAGGAGGCCTTTCTTACATATAGGGTGTAGAGTAGAGGCCATGGAGTCTGATCTTGCATCCATCGTTCACTAAATCAACTGAAGAGACATCGGCTAATGCCAAGTAGTACCCATGAAAATATTTTGTTTCACCATTTCCAAACTATTGAGTAGAGACCAATAGAGAATGATGAACATTGAATAGAAGCCAACATAGAACACCTAGTAGAACCTGCCAATCATTAGTGTTTCCATCACTAGAATCACCATAGGGAAAAATTCGAGAATTGTAACTCAAGCAGAGTCCAAGAAGTAGTTTATACATGTTGAACCAACCACCATTTGTAGTGTACTTAACAAGTGGAAATGTTGAATTATGATCAATAATCAAATAAATATAAATTGTAGAAAAGTTAATAAGAGAGCCAATTATATTAATCCCATAGAATATAACCTAGTAACCCATATAAAGTGTTGGCTTAATCTTGACTCGGTCATAGAGTAGTTAAGATAACCTTCATACAACTAATGATAGGTTTACAATTCATGGTTCATGGGCCCATGATATTGGGTTACCCATGGTATTTGACACGATGAAGCCTATTTAAAGGCTTGGAATACTCCATTGAAAGTGTCTCAAGTGATCAGTGTTGTCCTGGCTTGGCCGGTTTGACCAAGGTTATTAATTGATATCTATGGAGTGTGAAATTTTCACACTGAACCTAACTAGTATAAAATGAACATACAAATATTGTGATAGAGAAGAGAAGATAGTAGAATGAAAGCATTGTATTAATTGAATGAATAATGGTAAAAATACACATGATATAATCTACATGAGAAAACTAATTCGCCATAGTAATGATCTAGACAGATCTAGACACTCACTAATAGACACTAGAGTGAACTACCACCTAGTCTTAGTTAACTAGCCGCACAATCATTCGTTAACTGACTAATTACTAGTGGAGTGAGAAGAGAATCATGCATGCACATGTGTGGCGCGATCTTGGTGATGATTCCAAGGTAAGTGCACACTCATGGTGATGATACCGAGGTATGCATGCAACAATTGGTCATAAAACCGAGGTTGCCATGCAAGAATCCACTTCACTAGTCTAAGTCCAATGTAAATGAATCATGATTGAAGAGGATGTGGTTCCCTCAACTAGGGGAGAATATCTCTAACCAGGGGTGCCCTCAACATAGACTAGTCAACCTAGGAAAATAAATACTAGGTGAGTGTGTAATATCTCCAACACCCCCCTTGAACACTACTAGGGTGTACATGATGAATGGGTCCTGACAACCAAGGCCATGTTAGGTACCTATTGTACAATGCATCTAAGAATGAAACACTAAAAATAGAGGAAAGAGGGAAAACATCATGGGAACCATGCCCCCCCCCTCAAAGTACAATGCATCAAAAAGAAGGAAGAAAGGTAGTTTCTAAGAAACTGTGTCCTTCACTCCAAGACGATTGCGCATAAGGTGGAACTTCTGCTCAGTAAATGTCTTGGTGAATATGTTTACAGTTTGTTTGGAAGATGGACAATACTGCAAATTGATGATACTATAATGTACCAACTCTCTGATGTAATGCATATGGATCTCGATGTGATTGGCCCATTGTTGTTGCACTGGGTCTCTACAAAACTTGAGAATACTTTGATCGTCACACCAAATGAAAGCCTGATCCATGAGGATCTCCACACAAAGAATTAACTTCATGGAGAAAATCATTAAACTTTGCACAACATGGAGAAAAATCATTAACTTTGCACACCATGGAGAAAAAATCATTAAAATGTTAATTAATGATAAGTGGCAAAGAATAATTAATTAATCATGAATGATTTAATTGTAATAAATCGTTAATACTTGAAGTGAGTTGGAAAATATCACGGATTATTCATTTAACTGTAAAAACAGGAAATTCGTTGTGAGAATCCATCTCACAAATTAGTTTCCTAATTTTAAGGGGAAATTAGTTGTATGTGAGAAACCAACTCACAAATTAGCTTCCTAGTCTTAGGGAGGAAGTTAAGGGTCTCATGGGTTGGCTTGGAATTTTCCTCACTCTATTACAAGTGGATTCCTAGTCTCAAAGAGGAAGTTAAGGGTCTTTCTCATTTTTGTCCTTGAGTAGTTATTGGATCCTAAATTTATGGATCTTGTCTTTTTGGATTATGGAGCTAGGAAAAGTTATTTAAACCCCTTTATTGAGAGGCTTTTGGAAAATATTTTGGGAGGCCATTTGAGGCTCTTTTGGAGAGATTTCTTTGAGGAGAGAATCAAGAGATCATGTTTGTAATTGGTATGTTGAAATTACTAATACAACTGAG
>ML777196.1:291714-316581 GCA_009831015.1 Picea engelmannii
GTTCTGGTCCTTTTTCTGATGGGGACACTTAGATGCAAAATGACCTATCTTACCACAGTTAAAGAATTTGAAGGGAAACTTCCCTTGATATTTTCCTGACCCTTTCTTTAACCTTCTCACAAATTTTGCCTCAATATCATCTAATTCTTAATCAGTATTCTTGTCTGCTTTAAAATATGCTTCTCTAGTACTGGATTTATCTTTGTTAAATCTCATTTCATATGCAGTTAGAGTTCCTAGACGTTGATCAATGGATAGAGCTTTAAGATCATTTAATTCTTCTATTGCAGAGACTTTTGGATTAAATTTATCAGGCAAAGATCTTAAAATCTTCTGAACTAAGAGTGAGTCATCAAACTTCTCACCAATACCCTTCATGGCATTTACAAGTTCTTCAACTCTTAAAAAATACTTGCTAATACAAACTCAGCTTCAACAAGTCCATTCAAAATAGAATTCATCCCCTTAGCATTAAAACTAAACTCTAACTTATCATCCTTGGAGGCTAGCACAACAGGTTTGTATATCCAGTCTCTACTACATCCCAAACATCAGCACCCAAGGCCATTAAGTATGTTCTCATTCTAATCTTCTAGAAGGAAAAATTTGTTCCATCAAACAAAGGGGGCTTAGAGGCTGAAGTCCCTTCATGACTTGTCATGTTTAAGCTTACAGATCTACCTTTGAATAAAAGGAACCCGCTCTGATACCAATTGTTGAAATTACTAATACAACTGAGAGGGGGGGGGGTGAATCAGTTGTCTTTGAGATTAAATAATCTTAACTCTATTAAGATATTCTTAATCTTTCTTCAAGTGATCATCAACATAATACAACATATGAACAATAAAAGTAAAAAGCATCAGTCACACATAAGGTATACACAGAGACAGATTTTCACGAGGAAACCCATAAAGGGAGAAAACCTCTTCTTCTTCAAAATGATAGGCAATCTTTTAAGTTCTGTACATCATCTTTAATTGAGCACCAACTCAATGTGAGGCTGCTACCTTTGTTTTACAAGCTACAACTTGTTTGAGAGCACCAACTCTCTGGTTTTTCTAGCACCCACTAGAAGGAAGCACCAACTCCCTGGTTTCTCTAGCACCCACTAGAAGGAAGCACCAACTCCCTATATGTTCCGGCACCAACTGGATGGAAGCACCAACTTCCAGTTACACAGGCTCCAACCTGTATAACAGAGAACAATTGTTCTCCCTTGCACCACCCTGCCACCCTGGTTTCTTTGGCTGCAACCAGATGGAAGCTACAAATTCCTGTGTTCAAGCTCCCACTTGAACTTCTGAGAAAAACAGTCCTCCCGAGCACCTCCCAACCTCCCTAGAACATAAATAAACATAAAAACATTCAACTACACAGATACATCAATTCTTACCAATCTTTCTTTGTTCTGTACATCTGGTCATCTTCTAACTGTACTGCAATTCATTTCTTCCTCTTTCTGTTCAGCAGGTCTGCTCTGCATCAACTTGTTTTGTCATTCTGCTCTTCTTCAACTTGTTCTGTTATTCTGCTCTGCGTTTCATCTCATACTGCCCATATGCTCAATCTCCTCCTGCACATCCTCTCCTTTTCCTTTTCTTACAGTTTCATTCTTTTCTCATACAGAACAACCACCCTCACGCTGTCTGTCTCATTTTCTTTTATACACAATCACGGCGGTTCAACTTCCCATCTCCTTCGGCAAACGAAAGATAACTGTCCGAGCAACTGAAACGCCAATTGATTCGCAATAATGAGTCCGTTTTGCTAACAGATTCATAACTGAGGAGTTAACTGTGCAAGAGAACAATAACCTTCCAATCATATTCCAATTTATCTTCTCCGTTGGATGAACTTTATTGCCATTGCCTTTAAATCAGGTTTGGGCATTTCGACAATCCTGTGCTGAGTGTCTCGACACTTCATTTCGTGATCTCCGAAGTTCTGATACAGAACTTTTCTGCACTAGCTCCTTCCCCAATATGACTATGGTCATAACCAAGCGCCTATGCAAAAAGCGCTTTCGCGATTTCTTATTTCGTGAATTTCGACACTATGCTCTGTTGACCCCAAGTCAGCGAAATTTCGATCACTTGCCACATGTCCTGTGATTCGATGGTTCAGATGTGATCTTGATTCAATGGTTACGATTGAATCGCGATTTCGCTATTTCGACATTCTTGTTGCATTGGGTTCTTTGCCTCTCCATGTTGCGATTTGCGAAACTCCAATATGGATTTAGGTCAACGGTCCAGATTTGATCTTTATTCAACGACTGCTATTAAATCGCAATTTCACTTATCACGATATCAGGGTTCTTGTTGCATTGTTTACTTGCCATTCCATGTTGCGATCCCCGAAACTCTGATATGGAGTTAGATCAACGGTCCAGATTTGAGCTTGATTCAACAACTGCGACTGAATTTCAATTTCACTTATCACGAAATCGACATTCTTGTTGCATTGTTTACTTTCCATCTCCAACACGTGATCCTCGAAACTCTGACATGGACTGGAATCAATGGTCTAGATCAAAGCTTGATCTGACGGCTCAGATTATATCGCGATTTTGCATATCACGATATTGGGATTCCTGATGTTAATAATCTTTGACATGTCCAACTCGCGATCCTCGAAACTCCGACATGGACTAGAATCAATGGTCTAGATCAAAGCTTGATCTGACGGCTTGGATTACATTGCGATTTTTCATATCACGATATCAGGATTCCAGATGTTAATAATCTTTGACATGTCCAACTCACGATCCTTGAAACTCCGACATGGACTGGAATCAACGGTCCAGATCAAAGCTTGATCTGACGGCTCAGATTACATCGCGATTTTGCATATCGCGATATCGGGATTCCTGATTTTAATAATCTTTGAAATTTCCAACTCGCGATCCTCGAAACTCCGACATGGACTGGAATCAACGGTCCAGATCAAAGCTTGATCTAATGGCTCAGATGAAGTCGCGATTTTGCATATCGCAATTACGCCCACTTCTCCTTGTACCTTAAAGGACGTGCATGTTCTTCTTGATCCAACGGTGGTCAGATCCTACGCTTGGATCTAACGCCTGAGATCTGTCCTCCTCTTCAACGATCTCTTCTTGTCTACATTCAGATCTTGCCTGGTGGCGTTGCCTTCGATCGTTTGATCTTCCTGAACTTATGCATGCTACTTTCCATCAATGACAAGCATTCAATGTCTGTTAAATATTTTCCATTCGCTATTTGTTAAATATTTGCCAACATGGTAATCCCGTTAATTAGGAGAGTTGAGCCCCTTATTGGGAGAGTATGTGAGCCCCTACATTGGGAGAGCCTTGTTGCCCCTTCATTTGGGAGAAGATGTTGCCATTTTTTGTAAAGGAGAACCAACCTTTCATGGGGTGAAGCAATGACAAGCGATTCATATCCAAGCGGATCTAGAGACGTAGCCAGAAGGTTCTGGTGAACTCCGTTAACAACTCAGTGATATCTTCCTCTTATGTGATTGCCTCATGTTTTTTATGAATATCTTTATTTCCACAACTATGATTATTAAATGCATACTGTAATGGATTATGAGACTAACAACTCATGCACCAAGTTTATATTCCATTTGGATTCAAGACTTTATAAGCACTTCAATTTTCACATTTTATGCAATCAAGTTCAATTAAAACGATCTTATAAATGATCCTTTCATTAAGTAAACCTAGAACTGCAACTACAAGCTATGGAGGAGCAAGTTGGAGAATGTCCCATGACAAAGGCAACAAAGAGTCCATCTTGTGGCCATGGAAGGTATACTCGTTATGGTTCTTTTCATGATGTTGTTGATAGCTGCACATATTGTTAGATGATAGAGGATGCTCTCATGAAACTAGGGAACCAAGGTGGTTTCCTAGAAGCCTCATCCAAAACTTCATCAAAACAGGAGGAGCAATTGGCCACACTTTAGGAAGATGACCAAGTGTCACAGAAAGGAATGGAGGTAAAGGATTCTCAATTTTTAGTTCCTTCCCTCATGAATGTCGATGCTTCTTTTGGAGTCTTTGAAAAACACACCAAGGGAATTGGATTAAAGTTGTTGAGGAAGATGAGGTATAAAGGAGGAGGTCTTGGTATAAATGGCCAAGGTATCATTCAACCATCGGAGGTTGAAAGAAGGCCCCATTTTACAGGATTTGGGTATGGAGAAGGCGATATGGACATGAAGTCACACAATTATTGCACTCACTATTGTATACAAGGACATTGGATCGAGAAATGTTGGAATCTCCATCCTAAACTTGGTCCAAAGAAGGAAAAACAAGCTATGTAGGCAGCCAAAGAGAAACAGGAGCATTCTATTAGATCCCTAAAGAAAAATGACAACAAAGAAGGCCCATTAATCCAGAGAAATAGCTGTAAATGGGTAGCCCAGATTAGCCATGGGGCTCCAAAATGCCTCAAAAATAAAAGTGCCCATAATTCGACCAAACCACCACCATGTCGAAGAGCTCATCAATACCTTTCCAACGACACAAATGAATCATCAAACAAAGTTACAGTGATAAATTTATGACCATTTGAAGTTTTCAGCAAACAGATGAAACTAACGAAATCCATACAATGTTGATGTTAGCATGCTGACGTGAAAGCACCATAGACTGCCACATGTCATTCATACGGGTGATGTGGCAGACCATAAAGGATGATGTGGCAGTAGGGATGATGATGTCAACAGATGTTGTGGCAGTACAGATGATGATGTCAACAACTGACATGGAAGTACATATGATAACGTCAATAGATGACATGGTAGTACAAATGATGACATCAACAACTGATGTCACAATACAGATGATGACATCAGTAGATGGCATGAAAGTATGGATGATGGCATCAACGTATGATGTGGTTGTACGAATGATGATGTGGCACATTGACTACGTGATGACGTGGAAATACGAATGACTACGTGGCAGTGACATCAACATGATGACTGGGCACCATGTGGGTCAATCACAGGCTGCCATGTGGGAGCCAAAATTTTCCCAAGTACGAAAAAGTTTTTCGAGGCACATTTATTACTGTTGTATGACCCTGTTTGGCACACATTTCGAGGCAAGGAGCCCAGGGGTTCCAGAAGTCACAGTGACATAATTGGATGAAAGTACAATCATTTTTGCAGGATTGTTTTCCATGAATCCACTAGTGCAGTCAAAATTTGGATCTGAGTAGTGAATTTTAGGGCTCATGGCAGAATCCCATATTTTCCATTAATGCATGGCACATTTTTCAAGGCAAAGTTTCCCTTTTCAAAAAAGGTTGAGTTTACAGTCAAAAGTTGCATAATGACGAGACAGACTTGCTGGTGCCATGTATGACAAGATTTGAGCAATGATTTGAGCGCCTTGGGATGAAAACCAATGTAATTTTTATGCATTTATAGTTTTTGCCTCTTTTTGAAAATTTCAAGAGGAAGAATGTATGTTGCAGATTCTGGTGATATTTGAGTGTTGCAGTAGGGAAAAAAAATTTGAATTATTGTAGGAAATTTATTGTTTGAACCTTACACACAAACCAAGATAGTGCGGTAAAATGACATTTTGACACTTCGACCGAAAGTAGTCATGCTTACAGTGAAAAGTATTAGAATTGAGAGACGAGTGTGATGATGATGGAATTTTCCTTGTTTATTATGTTGCACATGTTTGTAATGCTGGGGGGGGATTAAAAATCATATAGTTTCCCACTAGTGCACATTTGGAGGTATTCGCCTTACTGTTAATGATGTAAAAGGTTGTAATTAGCCACTCTTGAAAGTGATGATGAGAGTGAGAGGCATTTTCTTTTATGCCTAAAACCTTGTAATTCTTATTGGCAACATTGTAAAGGGTCTTATAGCCACTGTTGAGTGAGAAGGAATTGTTTTTCCTAGGTCTATTTTGGAAACATTGTAATGGGTCTTCTAGCCACTGTTGAGTGAGAAGGCATTGTTTTGGAAATCATTGTAAACTTATCCATTAGAGTTTTATAAACTCTTGGAAAGTATGGTACTGCTTTGAAAAATTGTAATCCATGTATTGTCAGCTACAAATTTTCATTGGTGCAAGTGTCGACATCGACATCCTCATTCAGAAGTACAAAGGTGAAGGAGAAGAAGGGTGCGGCATTTCTGAGACATTTGTTTTGAAAATCAATGAATCAACTACATATTTGCATTGGTGCTATTGTTGGCATCAACATACTCATTCCAAAGTACAAAGGTGAAGGAGAAGAAGGATGTGGCCTTTCAAAAACACTTTTTATACATATCAAGAAGCATGTAAGTGCATCATGGAGTGTCAGACTCTTCCTAGAAACTGGTTGCATATATTCAAGTTCCTCTCTATACTTTTGGATGACCAAAAGTGATTTTTGTGGGTAGGTGTGATCCAAGAGGATCTCCACACAAAGAATAAACTTCATGGAGAAAATCATTAAATTTTGCACACCATGGAGAGAAATTCATTAACATTCTAATTAATGATAAGTGGCAAAGAATAATTAATTAATCATGAATGATTTAATTGTAATAAATGATTAATACTTGAAGTGAGATGGAAAATCTCACGTATTATTCATTTAATTGTAAAAATGGGAAATTGGTTGTGAGAATCTAGCTCACAAATTAGTTTCCTAATTTTAAGGGGAAATTAGTTGTATGTTAGAAACCAACTCAATCTTAGGGAGAAAGTTAAAGGTCTCATGGGTTGGCTTGGACTTTTCCTCACTCTATTACAAGTGGATTCCTAGTCTCAAGTAGGAAGTTAAGGGTGTTTCTCATTTTTGACCTTGAGTAATTATTGGATCCTAAATTTATGGATCTTGTCTTTTTGGATTATGGAGCTAGGAAAAATTATTTAAACCCCTTTATTGAGAGGTGCTGACCAAAATTTGGTCATTTATATTTTCATGCGCTTGGGTTCATAAAATCCTTGTAATCAAAAAAAGAAAAAAATTGAACTATTATAAGTTCACTCTGCAACCCTCAGTCTCATCTTTGTCATGCACCTTTCAGATCATAAATTTGTTTCCGTATGCCTAAGTTATTCAAGATTTGGTCTGAAGGTTCGAAGGAGAGATTTTTAAGAATTTGTATAAGTATCATGCTCTCCTCTCCATTTTCGAATTTTGGTTAAGTATTATCATCACTTGTTTCTCTCACCTTTCACCTCTATCCATCTCAACACTTAACCATTTTTCCACTTGTTTCCCTCTTTCTTTTATCCTCTCTTCTCTCCCTTTCTAGTTACTATGCTTAGTTGTTTCTATAGCCGCGGGTACACGAGTTCAAGATTTTTTATCCCATGTTCCGCAATATACATTTTGCACCCAAAGTTCCTTGATCTACATTTTTACCATTAGATTTGTCGTGGGTGCCAAGCCCTTAATATTTTTATTCCTTGTACATGCAAGTTTGATCGACTACCTTTCTACACTTAACATATGTTTGATCGTCCATAACTACAGGTTGGTGGGTTCATGAATTGTTTTATATTCAAATACTTTCTTGTCTGTCCCCAAAGCCTAGAAACTATCCCCTCGACTTCCGTTGCCCACATTTCTCCCTCATCCCCTCTTGTCCCATCTCCCATACTTAGCCAAATTCTCAAAGCTATTTCAAGGCATGAAAACCAACGAATGAGAATATGACACATGGTAAGCTGAGGATCGTGACATATGGCAGAAAAATGTTGCTATGACACATGGAGATGAGATGGAAAATTCCCATGATGACACGTGGGAATGAATCATTGATGACATGGCATGAGATGGATGATGACAAGTTTCCAAAAATTATTATTTTATTCGATAATTTTCCAAGGGTTGAATCCTCCAAGCTCCATAATTTCTTCTCTTCTTGTGTTTCTTGCTAAGTGTATCAAGCACTTAGTATTATATATTATGAAGAATATAATATCCCAATGCATGTGGGATAGACTTTTAAACCAAAAAGTTGAATTTTATGAAGGGAAGCACGAAAATCAATCCAAGGGTTGAGATTTTCCCATCAATTTTGATCGATGGTGGTTGAGCGTTGATCTTGCGGAGGACATAACTTGAGCTCTGGGTGTCGGAATCGCGTAAAATTTATACCGTTGGAAATTTATTTAGACATAGAAAATGTTGGTATAGGTTTCAAATGTTGAAAGTTGATACATTTTTCTCATAAATTAAAACATCAGTCAAATGGATTTTTAATGGGCCTGCATGACAACTCAACTTCACGAGCTCATATCTTGAGATCTGGGCGAGGGATTTGGGAAAATTTTGTATTGTTGGAAAAATGAGACGATGAAGAGAACATCAGAAGTGGTTTATAGGGTTAAATATTTGGTATTAACTTCCATAAAATTAAATTACATTCGTCCTATTTTAATGATAAATTAATTAAATTGTGTAAAGTTTATTTAAAAAAAATAATTTATTAAAAAAGGAAGGGGACCCATTTTAAATATGTATATATTGATGATATAATTTCGATGAGGCACTAATTAAATGGAATATTTCAAGAATAAACTTGTACAGGAATTTAAAGAAAGGAAGAAAAGCCTAACTACTCAAGTAGTTATAAAATCTCTTCTTAAAAAAGAGAAGAGAGTCTCCATCAAAAGTCCAAGAATCAGTATTGTCAAAGGGGTAGGGCATAAGATTAGAGGAAGAAGAAGGTACAACCATGGATATAGAATCAATATTCTAATCAAAAGAAATAAATTTCCATCTTCTCCATATATATATATATATATATATATATATATATATATATATATATATATATATTCTTCTACACCACTTCTCATAGTTTTATGCTCGAATCTCAGAGTTGGGCACAAGGCTGAGTTGTTGAGTGTTCTTCTTATATTATTATAAGATATTTTATTATATTATCATGGAGTATTTACATCCACCTATATGGATGTCAAATCTTTTGTAATGAAGAATATCTTCTTAAATAAAACTCCACAAAGAATTGCTTCGGGGTTGATCTCGACTGTGCTTTGTAACCCTGTTTTCAAAATATAAAGTATTTAAGGTTGACCTATCAAATTCTCTTTTGATATTGATTGCAGTAATCTATTAAAATTATTTGAGATGATCAAATCATTTTCTCCTATGAAAAATATGTCGATGTATTTATATATTGTTAAGAAGAATGTGTGTGATGCTGATCACGATTTAATTCTGATGTTGAATCCCTCCAATATTTTCTTTTGATGCACATAAATATTGTACTCAAGTTATTGAAGAACCATTTTATTTAATAATATCAAGAAATAAATATTTAGGGTTTGCTTCCTAGCACTCTCCTAATCCAAGATATCACAGATATATCTTTTAGTCCAAGAGGAGTACCACCTCTCTAAAAACGAAGGGGGACTAATGTCTTCGTGAGGTTTTTGTTTTGGTCCTGACGGATTCAAGCATCAACATTTTTGGCGACCATACCAGGGAACGATTTATTTTCAAAGATATTTAAGGAACCATAAATATACCTGGATCAAATTTTCGAGATGAAGATTCAAGAAAATGTCTCTTTATTTTAAAAATGGCTCACCTTTTTTGTAATATAAAAAAGAAACAAGAAGAACCAAAGATTCGAGAGAATGAACTCCTTGGAAACTCCATTGAAAAATTTCAAAATGAAGGGTTTCATTCATGTCATAATGCTTCTTTATCAAGCCCATCAATGGCTTTGCAAGACTCAACAAAAGAGAGAAATACTCAAAGAAGGAGATGTTTTCATAATACCCCTTTAAATTTACCAGAAGTAGATTTTCAAATGCCCAATATTCCTATTGAATTTTTTTCTACATTCTTTGGGGATGCTTCAAAAGATGCAAATCAACACTTGATTAATTTTAAAGGTACATGTTATGATTTCAACCTCACTGAAGATAATGTTACATGTAGATTATTCCTACAAAATCAATGAGAGGATTCTCTTGAATAATATAGTTCATTAATGCCTAACTCTATTACTAGTTGGGATGTGTTAAAAGATTCATTTGCAGAAAAGTTCATCCCAAAAGTGCATTGATATGTTTTTGCTGACGTTTTAAATGTTGCTTCCCATCCATCCTCTCCCATGTGGAAGCAAGATAACAAAATGACCAATTTTGAAGAAGAATATAATCAAAGAGTGGATGAAACTTTTAAGTCAAGTCATGCTACTGAAGATAAAGATGAGAATTCCAAATTACAAGAAGAAAATTTCAGCCTCCTATATACTCCATATGAAGATATTTCAAGCAACAAATTTGAGAATGAAATTAAGGAGCCTCCACAAAATATACAAGAAGATTGCAGCCTTGTAATGGATGATGAAACATTACAAAAGAAATTGCAGCAAGTAGAATTGATGGAAGAATTGAATCTTGAGAAGAATGATGAGCAAGATCACCTTGAGATTTTTGATGAATCAAGAACCTTAGAAGTGGTTGGAAACAAGGAAAAGGATGAATGTATTATTATGTTGAAAAATCCTTGGCCAATCAAAGATAATAGTATTATTTAGTAGCCAAGAATTGATTTCATTGAATTATGGTTCGAAAGTATCAGCAACCCGCCTACACAAACCAGTCTTCTGCACACATTGCTTGATCCCATTGTGGTACATTTTGGGCATGCTCCTGATTTTCATGCTCCTAATTTATTGGTAGAAACCCCAATCTTTTTCTTACTGCTAGAGCCCATTTCACAAGTCAATGGGATGCTTGAATGACTCCATTGGAAATCTTCTTACACCTAAGGTGCCCCTTTATTTCAAGTAAGTTAGGGTAGGTAGATCATGTATGTACATATTTTATTTCTTTAGTTCAATTTTACATAATAAGGCAGTCTTTGTATTGAAGTTTGAAGATAAATCCATGAACGAAGAAGAATCATAAGAGTTCATTTTGAAGATGACTTCAGAGCCCAATGGAGAAGGTAACTGGTCTTGATATTTTGGTGTTCTCATCAACACACAGGGGGGTCACTGTCCCACAGTTGGAGCCATTTGTTGACCAAAATTTGGTCATCAATATTTTCATGCGCTTGGGTTCATAAGATCCTTGGTATCAAAAGAAGCAATTTTTTGAAATTTTATAAGTTCACTCTGCATCCCTTAGCCTTATCTTTGTCATGCACCTTTCGGATCAGAAATTTGTTTCCGTATGCTTAAGTTATTCAAGATCTGGTCTGAAGGTCGGAAGGAGAGATTTTTAAGAATTTTTCTAAGTATCATGTTCTCTCCATTTTCAAATTTTGGTTAAGTATTCTCATCAATTGTTTCTCTCACCTTTCACCTCTATCCATCTCAACACTTAACCATTTTTCCATGTGTTTCCCTCTTTATTTTATCCTCTCTTCCCTCCCTTTCTAGTTACTATACTTAGCCATTTCTGCAACCACGGGCTCGCCGGTTCAAGATTTCATATCCCATGTTTCATGTTATACATTTTGCACCCAAAGTTCTGTGATCTACATTTTTACCATCATATTTGTCGCAAGTGCCAAGCCATTAATATTTTTATTCCTTCTACATGCAAGTCCAACCGGCCGTCTTTTTACATTTAAGATATGTTTGATCGTCCATAACTGCAGGTTGGCGGGTTCATGAAATTTTTTATATTCAAATACTCTCTTATCCATTCCTGCGGCCTAAAAACTATCCCCTCGACTTTCGTTGCCCACAATTCTCCCTCATCCCCTCTTGTCTCATATACCATACTTAGCCAAATTCTAAAATCTATTTCAAGGCATGAAAACCAATGAATGAGAATATGACGCATGGTAAGTTGAGGATCATGACATATGGCAGAAAATTGTGTGGTGACACATGGCGATGAGGTGGACCATTATTGTGATGACACATGGGTGTGACTCATTGATGACATGGCATGAGATGGATGATGATAGGATTCCAAAAATTATTATTTTATTTGATAATTTTCCAAGGGACGAATCCTCCAAGCTCCATAATTTCTTCTCTTCTTGTGTTTCTTGGTAAGTGTATCAAGCACTTAGTATTATATATTATGAAGAAGATAATATACCAAATGCATATGGGATAGAATTTTAAACCAAAAAATCAAATTTTATGAAGGGAAGCATGAAAATCAATCCAAGGGTGGAGATTTTCCCATCAATTTTGATTGACAGTGGCTGAGCGTTGATCTTGCGGAGGTCATAACTTGAGCTCCAGGTGTCGGAATCGTGCAAAATTTATACCGTTGGAAATTTATTTAAAATTAGAATATGTTGGTACAGGTTTCAAATATTTAAAGTTGATACATTTTTATCAGAAATTAAAATATCAGTCAGATGCATTTTTAATGGGCCTGCATGACTACTCAACTTCACGAGCTCATATCTTGAGATCCGGGCGACGGATTTGGGAAAATTTTGTATCGTTGGAAAGATGAGAAGATGAAGAGAACATAAAAAGTGGTTTATAGGGTTAAATATTTGTATTCAATTCCATAAAATTAAATTACAATCATCCTATTTTAATGGGAAATTAATTAAATTGTGCAAATAAAAGTTTATGTTAAAATAAACTTTTATTAAAAAGGGAAGGGGACCCATTTTAAATATGTATATATTGATGATATAATTTAAATGAGGCACTAATTAAATGGAATATTTGAAGAAGAAAATTGTATGGGAATTTCAAGAAAGGAAGAAAACCCTAACTACTCAAGTAGTTAGAAATTATCTCCTTAAAAAAAAGAAGAGAGTCTCCATCAAAGGTCCAAGAATCATTATTGTCAAAGGGGCAGGGAAGAATATTAGAGGAAGAAGAAGGTACAAACATGGATACACAATCAAACTTCTGATAAAAAGAAATAAATCTCTATCGTCGTCAGCCTTGTGCCCAACTCTGAGATTTGAGCATAAAACTATGAGAAGTGGTGTAGAAGATATTTTTGAGGTATTTTGGAGATATATATATATATTCTTCTACACCACTTTTCATAGTTTTATGCTCAAATCTCAGAGTTGGGAACAAGGCTGAGTTATTGAGTGTTTTTCTTATATTCTTATATAATCATGGGGTATTTGCAGCCACCTATATGTCTGTCAAATATTTTGTAATGAAGAACATATTTCATAAATAAAACTCCACAAAGAATTGCTTCGGGGTTGATCTCGACTGTGCTTTGTAACCCTGTTTTCCGAATATACAATATTTGAGGTTGACATATCAAATTCTCTTTTGATATTGATTGCAGTACTCTATTAAAATTATTTGAGATGATCAAATCATTCTCTCCTATGAAGAAGATATCGATTTATTTATTTATTGTTAAGAATATTGTGTGTGATGTTGATCACGATTTATTTATGATGTTGAATCCCTCCAATCTTTTCTTTTGCTGCACATAAATATTGTACTCATGTTATTGAAAAATCATTTTATTTCATAATATCAAGAAATAAATATTTATGGTTTGCTGCCTGGCACTCTCCTAATCCAAGATATCACAGATATATATTTTAGTCCAAGAGGAGTACCACCTCTCTAAAAACGAAGGGGGACTAATGTCCTCGTGAGGTTGTTATTTTTGTCCTGAAGGATTCAAGCGCCAACAAGAGGCTTTTGGAAAAGATTTTGGGAGGCCCTTTGAGGCTCTTTTGGAGAGAGTTATTTGAGGAGAGAATCAAGAGATCATGATTGTAATTTGTAATCGCCTTAATTGGGAGAGTTGAGCCCCTTATTGAGAGAGTACGTGAGCCCCTACATTGGGAGAATTATGCCCCACATTGGGAGAGCCTTGTTGCCCTTTCATTTGGGATAAGATGTAGCCATTTTTTATAAAGGAGAACCAACCCCACATTGAGAGAAGCAATGAAAAGCGATTTGTATTCCAGGCAGATTCAGAGACGTAGCCAGAAGGTTTTGGTGAACTCCTTTAACAACTCGATGATCTCTTCCTCTTATGTGATTGTATCATGTTTCTTATGCATATATTTATTTCCACAATTAGTATTATTAAATGCATATTGTAATAGATTATGAGACTAATAACTCATGCACCGAGTTTATATTCAATTTGGATTCAAGCCTTTATAACAACTTCAATTTTCACCTTTTATGCATTCAAGTTCGATTAAAATGATCTTATAACTGATCCTTTCATTAAGTGACCCTAGAACCCGATCAAGTTTGGTATCAAGGTCACCCTGGATTTAGGTCACAGTCGGACGGTGGAACTATATTCCAAGCTCAGTGAGGAAGTTCTTAAGTCAAAGTGCCTGAATAGTGACGTTGACCAATCTTTTGTACTCAGCCTCTGTTGATGACAGAGCAAAAGTTGACTGCTTTTTTCTTGACCTACAGATGGGACTGAAACCCAAACTAAGCACATACTCATAAGTGGACTTGTGATCTGTGCTATCACCAACCCAATGATAATCGGTGAAACCCATGAGATCCAATGCACAACCTACTTCATAGTGGATCCCATAATCTATGGTGCCTTGAACATATTTAAGGATGCACTTTGTATCCTTCTTGTGTAGCTCATGATACTCTTGCATGTACCTGGAAACTACCCCTAATGCATGTGAGAGATCTGGGTGGGTGTGTGTGAGATAGATATGTATCCCCACAAGCTATCAATACAAGGTGTTGTCCACCATTGGTGTATCCCCACCATCCTCAAGATGTACCCAAGATAGAAAGGGTGTGGCTGTCGAATTACAATCGATCATGTGGAATATAAACAAGAGATCTTGGGCATAATTAGTTTGAGATAAATTGATACCTGAAGCATCCCAATAGATCTTGATACCAAGGAAATAATGCAGTGGACCCATGTCTGTCATAGAGAACTTGTCATGCAAAATTCCTTTGACCGCAACAATTGCTGAGGATGAACTTCCTATGATTAGGAGGTCATCGACATAGAGAAATAGGATCAGCAAGGGGTCTGAGATTCTCAACATGTAGATGTTTGGATCTAATTTGCATATAAAAATTGATAAGAAAGCGAGTAGGCATCCATCTTTGCATACCATGCTCTAGGCGCCTGCTTGAGGCCATAGAGTGACTTCTTTAGTCGACATACTAAGGTTGAGTTCTATATGAGCCCCTGGGGATGCTCCATGTAAATATCCTTTGAGAGATACCTATGAAGAAATGAATTCTTCACATTCATCTAGTGAACTTCCCACCTCCTGGTTGCTGTAATGACAAGGGTCAATCTGATGGAGTCCATCTTTACTATAGAAGAAAAGGTCTCATCCTAGTCTATCCCATGGATCTACTGATGATACAAATTTATGAGCGAAATGAAATGAAACCACAAATTTATAATATTAACATAGAGACACAATGAAAAATAACAAAGATATAGTAAAAATTGAATTCTATTAAATAAGAAATATGTCGAAAACTGTAAAATGTAGACTGAAAACAAGCTTGCTAGAATGGTGGCATCTTATCTCTGAGAAGAGATGTGACGACTACGCTCATTCGAAAGAATATGAGTACAATCAGGATATGAAAGAATTTTTACAATAAAAATGAATGCCAAAATCCTAGACATCCAAAAACCTAACCCTAGGAGATGAAACACCAAAAGTCATGTGGCCTCTGTTGGGGTAAGTTAGTACATCAACTTCCCGAGGTCGTAACTTTTGCATACGATCTCCATTTAGGGTGCACGATAGCTCATTGGAAAGGTATTGATGAGGATATTATTTTAGGGGGGCCAATAAAACCCTTTGATTATTATTGATGTGCTTGATCGTGAAAAAGCATCGTTTAGGCCCTCAAAATGGTCCTAGATGTTCAGGAATCGAAAAAATACTAAAAATAGTAAGCTACCAAAAAACTGTTTTGAGCCAGTTGGAAAAGGTGGGTGGCCACTGAGATCCTACTAGATCAATCCTCCCCCCTTAGGATTCAATTGTCTCCATTGTGTTGAGTGACCCTATCAGATGATGAAATTTCTACTGAATTTGTCCCAAGTAAGCCACTTGCCTTGGTGCAGGAGATTCCCTTCTTTTACAACCCGATAAAGCTGTATCCTTTGCTGAAGAGTGCCCTTAACCTATGTGTCCACGATATGATCAATGGAATCTTGGTCCATGAAGTCAGGGTTGAGCTATGTTGGTGTCGACTGTTATGCTATCTTCGAGGTGTCAAATAATGGTGGAAAATAAGGCCGAAGGAGGTCCACATTGAGCACTGGGTGCAAGCCGAGGAAGGGGGGAAGGTTGAGCTTAAAAGCATTGTCACCCACAACCTTAGTGATGGTGTAGGGTCCATAAAAAATTTGACGAAGCTTCTGATGAGGCCATGTAAGGCGTTCTTTCTGCAAGTGCAACCAAACTTTGTCTCCCACCTAAAACGAGTGTGGCACCCAGTGTTGATCATGGATCTACTTTCACTTGTCATTGGACTTATGTAAAATATCCCGAACCTATTGGTAGATGTGATGGATCCGCTCAATAAATCGGGTGGCTTTGTCAGATCCAGTTGGGGCATGCGACAAGTCTTCCTAGGTGGTCACAAAGGGTAGTCCAACATCCATGGGACCCAATGGTTGAAATCCCAACCCCACCTGAAAGGGGTTGTGGCCGGTTGAGTTATGTATGGATCTATTATAGCTGTGCTGAACATAGGGAGGACTCTCATCCTAGGTGATGGGGTTCTTGTAATTGTACATGCATAAGATGTACACAATCATCTGGTTAATGACTTCAGTTTGGCCATCCTTCTGGGGGTGGAAGACAATGGACTTGGTGAGCTTGGTGTCCAACAATGACCACAGGCTCGACCAGAGTGTGCTTAGGAACTGACTGTCTCGATCTAAGATAATGGTTTATGGGATCCCAAAGTGTACCCACACTCATTCAAAGAAGAGCTTGGAAGTGGCCTCTGATGTGATGCTCTTCTTGTAGGTGGCCATAATCGCCATCTTGGAAAAGCGATCAACAATGAAAAAAACATTGTCATTTCCCCGCTTGGTGGATGAAAGGCACAACATCATTCCATTGAGATGGATTCCTAGGGCCTATCAGAAGTAGGCAGAGGAGTGTACATGCTTTGTTTCTTAATGGTCAGTTTGGAAATAACATAGGTGGTACAAGACCATATATACTTGCTGACATCCTGTTGAAGTTTCAACTAGTAGATATGTTGTTGCAACACAACCATTATCTTTTCCATGCCGAAGTGTCATGCCACCCGAATGTAGTGGGATTCCCAAACCAGCTTCGCTTGCTTGCTTGATGGAACACATAGATGGGTCAGATGGCACAACAACCCATCTTGAAGATGGAAATTAGTGACAATTGTGTTTGTGCCCAACATCTGGTAGGTATTGGCGAAGTCAGGATCTTTCTAATAGAGGTGGGTCCATCCGGAGGTCTCATGGACACAAGAATCGAGCACTGTGATGAGTGTCACGACTAGAGTTTGACTGAGGCAATCAACAACTCGATTGGTACTTCCTGTTTTATACTTGATGTTGAGGTGGAACTGCTGCAAATATTTGGACCACTTCTTATGGCGATCATTATGCAATTTTCCTTGTGTCTGCATGAACTGCAATGAATTATGATCAATGTGGATGACTGTCTCCTTTCTGAGAATGTAATGCCTCCACCAACGACATACGTGCAAAATGAAGTGCATTTCTTTGTCATAAGTAGGGTATTTACGGACGACATATGACAATGTCTCACTATTATAGGCCATGGGGTGGATTTGCTGAGTGATGACTGCGCCCACAACATAGTATGAAGCATCTGTCTTGATCTCAAAGGGTTGTTACAGGTCAATTAATGAAATCACTGAGGCAGAGCACAAACACTGCTTCATGTCATCTAACTCTTTTTGTTGGGAAAGGCCCCACACAAATTTTTCCTTACCACCACCCCTGGTTATTTAGTTGAGGGTCCATGCAATATGGGAGAATCCCAACATGAACCTGCGATAGAAATTGGCAAGGCCTAAGAAGCTCTGAAGCTCAGTGAGTGTGGTTGGGGCTAGCCAGTCATGGATGACTTGGATCTTGGATAGATAAACATGCACATAATGCACATCAACAATTTAGCCTAGGTATTGGACCTGGTCCATGTTGAAGGAGCATTTTTTAAAGTTGGCATATAGCTTGTGCTGTTGCAGAGTGTGCAGAACCTGTTGAATATGCTGCAAGTGTTCTTCCCAAGTCTTGTTATAGACAAGGATGTCATCTAGATACACCAAAACAAAAGAAATAGTGAATGGACGCAATATATCGTCCATCATCCTCATGAAATTTGTTGGGGAATTTGATATCCTTGGGAGTCCCATCCTTGACATATCTATGAGGATATATGTTATGAATGTGCTTGGAACAATTAAATTCCTCGACCCAAAGCTTGGTCGATAGAGATATTGCATGCAACATGCAAGTGGCCATCTCCTCGAGGGATCTGTTCTTCCTCTCGGCTACTCCATTTTTCTATGGAGTGTAAGGTACTGTGTGTTGCAACTGTATACCTGCCTCTAAACAAAGATGTTGGACATGTCGATTCACACATTCCCCCCCATTTTCTGTGCATTGGATTTTGATCTTTCTCCTATACTGAATCTCTACATGTGATTTGAAGTCTTTGAGATGCTCAAAAACCTCAGACTTCTACCTAAGAAAGTACACCCAAGTGTATTGTGAGAAGTCATTAATAAATGTAAGCACATACCTTATTTTGCTGACATAAGGACGAGGAAAGGGTCCCATTAGATCACTATGGATGAGCTCCAAAGGAGAGGAGGCCCTCCAATCCTTCCCTTTCTCAAACTTCTCCTGGGGGTGTTTTCCAAGAATGCATCCTTAAAAAACTCCTTTGGAAAAATGTACTTTGGGCAAGTCGTTGACCATTTCTTATTTTCATAGTTGTTGCATGTATTTGAAGTTTAGATGGTCAAATATCTTGTGCCATAATCTATTAGTATTATCAAAATGCATCAATAGTAAAGCATAATAATATTTAGAAATGAACTTACTGAAAGTATACAAACGATATTGGTGGTTTACCTGACCAACAAAAATTGTGGAGTTATCACACATATCAAATATGGTTATAGAATCAGGTGTGAATTCAACCCTTTTTCCTATACTAGAATGCATTATCTGATAAACAAAGAGCATAATCACATAGAGTTTTGGAACATGCAAGACATTCTCAAAACTTTTGTGTGGGATTTTTACTCTCCCTTGGCCAATGACCTCAACTGGGGTATCATCTCCCATGAGGATGGGAGGACCCGTGCTTGCAGAAATAGAAGAAAAAACATTCTCTGTTGCTGCCATATGGTGGAATGCACCTAAAACTAAGATCCATGCTTAAGGATAAGAGTTAATGGAAATCAATGCATGAGAGTTACCTCGTTTAACTTGATATTCTGATTTCTTCTTGGAAAGTTCAAGAATTTGATCCCCAAGGTTGTTCTTCTCAAGGATCTACGCCATTAGATCAATTTGTATCTTCATGCATGCATACTTGGGATGATAACCATGGTTGCAATAACCACATTTGGTCTTCCCTTTCTTTCCTTTTCCACCTTTCCTTTTGCAGAATGGTGGTATAACACTTCCTTTCATACTGCAACAAAAATGACACCATTTATGGCACTTTATGGATACCACCCTCCTTCCATCACTTCTTCTCTGAAAGAAAAATCTAAGGTTCAAGCAGTGGAAGATCACATCGAGAATCAACAACAAATTCTCCAAATCTTAAAGGACAACCTGACCATGGCACAAAATCGCATGAAACAACAAGCAGATCAACATTGTAGTTAAAGAAGTTTTGAAGTAGGGGATTGGGTGTTTTTAAGACTACAACCATACAAACAGATGTCCCTCAAGTAAGCCAAGAAGGATAATAAATTATCCCCAAAGCACTATGGACCTTATATGGTGTTGCAAAAGATTGGTACTATGGCATACAAATTGGAGCTGCCTGCATCTTCATGAGTACACCTAGTTTTCCATGTTTCATGCTTAAAGAAGGTTATAGTTGACAAGATCCCAGTTCAAACTATATTGCTAGAACTTGACGAGGAAGGAAAAATCATATTGGATCCTGAAGCCATCACTGACACAAGAATTAGCCAGCTGAGGAATAGATCCATTTCAGAGTATCTCATTAAATGGAGGAAACTACCGGCTGAAGATTCCACTTGGGAAGATGAGTCTTTTATACAGAAGCATCCAAAGTTACTCAAGCGTTGCGGACAACACTTGTCTCAAGGGGAGGGGCATGTTAAGCCCTAATATTGGCTCATTACCCCTTAATTGGGGCATATTATATTAGTAATGTTATTTTACTTATGTCGGCTGTAGGCCATTAGTTGTAATTATACCTCTTAGTCTCCTATATACACCAAGGAGACATTTTCATTTTGAATCATCTTGTACTTGAACATTTAAGTGGGGTAAAAGGAGGTTTCCCACTCGAAGAGAATTATTATCTGAAATTATCTCTTTTTCAAGGCGTTGAGTACTTTTCCTGAGGTTTTTCTATGCTATATTGATGTTTGGTTATTAACATTTTATTGGAAGGACCACGTATGGCTTATGTTTATAGATAGATTTATATATACGTATATTGAACTAATTTAGACTTCAAGTCTGCTTTCGGGAAATCTATGCCCTTATTCGTCTCCAGGAATACTTGGAATAGATCTCTCCATAGAGATACCCTCTTTGGAAAGCTTACCAAGAACCTGGAAGAGGATTTGGTGGCGCAAGTATTAGCCATCCTGTGTGAGGAAGAATGGTCCTCGTAGATCCCAACATTTCATCATTTCGGTACTCAGAGTACCCAAGGGCGAGTCCCCTTGCACTCACAAGTCCCGAAACCCCGACTTGCGAAATCTTGAATTATTAGCGTGGGGGTAAATTAAGAGTTTTCGAAGTTTCGACACCCAGAGTATCTAGGTGTGAGTTTTCTTGTACTCGCGAGTCCCGAAACCCTGATTTACGAAATCCCAAAATGGTAGCGTGTGGTTAAGTATCGATCGATGGACGAGATTCTATCGGAAGATTTGCGGTCAGTTACGACCATTAGATTGGAGGAAGAAATGAGGGTGTTAAATGCCTCAACCTCTTTCTTTTATCTTCATGAGTAGCAGAGGAATCGGGACCATAGATCCCAAGAATCATGGAAGTTACCTGGATCGTCCATTTGTAGAGGACACGTGGCTTCCGGTCGGTGTTTCGGCACACAAGAGACCAAAGGGAAAGAACCCTTGTCTTCGCAAGCCGCGAAATCCTGGTAAACGAAACCCTGAATCGGTTTAAGTGTGAATAAGTTTGAGAAAGTCGGGATTTGATGATGACCATTGATCGTCCTGAAAATATCATAATGGTTGATCGTGGGTAAAGGTCGCAGCCGTCCATCGGAGGGACACGTGGCTGCTGGTCGACATTTTGGCATTTCGGCACCCAGGAAACCAAAGGGAAAGAACCCTTGTCTTCGCAAGTCGTGAAATCCCGGTACATGAAACCCCGATGTGCTCTGTGGCACAATTGGAGGCGTCCCGAAAGGATCTAGATCATCCATCGGAGGAGACGCATGGTGAGCAGTCAGAGTTCGGGGAAAGCTCTGAAATCCTGTGGACCGTTGGATCCAAATCCTCAAGGATCGTTGATCTCCTACACGAATCCCCGTATCGGGATTCGGGGATTGGAGTGACAAGAGTTTTGGAGTCGTTGCATCATGAACTCCCGGTTCACGAAACTTTGAAAAGATCCAAACTGTTGGATCCAAGACATCGAGAGCCATTGGATCTCATACAAGAACTCGAGTATCGAGTTTGGGGTTTGAAGAGTCGAAAGACTTGACTCTCTTGCATTTCGAACTCTCGATTTCCGAAATCTCGATACGGCCAGGACCGTCGGATCAGGGGAGGCTTATAGCTGTTGATATCCCTTTGGAGGGGAACTTCAGAGATTACAGAGTTTCGGGGATTCGAAAGGGAGAGGAAGAGACATCGCATTGCGATTCCCCGAATCGTGAAAAGCCGGTAAGTGCTTTGTCGATTTAGCACGTGGTCACGGAACAGGTCACGTGGACAAGACCCAAGCAGGGAGCTTGTCACTTGCCAGCCCTTTCGGGGTTCAACATTTCGGCATTTCGGGGTTTTCAGAGTCGAAAGACTTGACTCGCTTATATCGCTGAGTCGCGAAATGCGAAAAGGCACCTAGTTGTTTCGCCTGTGATCATAACCGATGATCACATGGAGGTGGAAAAGGGAAGAGATAGCCTGCGTTAAGACTCCGTAGGACTTCGGGGATTCTGTCCCTCGAGAAAAGGTGAAAAATTTATTATGCCATAGTGGGTGTGTTACAAATTGGTATCAGAGCATGGTTACAACACTTGGCCTGCTTGGGCTCATGAACGAGTTGCGCGGAAGCTCCTTTCGAAACACTCCTAAAAGGAGTGACCCCCTGTCTTAACCTTCCTAATCAAAAGACGAAGTTAAGAATGAAAAAACCCTATTGTGTGTGTGTACATGTGAAAATATGAATTATGACTGGTTATAAATAAATATAAATATTGACTAACAACCAACGTTTTTCCTTTTGCACACAAGCGGGAGATCAACCGCGGGAAATTATCAACTCATAGTATGGTGACTCACCATGAAGTGGGAGAGGGCTCCCACAATAGAGACGAAGATTCTGACAAAAGGAGGGCAGTAGGGACCCCTCCAGATCTAGCCGAGACTCTGAGGAGTCTCATGGTCAAATTACAAAGCTGCAAGGATGACAATGAAAGGATGATGAAAGAACAAGAAAAACAAACATAAATTAACGCAGTTTTACTGTAGAGCTTACCCGATCTACAAAGACAAATGCAGCATGAACCTGAAACTCAGAAACATGGTCATATCAGTGGCCACACTAAGAGGAGCACCTCGAAAAAGGTCCACCCCAGAGGTAAAGGACAAGCGGGGGACGATTCCTCTGAGAAATAAGCGGGCGATTCGGAGGGATCTTCTAGCAGCAGAACCAGTTCCTATTCCCGAAGGAAACAGAAGAATCAAAAGTCTTTCAAAGGTCGTAAATTTGAAGAATTCAGAAAATCCAAACCACCCTCCTTCGATGGTGAAATAAATAAGGGAGAGGAAGCAGAGGCCTGGCTACTTGGACTAAAGAAGTATTTCAGAGTCCATGAATTTTCAGAAAATATGAAGGCCCGAGTGGCCACCTTCAACTTGAACGGAAAGGCTTCCATTTGGTGGAAAGACCTTAAGAATGTGAAAGGGGTTCGCGAAGAGGACCTGTCTTGGGAACGGTTTGAGAAATACTTTCGGAAGAAGTATCTATCGGAAAAATATTTCGACGAAAAGACTAAAGAGTTTTATGAACTCAAACTGGGACAACTCACTATAGAAGAATATGTCAACAAATTCCTCGATTTGTTGAGGTATGTACCCTATATCAAGGTGGAAAAGGAAAAGGTGCAATGCTTCATCAGTGGACTACCTAAGGACTATTGGAATAGAATTGAATTTGATGAGCCAAAGACTCTAGAAGGCACTATTTGAAAGGCAACCTATTGTCATGAACAGTTTGGGCATCGAGCAGAACCTCGCGAAGGATGGAAACAAAAGAATAGTTCAAGATTTCATAAAAAGGGGATTAAATCCCCAGGATTTAAGAAATATAAGAAGAACCCAAGAATGAGCTTCCCAGCCCAGAGTATGCACCAACAGAATTTTCCCTCCTTGAGTGGAAATAAAACTTCTGGACCCATATCAATGAAGACTGATAACCCAAACAGAGAACCTTTGAAATGTTGGGGTTGCGGGGAAAAACATCTATTGAGAGACAATGCACACCAACAACAGAATAGTTGGAGGATTTATAACATCCATGAAGCTACTATCGTCAATGATGTGGCCAAGAGTGTGCCGCAAATTTATGCAGCCTTGGATAATAACCAAGATGACCACCAAGATTCAGTGGTGGAAATAGAAGGTATGATTTCCAACCATCTAGTGTTTGTTTTGATTGAACCTGGTTCAAAATTGAGTTATATATCCCCTAAAGCTATTGATAAGTGTAAACTACAGCCACAAAAACATACCAAGCCATGGTTGGTACAGTTAGCCACTGGCACCAAAAGAAGGGTAGCAGAGGTTATACCAGCCTACCAATTGATGTTGGGTAGATTCCCCACCCAATAAACACTTAACTTATTACCCCTGGGATCATATGATCTGTTGATTGGTATGGACTGGCTAGCCGCCCATAAAGCCATATTGGACTGTTACCATAAAACCTTAGAATGTGTAAGTAAAGAAGGGTAAAAGATAACCCTTCAAGGGATCCAAAAACCTGTCTCAGTAAGACAAATATCATCTCTGCAAATGAGATAGTATTGCCGAAAGGGATGTTCCCTATATGCAAATATAGGTGTTGAAAACAATCGAAGGTGACAAACCAAGCCCTGATGATCACCCTATCCTGAGAGAATACAGAGATGTATTTCCAGAAGAGGTACCGGGTCTACCTCCAAGAAGGGACATAGACTTCTCGATAGAACTTGCATCGGGAGCGATGCCGATGTCTAAGACACCCTACCAGATGAGCACACCTGAGTTAGTTGAACTCAAGTTGCAATTAAAATAAATTATGGATAAAGGCTATATTTGACCTAGCGTGTCTCCATGGGGAGCACCAGTCCTTTTCGTGAAAAAGAAGGATGGTACCCTTAGACTGTGTATAGATTATAGGAAACTCAATAAGGTAACTATAAAGAACAAGTACCCCTTGCCCAGGATCGATGACTTGTTCGATCAATTGGGGGGTGTGTCTATTTTCTCAAAGATTGATTTGAGGTCGGGATA
>ML777196.1:316631-332533 GCA_009831015.1 Picea engelmannii
CATTTGGGTTGACCAATGCCCCTGCCACTTTTATGTGCTTGATGAACAATGTACTCAACAAATTCCTAGACAAATTTGTGCTTGTTTTTATTGACGATATATTAATTTACTCCAAGAACAGAAAAGAGCATGAAGAGCATATTGGACTTGTGCTGCAAGTGCTAAGAGAACATCAACTCTATGCCAAATTCATCAAATGTGAATTCTTCTAGAATCAAATACATTACTTAGGCCATGTTCTATCTGAATAAGAAGTAGTAGTAGACCCTGACAAAATCAGGTCTATCATGGAATGGCCTACCCCAAAGGATGTTTCAGACATCAGATCCTTTATGGGATTAGTAGGATAATATATGAGAATTATAAAAGGATTCTCCAAGATTGGTTGTCCAATCACTGCCCTCCAGAAGAAGGGGACAAAATTCCTGTGGACACAGAAATGTGAAGAAAGATTTCAAACCCTGAAACATCAACTGACCCATGCACTCATGTTGAACATCGCCAATCCTGAAGCCAAATTCCTCGTGTGCACATATGCCCGTAAGGAAGGGCTCGGAGGAGTCCTTATCCAGCGAGGAAGTGTGATCTGCTATGAATCCCGAAAATTGAATGAGCACGAAGTCAACTATTTGACCCATGATCTAGAGCTGGCTGCCATAGTGCATGCCTTGAAAATGTGGAGGCATTACCTCCTGGGAAGAAAATTTGTACTTATGACAGATCACTGTGGATTGCGATATCTGTTTGATCAACCAAAGCTCAATGCTAGACAAGCTAGGTGGATGGCCCTCCTTAACGAGTTTTATTTCGAGATCAAACACATTAAAGGAACGGAAAATAGGGTGGCCGATGCCCTTAGCATAAGTATGAAAACAATTCACCTAGCAGTGGTGAGCACCTGTGAGATGGATGCCAAAGAAAGAGTTAGAAATGCACAAGAAACAGATCCCTTCGTCCAGACTGTGACCATGTACCTACAACAAGAACTCGCTGGAGAAAAATATGAAGGTTACCAGATGACCGAAGGAGGTCTGCTCACTTATAGAAGCAGATTTTATATTCCAGATTGTGACGACTTGAAGAGGTTCATACTGGATGAACTACATAAAATACCCTATTCTGTTCATCAAGGATACTAGAAGATGATCACGGCCACCAGGAAACAATTCTATTGGCCTGGAATGAAGAAAGACATAGCTGAGTACTTGGCCAAATGCATAGAGTTCTAACAGGTTAAAGAAGAACACCGACACCCAGCAGGGTTATTGCAACCTTTACCAATCCCAGAATGGAAATGGGAAACTGTCTCCATGGATTTCATCACTGGATTACCAACATCGACCAAACAAAACGATGCCATTATGGTAGTGGTGGATAAATTGAGCAAGTTTGCTCATTTCATCCCTGTCAAATCAACTTGCAAAGCAATCGATATCGCCAAGGTATTCATGAAGGAGATATTCAGACTACATGGTATGCTGAAAGAGAACGTGTCTAACAGAGACACAAAATTTACTTCTAACTTTTGGAAATCACTGATGGCTGGTTTAGAGACCAAATTGTTGTTTAGCACTGCCTATCACCCTCAAACCGATGTACATACATAAAGAGTGAACCAAATACTTGAAGACATGCTAAGAATGCATGTAATGCATCAACCCAAGAAGTGGGAAGACTACCTGCCACTGGTAGAATTCGCCTACAACAACGGCTACCAAGCATCCTTAAAGATGAGTCCCTTCGAAGTCCTCTATGATAGACTGTGTAACACTCTAGTTAGCTGGAGTAATCCTGTAAATATGATTTCTTTTGGACCCGACATGTTGAAAGAAATGGAACAACAAGTGACTCAGATAAAACAAAACTTGAAGCTCACTCAGAACCGACAAAAAATTTATGCCGACCAAAAGAGAACTCCAAGAGAGTTCAAGACAGGAGACCATGTATATCTCAGAGTTAGGCCCAGGAAGAGTTCTCTGAAAATGGGAGCTTGTGCCAAGTTGGCACCTTGGTATTGTGGACCCTTTGAGGTTCTAGATAGAGTGGGACCTATAGCCTATAGGCTAGCACTTCCTCCCACATTCAAAGCACATAATGTTTTCCATGTCTCATTATTGAAGAAATATGTACATGATGCTAACCATATAATTGATTGGTCTATGATCCAGGTGGAACCGGAAGGAGAATTTCTACCAGAACCTCAATGCATACTGGACAGAAAGGAAACCCAGCTCCAGAACTGAACCATTACACAGGTCAAGGTGTAGTGGAAACATTTTGGCCCAGATGAGGCTACATGGAAAATGGAGGATGCCATGAAACGAGCATATCCAATTTTGTTTACACTTGTACATGCATGTCAAGTTGATAGATAAAACATCGAGGATGATGTTCCTTTAAGGGGGAGGGAATTGTAACACCCTGTTTCCCCCAGTCTGTAAAAATAACTATACTGGCCAAATATTATGGCAAACTCAGAAATGCGAATGTGTGATGTGAATGGACCTTGTGAAAAAGGTCGATGAATGTAAATATATATATATATATATATATATATATATATATATATATTGCAGGATTGCTGAGAGGGGGGGTGTGTTGAAAAAGAGACCACGATGGATGAAGAGAGGTGGTGGAAGGCACCTGGAATGGTGGCGTTAGCTTCCACCGAAACCAATATCGTATTTGGACTTCACTGGCCCGAAGAACCAAGAGCGGCTCGCTGGCCCCAAATTAAATGACTTGCCAGGTTGGTAGGTAAATGGCTCCTCACGAGTAATGAGGGATGGGGGTGAACCGCCCATCCATAGAGTCCTCATACCTGACCATTGCGAGGAAGATCGTGCCACACACAACCTCGCTGAAAAGAGAAAAGGCAGGAAGAGTGTGCGTACAGGAGGGTAGACGCGAGGGAAGGAAAAAAAAGAGGAAAAGAACTCTGGAAAATACAGAGTGAGTGATAGCAGAGAAGAAGGAGAGTGGAGTTCCATTCACAGTGTAAATCCTTTCTTCATCCATGTGTGCTTAATTTTATCTTCCTTTTAGTTTGTTAGACTATTCTTAAAGGAACCTTTCTCTGATACCAATTGATCGAATATCCAACAATACTGAGAGGGGGGGGTGAATCAGTATTGCCTATTTTTTCTTATTAATTTCACCAATATTTAAGCACACATATTAATTATTCAATTAAGAAATATATGATAAACAACAACCCTTATGAACACAAGATTTTATCATGGAACCCAACAGGGAAAACCACCAACTATTTTCTCATTAATAGTTTGTTCTTTAACAAAACTGTTTTCAAGCTACAACTTGATGGAGAGACTTTCCCCAAGTTTCTTCAGCTATGACTGAAGGGATGCTGCCACACCCCATTTACCAACTACAACTGGAAGAGGCTTCGACCCCCTGTTTATTCAGCTTCAACTGATAAGGAAGCACCAACTTCCTTTGTTTACCAGCACCAACTTGTAGGAGGCTACAACCCCCTATTTAGTCAGCTACAACTGATAAGGAAGCACCAACTCCCTCTGTTCACCAACACCAACTGGTAGGAGGCTACAACCCCTATTTAGTCAGCTACAAGTGACAAGGAAGCACCAACTCCCTCTGTAGGAACCAACCTGACCTTGCACCACCGAACCACCCTTATTTTCAAAATGTAATTCAATATCTTCTTCTCTTCATTGAATTTGACTCATGCATCCATTAACACAAGTTATATCAGATTTAACCTATTGACTTCAACTTGTTTTCCCTTGCTCCACCTTTCCACCCTTGATGAAGGTTATAAAATTTATAACATTTTTACTGTACTATGTTCAAACAACCAGAGATACTATCAATTCTTCAAGTCTTCTTAGAATCATTAACATCTGTAATTTCTACTTGTCTGCTACAACTGATGCTTGTATGGACTTTTGGTTATCTGCAGTCATAATTCATCTCTTTCTCTTTGGCTTATATCATTTAGTCTTCAATGAATCTGTTGCAGTCTAATAAAGGTCTTCTATGTCAAATACTGGATTGCATAACTGATGATATGTCTTCTTCTATTCTTGATATTCAATAAGACATCGACATGTCCATTAGAACAAAACAATTCTTCTTCTTGATCTTTGCTTCTGTTTTGATCTTCTTATCTAAACTGTAGAGACCCACTCTTCTTAACACTCTTCCTCGTTTATATAATCTTCAAAATGGTGTGAGAGTGATACACTGTGTCCCTTTGATTGGAACCATCACACCTCTTCGTTTAACTAAACCATAATCATTGTTTGATGATTTTTACCATGAAGGCTTTTCATAAATTGATCATAGTTATGGATCAATTTCATCCTTTTTAACTTTATCCTGAATCTCTGAAATTTATTTACAGAAACCGAGTTATACAGAGGTGCTTTATTCAAACCTTTACATGTGATCGATAACAAAAAACCAAAAGCTTATAACCTTTAATGACACTTTATATTTTGCCTTTATATCTCTTATTCCAGATGACCAACGGTAGTGACCAAACGCTAGGAAAAATGAGTGCTTAAGCTCTTATCAATTTCAACGGTCATGATTTGATATCCTGATGAGATGGACGATAGTCTGGACATAGGATCAGATGGTTCACTTCTATTTCGCGGAACCAAATCAATGGAAAAAATTGATCCTTACATTTAACCTTTCATTGCTTAATCCAACGGCTAGGACTTAATCCATCATTGATATGAATGGCCACCATTTGCTTAGCGACCTCGTGCTTCACGTGAGTGTGACATGTAGGTTGGGTAGTGGAGTGTGACATCGTAGCACGAAGGTGGTAAGGAATAGTGGTTTGGCGGTTTACTTGGAGGGGGGGGGGGTAGGTGGTAAGTTGTAATGAGCGAGAGGGGTCCAAGTTAACAATAATGTGACATGTTATGAGGGCCCCACATGGGAATACCCCCCCCTCCCCCCACCATTAAAGGCAGAAAGGTCGGGGGGGTCTGATATGCCTTGTCAACCATATATCTGAGCGCCCGATTATCGACCGCTGAGATTAATGCGCCCTTTAACATAAAGCTCCAAAATGTCATGTCACCGCACATTTTCTTCATTTTGTCACCAACCATAGATATATTTGGCGAGTGACCATCGACGATCGATGTGGATTTTGATATTCCTTGTCGATCCAGGCTCTGCGTGCATATCAACGGTCTTGATCTGATCTGATCGTTGACTAGACTTCCAACGATCATTGATCTATTCTTGATATAATCTGGTTGCACCATCTCTTCTGAGATTTGATCGTCATTTTCTCACCCTCCTGAGCTTTGATATTCATTCACTAACTCTCCTGAGCTTCAATATCTGCATATCGTTCAACTGTTTGACATCAACCATTATATGCTAACATAATATTGTTAATATCAATGACAATTCGTCATACCAACTTATAATCACATCGATGATATCGAATGTTGACATCAATGACAATATATTAGTGACACTATATTCAACATCATGCACTCCCTCACATGTCTCAACACATCGTCCTCGAGGCCCTTCCATGTGAACCTCTCTCTGATCTGTTGGTAAGTTCTGAAGTACCCATGATGTCCTGCCAAGGGCGTATCATCCATATCCCTCATGATCTCCTCTCTAAGTGTCAACTCCAGAACCAAGTATATGCTAGCTCTATAGTAGATTATGTCATCCACCACTCTATACCTGTCATCCTGAATGTGACCATCCATCAACTTGCAAGCAAACCGATCCTTGGAATATTCCACCAGAAGGTGGGATTCCCAATCAACTTAAATCCCTGTGAGCCAATCTAACATAGCCTGGATCTCCTCCTGATTTACCTATACACCCTGCTCACTGATCACATGGTCCACATATAAAACCTATGTCATGCCAATCTCCCCGTCCTTAATCTGTTGACAGTCTGATTGAATATCAGTCTCTAGAAAGTACTCTATCCCCTTCCTAAATATACTCTTGATCCATTGCATCGAAAAAATCCTAGGAGCACCACTGGTCATGCCCCTCAAAAATACCTTCCTACCATCCTCTGCTCTGAACTCTAGCTTCATGGCTTGGTAATCAACATAATTCTTTCCCAAGGAAAAAAGCCATTGAAATCCCAATATGATATTAGATCTGGTAACTCAACTACGTAAAAATTAGTGGTCCCTGTGTAGTTTCCCAATGCTACACCCAACTGCATAATATTTTGTGTGCATGGAATACTATGCCCACCTGCTACCACTACGTCAAAACTCTCAAGGTCTACTAAAGGAATGCCTCTCCTAGTCACCAAGGTCGATTCAATGAAATTGTGGGTTTCCCCACCATCAATCAAAACCATGACACGCTGTCCCTGTAATACCCCATGTACCCTGAAGGTGTGAAACCTAGGAACAACTGAATGAGTGGCGACCATCACACCCTGAGTCTCAACATGTTGTTTCTCAAAACCCTTATCCTACACTCGTGTCTACTCATCGTTTGAACTATTATGATCACTACCTTGATCATGTCCTGCCTCCTCATCCTTATCACTTTCAGGAAGTACTTCAATGTAGTGTACCTTACCCATCCCCATGCACTTGTGACCTAGTTCCCAAGGTTCCTTTCATTTGTAGAAAAGATTCTTCCTCCTCAATTCTCTTTGGACCTCCTCATCCAATCTCTATTTACTAGACCATTCCTTCTGAAAGGGCTTCTAGTATTTTTTCTTTAGGGGTATGAGAGGTTTAGAAGGAGATTTTTTCTTAGGAACTACATCCTCCATGGCATGTGTCCTAATGATAGAATCCTGTAGTGAAGATGGATTGAAGGCCTTAACCCAACTACACAAGGGTTCAAAAAGTCCCTCAATGAAGAGCATGATCAACCTATGATCTAACACATCCGTCACCATAATTTCAATCCCATGGAACTCTGAAATGTATGCATCTGGGGTACCTGTTTGTTTGAGTTGTTCCAAATCCCTAAAATGTATCTTTGGATCCCTCCTATAAAATATATCCATCAACCTTTGAGTGAAATCCAAGTATGAAGTGATGCTACTATGTCCTAGTGTGGCTAACCCATGGTACCACCACCCATGGGCCTCTCCATCCAAGTGAAGGGTGGCATACTTGATGGCCTATGACTCTATCATGGGGTTGAGTTGGAAATAAGTATCCAACTTTTGTACCCAATCCCTAGAAGTGGATTTTCTAGAGCCATCAAAGTAAGGAGTTGACAACTTCCCCACTTTCCTTTGAAGCTCCCAACTCTGTGTGCCCTTGTTGAACTCTCTAGGCCTATTCCTGTACTTGATAGTACATAAATATTGCAAAGACATGAGTTCTTGAAACTCCTCCCCTAGAGTGTGATACTCACTCAAATAATTTGTAAAATCCTCCCCTTGTTCTTGCCGCTCCTAATTTCCCGATGGTTGTCCTTCCAAAAATTGAGGCATATGTGGTCTAGGAGACACTCTACTAGTGGAATCAATGTGATACCATGTAGGGACATGCGTATTTCTCCCTTCCACATGGTTTCCATTGTTGCCATGGTTTCCATTAGTCTCTTGAGTATTTTCCACAAGTTGGTTGAGAATCTCAACCATCTGCAACTGCCCCCTTTCCATGTTACTCTATACCCTTGCTAATTCTGTTTCCTTGCCAAGTTATTTAAAATATGCAAAGCAACATCCTTTGGTTTTTCATTGTTGTTCCCTATGTCTTCCTCTCCTTACGACTTTGATTGGAAGATGTTTTCAACTCCTCTATAACTTATTCTCATGTATGTAATGTGTGTTCCTTCCCCTAGAATCATCAAGGTAACATGTACTACACATGCTGGTAGGAATACCATCTCTAATACCACTGTAATGTCCCTAGCCTTCCTGCTGGTATGTTTTGTGTGTTTTCTTGGTATTGGACTTTCGTTAAACACTTTGATATTATGGCCAACCCCACTGTAATAACTTATTCTTTGTTTCATGTAGTATTTTTTAGTGGACTCACTCAAACCCCACTATAACACTTCTTTTTCTGCTTCTGTAAGTTTATAGTTGATATATGCTTTATCTCAAACACTTTGTCACATACCCCACTTCACAAAATTACCTTTTTGTTGCTATGATGATTTGATGTTTACTGGTTTAGACTTTCAATGTAGTTTTCAATGGGTAAAGGAGGGTTTGTGGCCAATTGAAATGTGCATAAGCATACAAATTATAACAACAAGAGTGAAATTAAAAATAACTTAAACAAACAACAAAATAATCACCAAAATGGTTTGTTTTTACTATTCTTTTCAAACTTGTTACATGGGATGACAATCTGGTGGATCAGATCAACTCCATCAAGGAATGTATGGTCCTCATCAACAATAATTGTCTCCACAGGAAAGGGTGGCATGCTAAACTAAAATCATCCCTCACTATATAGAAACTCGACCCCTCCAAGATATAATGACCCCATCTCTAAAGATACAACCCTCCACAAATAAATACAACCCTTCTAAAATAATGATGCCCCAATATAGAAGATCCCATCCCCTCTAGAAAATATCAGCCTCTATCAATAGGGAACTCGACCTTGACAATCAAATTAGGCCCAACCACCAAGATAAATTTTCCATCTAGGGAAACTCGTCCTAGCCACCAAGAGAAATCGACCAGCTAGGAAAACTTGGTCCAACCTCAAAGAGAAATCGACCAGGTAGGAAAAATTTTCCTAGCCACAAAGAGAAATCGACCAACAAGGGTAACTCGGTCTCCCACAACCAGAAATGCAACCTCTTAAATGTATTTTTGGTCCCTTACTAGAAGACTTAGTTATTGCCAAATATTTCGGCCTCTTCCAACAAATGAACCTCCTACACAAATGAAAATGTCCTCCTCAAAACTCCACTCTGCTGCAAAGAGTAAATCAACCTCCTCCAATGCCAAACTCTCCCTGCACAAGAAATATATGACTTCCACAAACCCCAAAACTACTATAAGATGATGGATCTCTTCCTCACAATAGAAACAAGTGGAAAACCTGAATGGTTCCCCCACCAAATGGCTAGTGTGGTTCTCTCACCACCGAAACCTGATTAGCTAGTGTGGAATATTACACTATTGAAACCAATCCAAACCTTGGTTCACTCCAAACCCCTAAAGGCTCCAAGAACTCTCCAAGTCAAATAAAAATAATCATCAACATAATGAGAGAATGAGCTCTCATCTTTCTTTTATCCCTCTCACCTTTTTGATGAACTTTTTACCCTTTTGGTTGACCCCTTTAACTTTTTACTTTACCTAAGTGATTAAAGTGACTTTGTAAGGTTTTATTCACTTTATTATTCAATTTGATTTTTAATTAATAAATGTCACTTTATAAAGTAGTTTTTCTCCAAATGAAATCAAATAATTAATCAATTAATGCCCTTTTTAATCAACCATGGCCTATGAGAATCAAATAGACCACTAAGTCGTCTTTCTAGGATGATCATTTGGAAAGGGACATTACATTGTACATCCTAACCTCATTATCCTCAAGGTCACTTGGAGCACCAAAAGGGTTATTTGTTATAGTAGGTTGACACGTAATCAACCATTCATGAAAGATAAGCTACTGCAATTTCTAATTTAGATAGACATAGACATCAACAGTTATTTTCTTATATTGAGAATGAAACAACAATAGAGGAGAATGAGCTCTAGGACTTCTTCTCCCTTGTTGCACCATACCAGTGGTTATCTTTCTAGTCGATAGGGCCTATGACCTACTAGTGCTAGCCATGGTTGGGTGTTTGGGGGTCTAGGATTAGGTTTTAGCTACCCTAAAACCTTTTTTGGTTTTTTTCCACATGATAACAACTGCCTTTACTATCATTTTTTTCCTAGGAAGCATTGGGAGTTGGAAGAGTCTATAAAGCCTAGGTTTCTATTAGGGTTAAATCAAGATATTAAAGTTGATGAAGGATATGGAAATCTAGGATTTTATACTGAAAATAAGTGTGGGGTAATTGATGTATCGAATTGGTTGTTTGTGAACCCTATGCCCCACTTGGATGAGAATTAATTGCTTAAGGTCCTTTGATGAATTAACCTTAAGGTAAACATAACATTGAGGTCTAGGGTTGAAGACCATTTTGTTTTCATGGCATATGAAAGTCCCCAAGGGGGTTGACATTCATTCTAGGGACAACCAAAATTGCATTGGTAGTCCAAAGAATTATACCCAAATGGGGCAGGACAATTGAGTGGCTTTATCAATCAACAAATCAATATACCAAGCAACGAACACACCTAAGGTTTTTTTACAAACCAATGGGCCTCTCCTTAGGATGTCCATTACATGGGTTGGGTTGTCAAATTGAACATAAAGAAGCCCTTAGTGAGAGTATGAATGTGAGTACAGTGCCAACCATGTGGCTTCTACACTTCCCTTATCTACCATTGAATAACCACCTAGGAGGAACCCTCTTGAAAAAAATCCCATGTATACGACCCGCTCAAAATTGGTTACATAAGTTATCATATTCATAATAAAAAAATTCAATATCAACTTTAGATGGAGAGTCATTACCATGTGATACACCTTAGGATCACATATTTGGGGTTCTTTCCTACCATATTTGTTCTATAGATTGGTCATAGCTCCTACTAGAACAATTGAATTTTCGGGTGATGTGAAAACCATAATGGCCTTAAGAATATTATGAGAGAAAGGTCGCATGCCTAAGAGGCCAACAAGATTATGAGAGAAAGATCGCATACCTAAGAGGCCAACAAGGTTGAATTCAATGCAATATGACTAAGAAAGAACTTACCACGAGCATTGAAATATTGCAATCCTTCAAATCATAGCTTACAAACCCATTTTTTTATCAAGAAATTATTTTTAATCAGTTACTTTTATTATACTTATTTCAATCTCTGTATGTTACTAGGAAATTGCAATTTTCTAATATTTCAAATTGATTATAAACATACATGATTTGAATGACTTATAATATTGGTAGAGTTACATCAAGAATTTATGCTCCTTAATCATGTCATGTTCTTATACATTGCTTTCAAGGGTCGAGGTACTGAACATTTCATCTATTTATTATAACCTTTCCTTTATGCAACAAACAATTTTCTCCAATTATTTTTCAAACAAAATAGAAGTAATTAAACCCTAAAAAAACTACACAAATATGACATAAACATATTAATAATACTATTAATAATACATATAGATCAAAATAAGACAAACATGATTGCATATTAAAATTCATAAAATTAATTAATTCAGTATCATAAATTAGACATAAACATATTAATAATACAAATAGATCAAAATAAGCCAAACATGATTGGATATTAAAATTCAGAAAATTAATTAATTTAGTATCATAAATTAGACACACACACACACACACACACACACATATAACAAATTACCTTAAGGGATTTTCCACTCAATTATAAACTTGAATTAAATCACCTTCGAGATGAGAGTCATATTGTGTTAAGGGAATCTCTCATAGATTCAAATCCTAATGTTTGTTGGTATACCAATTACAAACTCATGCCATGCTTGCCAGATGCAGATAGCAAACTAATCCAAGCTCATGCCATGCTTGCCAATGCAAATAGCAAGCTAATCCAAGATAGAAAGCCAATCTAAGCTCAAGAGATTTTTTTGGTTCAACAACAACAAATAAACATAACAACTTAGTTAATCAACATATACATATTTTCCTACACGATGGACACTACTCCTTATTAGAATCCACTACACAAGGATAATATCCCCTTTGAATTCATACGAGTCTATACAACTAGGATACTCCTTGCAAACCTCATGCTCCATAGGTATCAATATGAACACCATTTACAACATTAAATCCTTGTGTTTCTCCCCTTAACCATAATTCTTCATGGTTTAAGAAACAATGAGAAATTGAAGTGTATCAATAAAGGGAGAATCACCATAATTCTTCATGGTTGAAGAAACAATGAGAAATTGAAATGTATCAATAGAGGGAGAATCAAAAGGAAAAAATGAATGGAATCTCCCCCCTTCTAATGTACTATCTTATAAGGAGACATTTACTTAATTCTTGGGCTTACAACTTGGTATAGAGGCTCCCTTTTCTTGGTTAAGGTTTAAATTTGATACACTTCATTATAGATAATGTTGGACAACTAAGANAACAATTATGCTTCTTTTAAACTATTTGCAGAAACACTGAATGATGATCACAATAATGCAGAGAAGTAAACAATGGCACATTCAACATCAGTCACATATATGAGAAACACAGAGACATATATTTCCTGAGGAAACCCATACAGGGTAAAAACCTCTTTTTCTTTATATGATAAGTAATAGTTACATTCTTTACATCATCATACATATGAGCACCAACTCATAATGAGGATACAACCTTTGTTTTGAAAGCTGCAACTTGCTGAGAGCACCAACTCTCTGTTTTCTCTAGCACCCACTAGAAGGAAGCACCAACTCCCTGGTTTCTCTAGCACCAACTAGAAGGAAGCACCAATTCCCTGGTTTCTCTAGCACCAACTAGAAGGAAGCACCAACTCCCTGGTTTCTCTAGCACCAACTAGAAGGAAGCACCAACTCCCTGAGTGTTTCCAGCACCAACTGGATGGAAGCACCAACTTCCAATCATACAGGCACCAACCTGTATAAAAGAGAACAAGAGTTTTCCCTTGCACCACCTTGCCACCCTAGTTTCTTTGGCTGCAACAAGATGGAAGCTTCAACTCCCTGTGTTCAAGCACCCACTTGAACCTATGAGGACAACAATCCTCCCTAGCACCTCCCTTCCACCCTGAAACATAAATATTTGCTACTGAAACTTATTACAGTGATATAATGTTCAACAATGGCTTACCAGACTCATCACTGTTCTGCTGCATTTTGTTGCTCTATCTGCCTCACTACCTTCCTGCACACATGAATTGTGCTATCTGTTCTTCTGCATTTTATTCTCTGTGCGCCATGTCCATTCACTGCACAGTTCCTCTTCTGTGCAATTCAGTTGCTGCACTCTCCTCCTTCTTCACACATTAATCATCTTCAACAACAACAATCACAAAAAAACTCCAACAGCAACAACAACCCCATCTCTTCTCTGTCCCGTGTACTTATAGCTTCTGTGCACTTTGTACATGCAATGTGCGCAATACCTCTGCATACTCACACCATGTCGATATCCTCCACCTCTCGAGTTCTCTGCCTGATCATCATGGTAACTCTTCAGCTTCTCTGGCGGTTTTCCCACGCGTTCAGCATCACTGGGTGCTATTCTGAGATTCCTTGGCCTCTCTGGCAGTTGAGACTATTCGTCTTCTCTTGCATAGTCGAGCTTATCCTTTCTGTTTTAGTTACAGGCTCCAACCCTCATCCAACTATCAATTTCCTCCATGAATTGTCTTCATTCCACTGGCAGATTCCTTGTAACTCTTCAGCTCCTCTGGAAATCACACAGAAGTCTCTTCACATTCTCTAGCAGATGCCATCAATGGTTTCTGGCAGTTTCACTGCGTCGTGCATCAGTAGCCCTCCGATCTCCTTCAGGTTTATCTGCGCCATTGGATGAACTTTATTAATCTTGCCTTTAAATTGGGTTTCGGAATTTCCGCATTCCTATGCCCATGTGTCTTGACACTTCATGTCGCGATCTCCAAAGCTTCGATACAGAGCTTTTCTACACTAGCTCCTTCCTCTATATGACCACAGGCGGTGACCTCCGGTTACACCGATAATTCACCTTTTCAGTATTTCGACATTTGTATGATCTAGTGTCTCGACATTCCTAGACGCGATCCCCAAAATTCCGAGGCGGAGCTTATCTGCACTAGGTCCTTCCTCCACGTGACGACACGCATTGACCACATACTGCGATAAAAGGCGCTGCGAACTTATGATCTTCATCAACCCTGATCGATGGTCCAGATCTCATCGTGAATTCGCATCTCGCGGTTCCTTAGATGGAGGTTCTTGTCACTCCAAGTTGCGATAGGCAAAACTTCGAAAAGGAGCTTAGATCAACGGTCCACGTCTTTTGGTGTATTGACGGTCAGGATATTTTCGTGATCTCGCATCTCGTTGATCCTTAGATGGAGGTGCTCGTCACTCCAAGTTGCGATAGGCAAAACTTCGAGATGGAGCTTTATGGTGCTCTGATCTTTCGCCACGCGTCTTCTTGATCCAACGGTCCACGATTAAGTCGTGATTTTGCATATCGCGAAATCGGGATTCCTGTGGTGAATGTTCTTTTACATCTTCAACACTCGATCCTCGAAACCCCGAAAGGGACTTGGATCAATGGTCGAGATTCTATCTTGATTCAATGGCTGCGATTAAGTCGCGATTTTGCATATCGCGATATCGGGATTCCTGTGGTTAATATTCTTTGACAGCTTCAACACTCGATTCTCGAAACCCCGAAAGGGACTTGGATCAACGGTCGAGATTCTATCTTGATTCAATGGCTGTGATTAAGTCGCGATTTTGCATATCGCAAAATCGGGATTCCTATTGCATTGTTTCTTTGACATCTCCAATACGCAATCCTTGAAACTCCGACATGGTGCAAGTCTGCTGACATCACATGTGTTAAATAACTGCCACGTGTCACCCTGATTCGTGACTTACATGTGCTTGGCATGTTGAATCAGTCTGACACTTGTCATTACCTGGTTGTTCCACGTGTTCCTAGCTGACGTGAGTCGGATCGACGGTCCAGATGTGATCTTGATTTGACGGCTCAGATTACGTCGCGATTTTGCATATCGCGAAATCGGGATTTCTGTGGATGATATTACTTGTCATCTCCAACTCTCGATCCCTAAAACTCCAACAGGGAGTCGGATCAATGGTCCACATAACCCCCTAAGATGGACGGTCCTCCGACTTTTGGGATTTTGTGAGCCCTCTACTCCTTGCACTTTAAAGATCGTACAGGTTCTCCTCGATCCAACGGTGGTCGGACCCTGCGCTCAGATTTAACGCCTGAGATCTATCCTCCTCTTCAATGCGCTCTTCTTGTCTATATTCAGATCCGACGACTCTCATTTTGTCGGGAATTTTGGATGGGATCCAATGATAAAAAATGCTTCACAAACTTTACGGGACTTCATCATGCCTGATCAATAGTTTAGATCAATCCTTGATTTGACAACTGAGGATTGTTGCGTTGTTGGTCTTCCTGGATATCACTGCGCTGCTGATCATCACTGCTGTACTCAAGCCATCATCGTTGCTGTACTTGCCATCAATGACAAGAATACGTTGCGTGTAAGACATACCAAACATCCTCTGCACTATCTCTTCTGATCTTATCGAGGTTGCTCTGCAGCGTCTTCCCAAAATACTTCTGGTGCCCGTCTGTTACATTCTTCCTGTACTCATGCCATCTTCACTGTTGTACTTTCCATCAATGACAAGCATATGCTACCTGTTAAACATTTCCAACAATCTTCCCCCTTTGGCATTGATGGCAACAAAGGCACCTAGATTCTTTTCTCCTCCTTTGACATCAATGTCAAAGAGAACATGCTCCCCCTGAGCTGTTGCAGTATTTTAGAAGGTATCAGATATTAAATCAATGCAAACTCCCCCTGACGGGATGGACTCTCTCATTTGAGGCCTGTAGAATATTTGTATCTAAACCAGAGTCTTCTCTTTCTGATTCTTGGACCTGTTCATCTTCATCTTCCACTGTATCCTCTGTGGAAAATTCAAAATTGCTCACCTCTCTTCCTCAAACTCCTTTATCAATCTTCTCATGAGTGGATGACTCCCCCTGTCACTGTTATCTCTCTGCTTCTGACTATTTTCCCCCTTTGTTCCTAAAAGGTTAACTTTCCTTGACAAGGTCTTTCCTCTTGTTGTCTCTACAGGATGTCA
>ML777196.1:335232-352355 GCA_009831015.1 Picea engelmannii
TTAAACAATTATGCTTCTTTTAAACTCTTTGCAGAAACACTGAATGATGATCACAATAATGCAGAGAAGTAAACAATGGCACATTCAGCATCGGTCACATATATGAGAAACACAGAGACATATATTTCTCGAGGAAACCCATACAGGGTAAAAACCTCTTTTTCTTTATATGATAAGTAATAGTTACATTATTTACATTATCATACATATGATCACCAACTCATAATGAGGCTACAACCTTTGTTTTGCAAGCTGCAACTTGCTGAGAGCACCAACTCTCTGTTTTCTCTAGCACCCACTAGAAGGAAGCACCAACTCCCTGGTTTCTCTAGCACCAACTAGAAGGAAGCACCAACTCCTTGGTTTCTCTAGCACCAACTAGAAGGAAGCACCAACTCCCTGAGTGTTTCCAGCACCAATTGGATGGAAGCACCAACTTCCAATCATACAGACACCAACCTATATAAAAGAGAACAAGAGTTCTCCCTTGCACCACCCTGCCACCTTGGTTTCTCTGGCTGCAACCAGATGGAAGCTACAATTCCCTGTGTTCAAGCACCCACTTGAACCTATGAGGACAACAATCCTCCCTAGCACCTCCCTTCCACCCTGAAACATAAATCTTTGCTACTGAAACTTATTACAGTGATATAATGTTCAACAATGGCTTACTAGACTCATCACTGTTCTGCTGCATTTTGTTGCTCTTTCTGCCTCACTGCCTTCCTGCACACATGACTTGCGCTATCTGTTCTTCTGCATTTTATGCTCTATGTGCCATGTCCATTCACTGCACAGTTCCTCTTCTGTGCAATTCAGCTGCTGCACTCTCCTCCTTCTTCACACATGAATCACCTTCAACAACAAAAACCACAACAAACTCCAACAGCAACAACAACCCCATCTCTTCTCTGTCCCATGTACTTATAACTTCTGTGCACTTTGTACATGCAATGTGCACAATACCTCTGCATACTCACATTGTGCCGATATCCTCCACCTCTCGAGTGCTCTTCCTGATCATCATGGTAACTCTTCAGCTTCTCTGGCGGTTTTCCCACGCATTCAGCATCACTGGGTGTTATTCTGAGATTCCTCAGCCTCTCTGGCAGTTGAGACTATTCGTCTTCTCTGGCATAGTCGAGCTTATCCTTTTTGTTTCAGTTATAGGCTCCAACCCTCATTCAGCTGTCAATTTCCTCCACGAATCGTCTTCATTCCACTGGCAGATTCCTTGTAACTCTTCAGCTCCTCTGGAAATCACACAGAAGTCTCTTCGCATTCTCTAGCAGACGCCATCAATGGTTTCTGGCAGTTTCACTACGTCGTGCATCAGTAGCCCTCCGATCTCCTTCAGGTTTATCTGCACCGTTGGATGAACTTTATTAATCTTGACTTTAAATCGGGTTTCAACATTTCAGCATTCCTATGCCCAAGTGTCTTGACACTTCATGTCGCGATCTCCGAAGCTTCGATACAGAGCTTTTCTACGCTAGCTCCTTCCTCTATATGACCACAGGCGGTGACCTCCGGTTACACCGACAATTCACCTTTTCAGTATTTCGGCATTTGTATGATCTAGTGTCTCGACATTCCCAGACGCGATCCTCGAAATTTCGAGGCAGAGCTTATCTGCACTAGGTCCTTCCTGCACGTGACAACACGCGTTGACCACAGGCTGCGCTAAAAGGCGCTGCGAACTTATGATCTTCATCGACCCTGATCGACAGTCCATGATCTCGATGAATCAATGGTCCACATCTCATCGTGAATTTGCATCTCGCGGTTCCTTAGATGGAGGTTCTTGTCACTCCAAGTCGCGATAGGAGAAACTTCGAAAAGGAGCTTAGATCAACGATCCACGTCTTTTGGTGTATGGACAGTCAGGATCTTTTCATGATCTCGCACCTCATTGATCCTTAGATGGAGGTGCTCATCACTCCAAGTTGCGATAGGCGAAACTCCGAGATGGAGCTTTATGGTGCTCTGATCTTTTGCCACGCGTCCTCTTGATCCAACGGTCCACGATTAAGTGGCGATTTTGCATATCGCGAGATCGAGATTCCTGTGGTGAATGTTCTTTTACATCTTCAACACTCGATCCTCGAAACCCCGAAAGGGACTTGGATCAACGGTCTAGATTCTATCTTGATTCAATGGCTGTGATTAAGTCGCGATTTTGCATATCGCGATATCGAGATTCCTGTGGTTAATATTCTTTGACAGCTTCAACACTCGATCCTTGAAACCTCGAAAGGGACTTGGATCAATGGTCCAGATTCTATCTTGATTCAATGGCTGCGATTAAGTCGCGATTTTGCATATCGCGAAATTGAGATTCCTGTTGCATTATTTCTTTGACATATCCAACACGTGATCCTCGAAACTCTGACATGGTGTAAGTCTGCTGACGTCACATGTGTTAAATAACTGCCACGTGTCACCCTGATTCGTGACTTACATGTGCTTGGCATGTTGAATCAGTCTGACACTTGTCATTAGCTGGTTGTGCCACGTGTTCCTAGATGACGTGGTTTGCTGACGTGAGTCGGATCGACGGTCCAGATGTGATCTTGATTTGACGGCTCAGATTACGTCGCGATTTTGCATATTGCGAAATTGGGATTTCTGTGGATGATATTACTTGTCATCTCCAACTCTCGATCCTCGAAACTCCGACAGGGAGTCGGATCAATGGTCCACATAACCCCCTGAGATGGACGGTCCTCCGACTTTCAGGATTTTGTGAGCCCTCTACTCCTTTCACTTTAAAGATCGTGCAGGTTCTCCTCGATCCAACGGTGGTCGGACCATGCGCTCAGATCTAACGCCTGAGATCTATCCTCCTCTTCAGCGCACTCTTCTTGTCTATATTCATATCTGACGACCCTCATTCTGTTGGGAATTTTGGATGGGATCCAACGATCAGAAATGCTTCACAAACTTTACGGGACTTCATCATGCTTGATCAACAGTTTAGATCAATCCTCAATTTGACAACTGAGGATTGTTGCGTTTAGACAATTGTTGCGTTGCTGGTCTTCTTGAATATCACTGCGCTGTTGATCATCGCTGCTGTACTCAAGCCATCATCGTTGTTGTACTTGCCATCAATGACACACATACGCTGCGTGTAAGACATACCAAACATCCTCTGCACTATCTCTTCTGATCTTATCGAGGTTGCTCTGTAGCATCTTCCCAAAATACTTCTGGTGCCCGTCTGTTACATTCTTCCTGTACTCATGCCATCTTCACTGTTGTACTTGCCATCAATGACAAGCATATGCTACCTGTTAAACATTTCCAACAGATAACTTAACCAAATTCCATTTCGACATGTCATTTCAACACATTAATATAGTCATTGGGAATTTGGAGGTAGGTATTGAAGTTATGGTATCAAGGTACATGTTCTCGACCTAAGTTGTTCTCCATGTTTTTCTTAAGGCTTACAATTTTTAGTTAATTAAGTTATGGCCATTTTTATATTGATTGTGTTATGGTTCAATAATGGGTTAATGAGATTTTACTTAGTTGTCCCAAGTTTAATTTGATCTCTCTAAAATAATACTTCTCGGCCCTTGCTAAGTCATAAGTTTCTTGCTAGACATTGACTTGTGAGTTGATGACACTAGCCTAGGGGTTATAGTGACAACCAACCAGATTTGAATATGGGCCTCACCCAAGTAATCTCAACTAGTCGTCTCTTCTAGATCTAAAAAAAATATAAAATTTCTATTTAATAATTATTATAAATAAAAATTACATTTTTTTTTTTTTAAATTAAAAAGTTACAACTTGAATTTAGCCTCATAGTCATTAGATATCTATGTTTGTATCATGGTTTAGGTGGTATGGATTATCTCGTTACAATTTTTTCATTATAACAATTTTGCAATTGTTATTATACCTATTCATTATTGAGATTTTATTTCATAGATATATATTTTTTTATTGATCAAAAAGGTTATTGATGAGACATAAATGGGGAGAAGTATAACTTTATTTATAAAACATAGAAAAATAATTAAAAACATTTAATATAAATTTTTTTAAAGTACCATGTGACCACTTTTACTTATTAATATTGACTTTTATTTATTAAAAAATAAAATAAAAAATTAATATCATTTTTTATACGATATTTTAATTTTAACGTGACCGATTTTATATATTTTTATGAAAACAAATATTTATAAATGCAATTTCTCATTATTTATTTTTTCAATTTTTAAATTCAATTTAAAATTTATTTAATTTTCATATTATATAATATTTGACATAGATTAATTATAGTATATTCACTTAATATAATTAAGTAATGTAATTTTAAATATTTTTTAAAAATATTTTAAATTGCATTGATAATATATTTCATTATTAAAATGAAAATGAAATTTATGAGATTTTAAATATTTTTTTAGTTATGTGAGTATTGATTACACATACTTGGCATTCACGTAACTAAAAATTTAAATTTTAAGACTTTATATAGCTCCATCATAATCAGGTTGTTAGATGTTTTTATTTTGAGATTAAAAAATCTAAAATTCTCCAGTGTTATGAGATCGGTGAAGTGTGACAATATATTTCACCATTCCCTCATTTGACAAATACTAAAATTAAAAACTATAATTCATTTAAGAATTAAAAATTATATTTTGAAACTTTATATGTACTCACTTCATAATCAGGTTCATAGATGTTTTTATTATGAGATTGATGGAGTCGAGCATGGTTTAGACAAATTTTGATTGTAAGTTTGTAATAATCTCCACTATCATTTTTCAATATATATTTCATCATTTTTGGATTGACATTATTGTTGATTTGTTTATATATTTCATCATTTTGTGGTTGACATTATTGTTGGTTTTTTTGACATACTCATTTATTATAACAATTTTTGTGTATATATCTCAATTCATTATACTAAATATTGGAAAATATATATATTTTTTTTATGATTTTTCATATTTGTATTTATATTTAATTAATTAAATATTCAATAATATTAATAATAATTTATTAAAATAATTTTTTAAAATAATTAAATAATTAATTTTTTAAATTAACTCTTAAACTAATTAATTTTTTTTATTTTTTATTTTATTTTTTTATTGTATAATTTTATATTGGAAAATATAAAATTTTTATGTTTTTCCATATTTGTATTTATATTTAATTAATCAAATATTGAATAATATTAATAACAATTTATTAAATTAATCTCTTAAAATAATTGAATAACTGATCTCTTAAATTAACTCTTAAACTAACTATTTTTTATTTTATTTTATTTGTATGATTCTTATATATTTTTTTATATATTTGGTTTGTATGATTGTTATATATATATTTTTATATTGCATTGTTCACTTTTTTATATGTTAGTGGATAGTGGGAATGATGTCTCACAGATTTATGAGCATCATTAGAGACGCTTATGATCCAATAAGATTACTATTTCTACAAAGCTCTACTTAGACTCTTTATAATCCAAAAACTCTAGAAAAAATTTGGGAAACCAAACAACAAACACATAATTGCTTTACTACACAATGGTTAGACATGAAAAGTGCCTTTTTATAGATAGAATTGAGACATGAAATGGAAAGGTCCATAAATTTCTAGTGGATATATAATTGTAAGTAGTTGCAGAGTATACTATAATTATGAATGAGGGGAAAATGAAGTGATATTTGAACATGTGTAATTTGATTTGAGAAAAAAATTAACAACATGAAAGTATTGGAAGATAATATGAAGGAAGATTAATTTACTATTGTTTTACTCAGATTCTCTTAAAACAATGAGGTTTTTAGTGCCCTGATAATAATTGAATCAAATGCAATGGATATTGGTAGTGAAGATATGAATCACAATATTACTATTCTAGGAAGGGCCTTGAATTGAATGCAATGGATATTGGTAGTGAAGATATGAATCACAATATTACTATTCTAGGAAGGGCCTTGATTGGGGATTATGTCTTATTATTAGTGCCTATTGTAGGGGAACTATTGTTTTCAATTTTCTAATTAGTTTATGTGATACATAAAAATTACGAACACAAAAATAAGTTTGTGTAATGTTTTAATATATACATATATTTTTATTTATTATTTTGTAATACAATATGACTTCTTTTTAATGTTTTGATTGGTTAGATTCCTTTGATGTGACACATTTTATCATTGCCATTTTAAAAGAATAGATATTTTTTCAATGAAAAAAAATAAAAAAAATAACAAGAATAGGTGGGATTTAGTAGAGTAGGAAAAGTTTAATGATGCATAAGTGCTAGGTTCCTTCCTCTCCCTCATTATTCTTCTTTGTTGAATGCAAAATTGTTGACAATTCATTCTTTGTAGATTATTTGACATGCAAAAGGTCTTTCCTTCACCATCTAAGATTTGGTTGGAGGAGGCAATGGAATTAGAGAAATATTTTTATCTTTGTAACAACATTGGCTTGGATTACATTTATTGTTTCCAAAAACAACCTCCGAAATATCTTCTGCGGAGGGAGAAAGCATAGTTGTTCTGATACCAGAAAGAAAATATATAATAGAGAATGAGAAACTAGAAACACTTGTAGGTATAACCAATGGAGGGAACTTCTTTGCGGGTTTTGTGTCTATGGTTACTTTATCAACTACAATAACTTGTTTTTTACGGATTATATAATCAAATTTTACTTTCCTTGCTTTTATGTTTTCGATCTTGCAATCATCTCCATCCAAATACATAAAAATTTGAGCACTACCTTTAATTCTATTAAAATCTCTCATCCCATCAAGAATTTTGGCATCCTCTGCATTCTTAGCTTATCTCTTTAATGGCTAGGGTAAATATAGAGTCCATTCAATTCTTTCACTCCAGTAATGACAATAGAATGTGATTTTGACCTCTTCTTCCATGGACAATTTACACCCTTGGTCTTGTGCAATACAACTTTTTCATAACAAGGGCCAAGAATTTTTTAAATAACTTGAAAGCCTTTTGTACTTTTATATTTTTCTATATTTTTCTTTCATTTTCATTTTAGGGCTTTTAAGGTATTTGCTTATTTTATTTCCCTCGAGGTTTGTTGTTTCTAGGGCTTGTTTGCTTTATAGATTTTTTGAGAAAATGACCATGTTGTTGATATATTTGAGGAATCATCCCCTAGAGGAGTGGAAGGTTACAAAATACTATAATAGATGTTACATTTTTCGGATCAGGTGACTTGTTTTGGTGGTTTTGGGTTATGATTTGTCCAGTTTCAACGTTACTTTCTTAATATAATATGATTTGCATTATGAATTTTACATATGGTTCAATCAAGCTTGAAGTTTCCATCAACCTACATACTACTTTTGGTGAGAATTCTGATTCAATTCCTCTCAATTGATTTCTTTTCATTCTTGATCTCAAGTTTCAAAAATGTTTGATGCATATGCACACGTTTAGAAGAGCATTTTTTGTTGATTCTATTTGGTGTGTAATTTGTTTGGATGAACTAAAGATCTATAATTTTCATTGGGGAACTTTTAAGGTCTCTTCTCTTGAAGAAATGGTCAACAATCTCAAGAAAGCATTATAAACTGATATAGTGACACACACCGAGTTGCTCATGGGACAACTAATTAAACTAGATGGTATTATAGATGACGGAGAGATCAAATTGAAATGAAGTTTACAAGTAAGTCTCTAGTCCTAAACATTTTTTAACTAGGAATTCTAGATTATAGGAAAAAATGACATATTTTTGGTGGTTGAGAATCGTTGGGTTCATAAATGACCCATATTTAAGTTTACAGAGCCTTGCTTGAAAGGTTTTCTAATGTTTTATATTGGTTTTCATGTGATATTGTTGATCTCATAAGATAGCTTACAATTGAATCTCAAAGTTGTTGATGTATGTATGAATATAGGTTTCTTTTAAAGCATGTGTTATATATCAAGGACTCATTTTTAGTGCTAGGGTATCATCTCGATGCAATAGGTTATTTTCATATTAAATATAATTGATTTTCTTCTTATCCTCATTGATTTATCACATGATTGTGCAAGTGCCAAGTATTACCCTTCCTCTATTTCTCTATTTGAGTTCCTGCTAAATATTTAGATCACTTGAATTTTATTGTGGTATGCTTTCCTACATTATATAACCCCTGAATTTTTGACATGCTTGTTCCAAAATTGGATATGCGTTTTATTTTAAAACAACTATTGTATCCCTTGACCTTTTGAATTTGGTTGTGGTGGCCCTTGTTTTCTTGGATAAATTTACACTCTTTGCATATAAGTGTAGCCGACAACTTAGTGTGTCTCATACACTATGAAGTTACATGTACCTGCAAAGAGAACTATCTCTTAATGACAAGGACTGATACTTGTCACCTTATGTTTCCTTTAACATATATAATTTCATTATCACATTTCTTTCGATAGGAAAACAACCTGTAGCTTCTATTTTATGTATAATCTCATTTCAAACTTTGAATGACATTTATTCTTACAGAAGGCTAAGCTACATGTTTATTTTTATTTTTATTATTAGTAGTTTTCAAGTTCATTGTAAAGTCTCTGTTGCAGTCGACGCTACACATTATATGCCTTTTATAGTTGAAATGAGAGAAAACTTGTTATATAAGTGACATATTAAAAGTATGATCTTGAGTAAGTTGATGGAGCTAATAAATAATCTCTAAGATTGCTTCTTGAAATAGTGGGAAATTATGTGTAGGTTAGAAAGGTGCAAAAGAACATTGAGATTTTGGATTCTCTAAAAATTTGCAACACCATACATAAGTCATTATTAGATAACCATGTAGTTTTTGAATCATTATAAATGTTTATTTTTATTAGTAGTAGTTTTCAATTACATTCTAAAATTCATGTTGTAGTAAACCCTACAATTATATGCCTTTTGCTAAAATGAGAGAAAAGTTGTCATATAAGTGAGACATATTAAAAGGTATGATCTTGAGTGAGTTTATGAAGCTAACAAATGATATCTAAAATTACTTTTACTTCTCCAAATAGTGGAAAATTTTGTATAGGTTAAAAGATGAAAAAAAACATTGAAATTTTGGATACTCTAAAAGTTTGCAACACCATGCGAAAGTCATAAGTCATTATTGGATAACCCTATAATTGTGACCAAAAAGTCATAAACCTTTGAGCTAATAGCTCCATCTTCCATGGAAAACTGGGAGATAATTGATTTAACTAAAGAAATGTTTTGAAGTGGTGTAATTCTTAGAATAAAGTGAAAAATGACATGATGTGATGGCACTCAAAGGACTTGAATAAGATTGTTGTCTTATTTGCTTATTGTATTTTGTGATTATTTTAATGAGTTCTTATGAAATAAGTACGATTTTTTTTTCTTATTGTAACTCAATTTGAAATATTCACATTTTAAAAATTTGAAATTAATGAAAAAATTTAAGAATATTGTAATTTTTTTATTATACTTAAGTAGTATTTTATGAATATTTAATTGTTGAATGAGTATTTAGTTCAACTTTTATGATTTTTTTTTCTTAAAAATAATAATTTTTTGGATTATGATTTTGATCTTCTTTTTAATGAATTATATTTGATTTCTCTTTGCATTTGAATGATGAATTGAAATGGAATTGTTCCTTGTTAGAGAAAGTGGTTCCAACAAAAATCTTTGTTTTTAATTAATTAATAATTATAATATAAAATATTAATACTAGATACTAATTTTGTTTTTCCATATGTAATCATGAAAACCAAACTTTTTAAAATAAATACTTGCTCAATTTTTTCACTAACTACCCACGTAGATAGTGAAAGATGCACTACTATAGATATAGATTTAATACTTGAAGATTAAAGAAACATGTAAAAGTTGAGAATTATGACTTCAACATGTAAAGGTTGAGAATTATGACTTCCTACCCACTTGATAGTGTAAGATGCATTACTATATGTTTAATACTTGAAGATTAAAGAAACATGTAAAGCTTGAGAATTATATTCCAAAGGTCAGGAAATATCATTGAATCTTTGAATATAAAGATCAACCATTTGTACATTGTTTTTTCTTTCTTCATGTTTTTTTTTTAATTAATAGTGAACTCGTTTTTAAGAATATTGACAATTAGTGGTGTGATTATTTTTTTATTTATATCATTTTTTTTGGGTTAAATTTTAATTATGATTACTATTTTAATTGCTTGTTATGCTTTATGTAACATAGTGAAAAGCATCGGTTGGAATTATGGAATTTTGTTGTTTTGAAATTTTTGGTAGTAGTTTTTAGATGTACTTATATTATATTGTTTCATTTAATATTTTTCATAACTTAAGATGAGTTATAATGGTGATGCAATTTATGTATTAAAAATATTTACTATATTTATTTTCTTTAAAAGTTGATGGGTGTTTTTTGAAAGTTATTGGTTTCTATTTTTAGTTTTTTCTTTGTATTGTTTTTTGGGATAACGTTGGGGAGGAAGAACTCGTAGACAGATTTTTGGTATGGTTCACCGGGGAAGGAATTAGCTTAGTTGACATTTGTGATGTTTCTTATGGAGTTTTCTTACTTTGAACATTTAACATTCACTTGAAATCATTGACTAATTTAAGGCTTGGTGATACAAGAGCATAATATGGGATTTGACAATCCAACATATGCAATTTATTTATTTATTTTTATCAATTTTGTGTTTTATTTCCAATTTTTATAGATTTTTTAGCAACAACATGGGTTTGGTGATCACTATGCACTTATATCTTGGAATATGATGTTGAATTTTAGATATTGTAGAGGAGGTAATATTATACCTTCAAACAAAATTTCAAAAGAAAAAAGTGATTTTGAACTTCACATCCAAGTCCAAAACCAACATGTAGAGAAATTACGACATTCTACTTCTATGTAGATAATGGCTTAGTGTTTTGATCCATGTGCTTATTTCTTGGAATAAAAAGTTAAAATATGGAAAATATGTAAAGGAAAAAATTATTTACATTGTCACTAGTTTTCAGCCAAATTTATTGATTTTTGATATTGTGCATGTCTTGAATTGACACATAGTAATTTCCATATTTTATTTATGTACTGATAGAGGTCTAGTATTTTGATCAACACATTTTCATTATTTGGATTTAAGGTCCAAAATTTGGATATGTTGTAGAGGAATATTATTATATATTCTTGCCAAATTTCATGAAAATTTATCAATTTTAAGTGTTGCATCCATGACACACCTAGTTTAGAGATCATGTGCATAATTTTCTAGAAACAAGGGTTTGATTTGTTTACTTGTGCACAACCAATACTTGAAATCAAAGTTTGAAATTTTACAAGATGTAGGGGAAATCTTCATCTATTTATACTCTAAATTTCATAAAAAAATATTTATTTTAAGGGGTTCAAATAGTTCAATTACAAAGTGTGACATAAGGGGACACAATTTCTTCCACATCTTTATTTTTCCAATTTGACTTTGAATATTCAAAATTCAATACTTGGGTTGTATTTGTAAGACAAAGAGTCATTTATTATCCATTTATCAATTGTAAAAATATTTTATTTACCCAAGGAAATGAAAATTCTTTGGACCCGAGTAATTATGACCTCAAGCATAAATATAAGATTTGTAATTGAACAAAGGGCCTTTGACTCTCCAATGATTTAGTCTTATGTAGTTGTGAGTGGTGTTGTGTTATCCAAAGAATTGTGCAAAGGTTCTATGAATGTAATAAGCCCCGAGAGAATTGGCCATTTATTCAATAAAGTGGAAGATATTGTTGATGAAATTCTTTGTTGTGCTTTTAATTTTATAATACACTATCCCTGTGAAAGTTTTGTTCAGATTATTGTATTTACAATTTTGTGGTTTGTTGTGAGTGTTTTTTTTGCGTGACTTTGATTTATAGGAATTCAGGTAGTGCATCACTTGGGTAATTAGAAGATTGGAAATGTGTTGGCAACCAAATTTGAACTATGTTTTAGGTTGATCATCATGCATTTGTCAACATTCTCTAGACTCAACCATGAATGAATAATATTTTCCTTGTCATTGGACTTGTTTGTTTAAATTTTCTAACCAAAACCAATTCATAATTTATCGTGTCCATTCTTCAAATCTTTGATATTTACAATCCAACCACCACAATTTTTAGTACATCTATTTGAATTTTGAGACTAAGTGGGTTTTGTTTTTTCAAAATTTGAATGCATTTTGGTCAATTGGTTGAAATGACCATTCGATATTTAAGTTTTTGTTATCCTGAGCCTTATAGTGAAAATAAATTTAAATACAAAATGGAAATGTAAATGACTTTCCTTTCACATGTTGTGGTATAGCCATGTTTAATGCAGTTTGGTGTAACCATGTTTTATGTAGTTTGATTTGGGGATTTTGTATCATTTTGAAGGATACTAGTTATACAATAGTCAATACCTCTTTTCTAGGAATTGTTAGGTAAAGACGGTTTTCAAGGGATTGAGAAATGTCTATGTATGGTTTGATTTGAAAATAAGATAAAAATACAAGGTACCAACATTAAGCATTGGAGATATGCAATGGGGGTATGTCTTGCCAGAATGTGTGATAAGTATTGAATACAATTTTGATTATTATCTCAACAAAGAGTGCAAATTAGATGGAGGAGGAATGTTTCACCTATAGAGGTTTCAACCATTCAAGGTTCATGTCCAAATGGGTGTTATTTATTTCTTTTTACAAGATCACAAAATGGACAAATGTGTAGCTTTCATATTTATTTAGTTCCAATAATGAGCCAATTGTAAAGGTTCCAAATTCTATAATCACAATTTTAGGTTATTGAGACAAGAGAGTTAACAACAATATATGATTTATATTGGATTCTATGGTAACCTGGTAACCCTTGTATTGGGGGATTGCAAAGATGATAGATTTCTTTAATATGCAATAAGAAAATCAACAAGAAGTGCAATAAGAACCATAGTGAAAGGCATTGATTGGATTATTGGATTTCATTGTTTTGAAGTTTTTTAGTAGCTCTTAGATGCTCTTCTATTGCATTTTTTCATTTAATAGTTTTCATGACTTAAGATGAATTAAAATGGTGATGTGATATATGTATATGTAAACAATCTATTGTGTTCAAGTTTGTTAAATAATTATGGATGCTTTTCTGAAAGTTGTGGGTCCCTGTTTTCAATTTTTTTTGTACACTTTAAGATAAATTTCCATCCTTAAATTTTTTCCTAGAATGAGTATTTCATGGAATTAGTTGAGATATTTAGGGAGATATTATAAGAGATAGTTAATGAGATTGTTGAATTGAATATCTTATTATGACATAATGTTATGGTCATCTAAAGCTATATAAAGGGACCAAACGTACATTGTAAAATACACATGGAAATTGAATGATTGAATATAATTTCCTCTTTGAGGGTTTCTTGAGCGTAAACTCTCAATGTTCTCTCAGTGTTCCTTGCTTATGCATGTGAATGGTTTTATTGTTGAGCATATTTATTTCCCAACATTTGGCATTATAGCCCATGTACCCTCAATATGTGAGAGGCTTGTGTGATGACATGAAGTTTATGTTGTTGCTAGATCTGATTTATTATTATTAAGTTAATTTGATTAAAGAGAAAGGTTAAATTCAAGTGAAAAAAATGTGGACGATTTTTACCATCCTATGTTTTAGATTGGAGGGGAGTTTGATTCAAGGCTATTGGATATGAACGATAATGATAATGTTTGCTATGAACCCAATGGTTTCAAAGGTACAAGTAATTTTATAATCTATATTAAAGCATGGTTTGTTAAAATTATATAGTGGTTGCAATGGAGTCCTATCAAGAGCACTTTATGAGTGCAAGTATATTTTCATAGTTTCCATGGTGCCAGGATCATTCCTAGGGGTGTAACATGAGGGGATGAATGGCTCACTATAGTAATAATAATGTAAGTATGGTGGAAATTGAATGTAATTTCGATTGGATCCATGATTTGCTATTATTAAATGAGGCCCACTAGTTATTTAACATAAACAATTGTAACGTGGCCTCATTAAATAAGGTCCACTGTAGTTAGGAGGTGGTTGTGACTAGGTTCTCACATTAGCTATAAATAACTATATGAGTATTTTGTGTTGTAGATTAGTTCATTGAGAGTTCCTTGCCTTAAGAGGAGAGTGAACATGAGTGGATTCCTTCCATAAAATGATCATTTATTGTGTTGCACTACCTTAAGGATATTTTGATAAATAAAGCACTGAGAATTTATGGATATCTTGTTTGTGATTCAATTTTAAGGCTTAAGGATCATTTCAAGTGGTATCAAAGTTTTTTCTTGGACTACAACTGAAGTATTTTTTTTCTTCTTTTGGTAGTTTTTTCAAGGGAAAAATAGAGTGTTATGAATAAGAAAACTCTATCCTATGACTAGGGTGAAATCACAACATATTGAAAATCAAAGATATCAATATTTTTTTCTCCTAGCTTGGCCTACAATAATCCAAAAAAACTACCAAGGTAGTTAGAGGGCTTACTTGGTAACTAATGGTTGGAGGTGGGATGGACGAACCATCCTCACTCCAGTCCTCTTGCTCCTTCCACGAGATTTGCAACCTATAAACATAGAACACGACATTCCTCAAACCAATATGGAATATATAACTGAATTATGAAATAACTAACTACATTCATGAGAGTTGGAACCAACACTGGAAACTAAACATTAGACATGAAAATGAAAGTGCATAGTGTCGGGTCTTTTTAATCACCTTCCTAATTTCTCAAGAAGATAGTCAGAAAGAATGTGCATTTAATTATCAATTTGAGGCTCGTATGGAACTTGCAAACTGTTGTGCACTATATATGCAGGAACAAACATTCTTTTTATGTGTTGTAGTCATAGTATCAATGATTACGTTTGTAGTCAGAGTATAGACAATTCTCAAGCTATGGAGAATCTCTACAAAAATCCACACTTGTAGGAATTGAAAGCACACTTTTGCAGAAAAGTAAATGTCACACTTGCAGGAAAGGAAATCACACTTGTAGGAAAGGAAATTTCATACTTGCATGAAAGAAAATCACACTTGCTTGAAAATAAATACATAAGGTGCATAGGTATCGGGAGTATGACTCAACTATCTCCCGAAGAAACCCCATCTATGTATAGTAAAACTGAGTGCAAAATTAAAACTCTAAATTACTCTTGAATAAATTGAAATTCACACCACGCTTGCTGAAAATAAATTGCACATGCTGAAAGGAAATTGATTAAATACTTGCTAGAAAAGAAATTAACTAAGTCCTCGAAATCAGAGCCTAATCCTTTCCAAGATGATCCTTGTCATTATCGAGACTAACAAATACAATCATTGCGTTAAACATAGTTATTCAATGACATAAGAGAATGCAACCCAATCTAAAATGCACTTATTATAAACAAATGACTAAATGAAATCCAACATGAATACTTATATATATATATATATATATATATATATATATATATATATATATATATATATATATATAAACACAACCTTGCATGAGTAATCTAATTACATGAACAAATTGAATCAAAAACTAATTACATAATTAAATTAAATAAATCCTATGTGAATTCATAATGAAATTATACAACAAGAAATCAAAGAAACCACCTAACCTACACGACACTCTGTTCTATTGGAGTGGGCCCTGCCTCCATAGAACATAGTGTTGATATTATTCTGTATCAACATAAATAATTAAATTACTTAAGCTAATGAAAATAAACCAATCTATTACAATTATGAAAAGGAAATAAATCAAATTCATAAAACTACAATTAAAATAAAAACTCAATAAACTATTGCATTGTTATTTCAGACATTGCTCCAAGATCCCTCGAACAATGGAGATAATTCTCTCTTTTATACATAAATTCAATGGAAACTAGAAATAACGAATATCTTTAAATAAACCCACTTATGGATTTAATAAATCCATAGTGGTTACACCAATTTCCTAAATAATAAATAGTTTCTATGATCCTTGCTAACAATTAGAAAGTAATAAATAACTTGGAAGATATTTTGTTAACAATTAGAAAATAATAAATAACTCCAAGATCTTTTGCTAACAATTAGAAAACAATAAATAACTCCAAAATATTTTTCCCAAGAATTCCAATATTCTTGGTTAACCACTCAAACTAATCTTGTTAATGATTCCAAGATTCTTTCCATATCCAAAATGGTTATTGATGGTTGAAGTTGGATTTCCATGGATTTGAAAATCCGTATACGGAGTTTAGACAATGTTGTTACTACGAGTAACAACAAATAAGAGTGACATCAAACATGAGTAACAACAACTAGGTGTAACAACAAATCGTAAAAACTTAATTTTTCAAAAAGTACGATATGGGTTGTTGAGATATTTTGAGGATAAGCATATTTCAACTCAATAAATTCTCATACAAGAAATATCAAGTACCCACATCATGAATCTTCATTTGTAGGAGTAACAAAAATGGCAAATTAAGAGTAACAACAATCAGGAGTAACAACAAATCGTAAAAACTTAATTTCTCAAAAAGTACGATCTGGGTTGTTGAGATATTTGAGGATAAGCATATTTCGACTCAATAAAACTTCGTATAAGAAATCTCAAGTACTCGCATCATGAATCTTGAGTTGTAGGAGTAACACCAACGACAAAGTAGGAGTAACAACAATGACAACTGGTTCTCCAACAATCACAAACTAAACCATTTTTCAAAGTTAAATGCAAGATATGTTGTTTCTCTAATATTTAACCATAATTCATATGAAATACTAAATAAATGCAATGGAAAACACCTTGGTTCTAAATCCTGCATATAAGCATTAAAATGGATTAATAAGCATTAATACAAGGATATGGGTAAGTAAGAAGGGATTAAAAATTGATGATGAATCAAACGCGCTGAATCGGTTAGGGTTTGACGTGCTCTGAGTGGATCAGCCACCATGGCAAGTCAGGATGGAGGGGAGCCGCCGCCCCCTCCCTCCCCCTCTTCGACATTCAGCAAACTGATCACAGCCTGCTCGAAGAAGACAACCCAAGGAGAATCCTCGAGCTTTGTAAAGCGTTTAGAGGCCATACCCGAA
>ML777196.1:352405-362656 GCA_009831015.1 Picea engelmannii
GACAAGATAAATCTCCCTTTTTATAAATAAATGAAACATTACAATGTTTTATACATGACTTCCATTGTTGGTACCACCAGTAACCACTATCCAGATTCCTCTTTCCCCGGGACACACAAGACTGCTTGACCTCCAGTGTTGTATTCCGTTTGAAGAAGAGAGGGAAAATGATGTCCTAGATCTCTATCTTAGATTTAAAGGTAATATGCGATCTTCTCTTTTTTTTTCTATGTTTTTTATCTGGTTCTCGTAGTTTTACTTTTATCTTCATATCTTCTTTATTTTGCATATATGTGTGCAATGGAGTTGACAAAAACATAGTGGACTCGAAGCAAAGAAACAATGGAAAACCTTAAACATAATTGATCAAAGTTCGAACATGGTGATATAATTTTGAAAATTTTGTATTTTTATTTTGATTAAATTCAAACACAGGTGTTTTGAGAATTTTGTATTTTTTTTCTTTTATTTTGATTTTTAGTTTCTACAATAGCCTCGAAACTCAAATTTTTGGTTTTCAATAAACAATTTTTTTTTTTCAATGTATGCTCTCTCTCTCTCTCTCTCTCCCTCTATATATATATATATATATGATGATGATGATGATGATGATGATGATGATGGTCGTTAACATCCATTGAGACCAAGATATGTAAAACAATTGAGGACGATATGTAATTCCTTCCATACTCAACATGAAGTTAACATATGACATTTAAAAAAATATTAATAACAAAAAAATATTTCAATGTTCACCTATATATATATGACAACGATGACAAAAGTGGGTTTGGTTGGCGGTCACATGCAACCGTTTCACTCAGGGAATGAGGCGTAGAGGGTTGAACAAAGTTACCAACTTAACGAGAATTGTGACCTCAAAACGAAAACTCTAGCCCAAAAACATGATATTTTTGGGTAAAAAACGCCAAAATAAACCCACAAATCGAAATGTGGTGCTATCGGTAACACCCTTTTTTGGGGAGGTGGTTAAAATTGCAACTTGTTTGAAATCACAATGTTGATATTGCAACAGAATGTGGACATAACCCTCAAATTGAAAAATGATGATATGAGTAGCACCACTTTTGTTTTTGGAGTTAAAATTATGACCTAATTGAAACACGACCTTGCCCACTAGCACCACTGCAAATACAACACTGAAAGTAGACTCCTAAATCTAAAAGTGCTATTTTGTTTTTGTATTTGGTGGAATCAGAAACTAGGCGGGCTCGTAATCGTGTGACATGGGTTCGATTTCGATAACTACCACTATAACCTCTAGGGGTACCCATGTGGTTCCATGTGCAATACACACGACTTCGCAAGGTTCGAACCAAATAACGTCACAATGAGTGCCTTGATAGTGCACTTTATTGCCAACTGATCTACACATTCGATTTACACTAAGAAAATAATTAAATTGAAAAAAAAAAACATCCTTACACAATTTGTTTTTAAGGAAAAAAAACACAAATCTTAAAAAAATTGTTAAAAATCTTTTAGAAATAAAGAAGAAAAAAAGTTGTTAAAAAACTACAAATGGCCATTTTTTAATATAAAAATGAATAAAAAATGAGTAAATATAAAAATGTTTTCGATTTTTTTTTAATAAAATGACACTTAAAATTCTAAATTTAAAACACAAAAATTGAATTTTTTTTTGCAAAAACCCAATTATTTTTATAATTAAAAAAAAACTTAAAAAACAAAATTACATAAAAATTAGGTGTTTTAAAAAATCCTAAAATATAAACATTAAAAAATTAAAAATACATATAAATATAAGAATTATAAAAACATAAATGTTTAAAAAAAATTAAAATATAAGGCTTAAATATAAATATTAAAAATTTATTTTTTTTAAAGTAAAAAAGATAGTACCTGCTATATTAAGTTAATAGAGAAACATTGACAAAATACACAGAGATATGGTTGTCTTGAGCCACCAAAAATGCTGTCGTTTTACTGGAAACCAGCATAGTTTGGAGTGAAATGAGTCTAGGAGGGTAAGTTAAAATTGTTTTGCCCTCTATCCTGCCGGAAGGAAACCAGGACAGATGACCATAGTTTGAGTCTACATTTAACAAAAACATGATTAAATAGAAAGCAAACTAGCATAAGAGAACTTAGATACCCGGTGACCTGTCGCCATTGCCTTTCTGCCACGTGGATCTGGCTAGGATGGCGAACGGCTACACGCACATTGGACATTTCCTCTTTGCTGGAGCGTTGGAGTACGCGTCAAGGAGCAAGTCCAGATTCTGTCCCATGAGGAGGGCTCTGTGCTCTTGGTCCGCCATGTGGCCTCGGAGTTCAAACACCAGAGCCAGATGCTCTGCGCGGAGGAGAGGACCATGCAAGTCATTATTTCCTGCCTCGTCGAAGGTTTCGTTCCCCACTTCCACATTCATCCCTTCTCTGGCCTCGATCACATTCAGTCCTTCACTAGCCGCATACACATTCATCCCTGCTCTTGTCTCGCCCACATTCCTTTCTGTGCGTGCATTGTCCCGAGCCTCGTCCTCGTTCATTGCCTTCGCAGCATGGCTGGTGGGGCCATAGTCATCCGTCCATGATATCTCTTCCACAATGCAAATTGGGAAATCGTCTGCCGGCTCTCCCTTCGGACCGCTCCTAGCCTGTGATTCATGCACTGTGGCTTGGGGTTCTAGGGTGGTCGCTAAATCCTCCAGGTATGACGTCTCCTCAATGTAACAGGTTGGAAACTTGTTCGCAACACCTTCCTTTAGACAACTTCTGGGCTCAATTGCCATGGTGGGCGTGCTACGCTCTGTCCCAGGCTCAACAATAATGGCATGGAGTGCCAATTGTTCGGCTCAAGCTCTCTGCCGGAGAATGGAAGTCGCCATTGATAGAGCGCGCTCCAGGTTCTTCCTCCTTTGCCTCTGCTCTTTGTGGGTGTACCAGGCCAAGCCTCGACAAGGCCTGCCTCGCTTCCTTGTCATTGTTGATGAGGGGTGGATAAAGATACAAAATGAATGAGCCAAAACAAGAATGCACCAAAACGAGAGTGAACCAGAACTGCACCAAAGCTCCCAACTGGCGGGGAGGTCCAAAACGAGAGTGAACCAGGTCTGTCCAGGCTCTCCAACTTTCGAATTATCAAATGCTGGCTTTGCATGGCTTCTCATTAACCCTGTCATATTGAATGTTTGCTGAGCGAGTGCGTTCACGCGAGGGAGAAGTCCCTCCTCCGTATAGCTACTGTAATGGTCGGCTACCATCGTAAATGCGGAAGGGATGGGGAGTGGCCTACAACATTTAAGCTGTGGCTTGATGTTGATCCATGTGGCAAGGCGTCGCCACGTGTCACCTCATCCGGGAATAAATATTAAAAATATTAAACAAAATATAATAAAGATTAAAAAAAAAAATTAAATAAAAACTAGAAATAAAATAACAATAATTTAAAAAAAAATGAAAAAACTTAAATAATAATCTAAATATTAGCAAGATTAAATTTAAATTTCAAAATAAATTTTTTTAACATAAATAATTAAAAACATAATGAAAATCTTAAAAAAAAATACTAAAATAAAAAATAAAAAATAAAAAATTATAACTTAATCTACTATATACTAAATCAAAAGGAAAAGAATGGAGAGGGCATTGCCCCGGCCTCAAAGAATCAAACCTGTTGTTAAATACTGTGGGCTTGACTCTTCGAAGATGGGTTGAGGCGATGCCCGACATCGCCCCCTTCCCCTTTGCCACATAATGCATTCTGTGGCAAAGGGAGAGTGGCAAAGGGAGAGGGGGACGATGCCCTCCCCATCCTTTTCCCTTTGATTTATTATATACTAGTAAAGTTATATTTTATTTTAATTTATTTTTTAAAGATTTTTATTATGTTTTTAATTATTTATGTTAAATTTTTTTATTTTAAAATTTGAATTTAATTTTTTTAATATTTATAATATTATTTAAGTTTTTTCATTTTTAAAATAAATTATTGTTATTTATTTTTAATTTTTGTTTAATTTTTTAACTTTAATTTTTAAATGTTTATTATATATATTTTAAATATTTGTATTTAATTTTTATATTTAATTTTTATATTTAATTTTTTTTTAAACATATATGTTTTAGTTTTTTTTTTGGTGTAATTGATTTTAAAATTTCGATTATATTTTTAATTAGTGAGATTGAATTTTATTTTAAAATTAGTTTTTTAATATTTAGATTAACATTTTTTTATTTTATTTTTTTTAAATTATTGTTATTTTTTAAAAAAATTTCTTAACTCTTTTAAATTTTTTATTATACTTTAATTTGGCATTTTTAATTTTTTTTTAATGTTTATAATTAATCTTTATATTTTTATTTTTTTTAAAACACTTATGTTGTAGTTTTTAATTTTTTTAAAACACTTATGTTTTAGTTTTATTTTTATGTTTTTTTAAATATATTTGTTTTTTTATAAATTTTATTTTAAGTTTATTTTTTTTTAATTTTTATAATAAAAAAAAAAATCAGTGTTTTCAATTTTCATGTTTTAAATTTAGAATTTTTTCTAAAAAAAATTACATTTACTCATTTTTAATTTTTTTTATTAAAAATTTGTTATTCGCATTTTGTTTTTCAACAATTTTGTTTTTATTATTATTTCTAAAAAATATTGGAGTTACTTCATGCACACTTAGGATATATTTTTCCTTGTTTATTAGTCATAATTAGTCATTATCTAGTATCCTATATTTTAAGGGAGAATATTCCACCTGGAAAAATATTATCTTCAGTTGACACTTTAGTTTGACTAGTTGAGTTGAGTCTAGATGTTGGATTGGTTTTGTCATCATGCAACATTGAGATTATCACCATGCTAATGCGCACTTGCCTTGGTTTCATCACCATATTGGCGCATTACCCTTGATTCCTTGATCTACTCCTCACTACACTCTGTTTCAGTCAATTAACTGAAGATTGATTGACTATTTAACTCAGCTAGGTGGCAGTTCACTCCCGTAACTGCTTGAGAGAATAGACTAGGTGGCATTTTACTCCCGTAACTGTTGGTATGTGTCTAGATCACTCTATACCACTGCTATGGCTCATTAGTTACTCATGTATCCTATATCTATTGTAAATTATTCACTCTTTGAGTGTGAAATACGATTAATGAGAATTCTTTCATTCTTTCTCTCTTGCTTCTTCTTTCTCAATTTCTCTCTGCAAATGTGTGGTATTTTCTAGCTAGATCTATTCTCTGCAGGTTCAACACATTTACATGGTATCAGAGCTAAGCTTCTTGGAGCAACCCAGACAAGCTAGAGAAGAGTGAAAGAGGATTTGAGAAAACCTAGTTTCCCCCATCGTCGCAACCTATCCCAATTGAAATGTGCGACGATTGGAATCATCGCAGCCTATTCATAGCCAAGGTGCGATGTCGTCGCACTGTGTTATTCATCTGGGGTGCGACAATTTAGTTTTTCACAATTTTCGCACTGTGTCCTTCACTAGGGTGTGACGATTTAACATCGTCACACTTTATCCCTCTCTAGGGTGCGACGATTCAACAACCCTCCAAAAAGTTGGTTTTTTGCAGTAAAATTGCGATATCTCAAAATCCACTATCTGGGTCGGGCTAAATTTTTTACCAGAGACTTATAACATAGGGATTCTCATGCTCACCAAAAATATCCAAAACCCACATCATATTTTAGGAGATATAACGGTTTTATCATATCTATAGCTGCCATAGCACCGTCAGTCATATCTTGGAATCCCCGATCTGGGTTTTTCAAGATCTTTTCAGGATCAATAGCAGGGATGGAGATGATGCAACTTCTTCAATCAAATCTAGTGATAATACTCACACCGTACAACGATTTTGAATGGAAGCCGAAGGCCGCATTCCAACTCAAAAGAAAATGACTGTATAATTTGACGATGGCGACAGAAACAAAACCTACATCAACGCTTGAGAAGACTAGAAGGGCGAACTGTAAGGATGAGGCCACATGCTTACTTCTTAAGTTAATATCCACTGATCTATGGTTTCATGTTGCCGCATGCAAGAATCCAAACGAAATTTGGACCATCTTGTAAGGACTCTTTGGAAAGCAGGATGAGATGCGAGGTCATATGCTTGAGGTAGAGTTGAATACCTTAGACCCTAAAAGTTTTCATAATATACAGGATTTATTTACTAAATTAAAATCTTTGCTATTGATCTTGGGTGAATGTGGTATTGAAAAGTCTACATAAGAGAAACAACTCACTCTAACAATCTTGGCCAAGCTAGGACTAGAATATGATGTATATGTCTCCAATTTCCATTTTGGCAGATGTCTTTTTGGTGCATATTGGAAAATGTCTACGATGGATTAGTTCATTGAGTCTCTCACACAAGAGAAGAAAAAACTTATACATATGGGCCTCATCAAGGATCCCAAAGCACATGCAGTCACCATGCATGATGGAAAAGGATCATCCAAACAAAATGGGTAGGAGAAACATAACGAGAAGGAGAGATATTCCAAACCCTTTAACGATTCTTCAAGTTCCAAAGACTCTTCAGATTCCAAGAAGAAGAATAAGGGAAAGTAATGCACTTACTACAATAAAATGAATCATGAAGAATCCACATGCATGAAGAAACATATTGGTTTTATGGCATGTGCACTTGAACATAACAACCTTGGAAACTTCATTCCAGAGGGAGTCAAGAAGCAGAAGGAAGAAGATCATGCTCCTAAGAAAGGTAATCATCATGCCCTGGTTGCAATTAATTCCTCATCTGATTCATGGATTATAGATTTTGGTGCATCCCATCATATGGAAGCGAAAGAGGATTTTTTCTCTTCTTTGATTACATGCTCAAGACCCCCTATTCTCATGGGGGATGATACTCCAGTAGCAGTAGCAGGAGGAGGGAGATTGAAACTCCACAATGGAATTTTTGAGAATGTTTTACATGTTCCAAAGATTTCTATGAATCTACTCTCAGTTTATCAGATCACTCAAAAAGGTAAAATGATTGAATTTACATCAGATTCGGTTTCAATAATTGACATGCATGACAATTCCATCATTGCAATTGGTGAGGTGGATCACAAGTCAAGGTTGTATAAATTCACTAAGTTTTATGACGATGACTCCGCTATTCTACTTACACATAAGGAGAGTACTTTACATGCACCTCAAGTGCAACATGCATATACTCTTGTGCTTCCATCAGTTTCAGACATCAAGAATGATTACATACACTCAGATTCTGTACATGGATATAAGAAGGTAGTACAACCAGATAAGAAGCCAATACTAAAGCTTCAATAGATGCCCAAGAAGGCATAGTTCACACTTCATGCAGCAGGTACCCTTGCAGGGAATCCATTGGATTCAAGCAGGACTCGATCTCAACATGAGGAGTCTTCTCATGTACTTTCATCTTTAGAACCTGCGATGCCCATGCATTGTTATATGGTTCAATATATTGATCGACAAACCTATAATAATGTCATGGGAAATCCATTATGGAAATTAGCCATGTAGGAGGAGCATGACTCTCTCCTAGAGAATCAGACTTGGCATATGGTTCCAATTCAACCAGAAAGTAATATTTTTAGGTGCAGATGGGTCCACAGGATCAAGAGGTACAAGGCCTGACAAGTTGCCAAAGGACTTCATTAGATCCATAAATATTACTACATATTCACAAATAATTTCAGTGAGAAGAAGTTTCATACTTTGCTGGATCATCTTGCAGTGAAGAGCACAATTTCCTAGCAGCTGACATTTTCTTCTTTTGATACATTATCTTTTGAGGAGGGGTTTTGTTCCCACGTGGTTTTCCTTCTTTCCTCACTTTTATTCAGTGTTCATTAGTTTCATTGTACATTATTACCTAATATGGACAAGTAGTCGGGACTCATTTTTTACTCCATAGTGATGTTCAGGGGGGGTGTTGGAGAAATTTCTGTTTTTGGCACACTAGTTTAGTGGGAGTAACACCAGTTCAATGGGAGTTAACTGACAAATTCTATTTTTGACTTTGTAATATTAGACCATCACTATTATGCATGCATTCCTACACATTCTGGTCTAGATTTCGTTTGGAGTCTTTCATGCGGCAACACGAAACCATAGATCAATGGAGATTAACTCAAGAAGTAAGCATGTGGCCTCATCCTTACGGTTCTCCCATTTGCTCTTCTCAAACACTGATGTAGGTTCTGTTTTTGTCGCCATCGTCAAATTATATAGTCCTTTTCTTTTGAGTTGGAATGCGGTCTTTGGCTTCCACTCCAAATAGTTATGAGGTGTGAGAAGTACTATCGGTGAGTAAAACATATATTCCATCTATTATACATTCTTCAATCTTCAGTACCAACGAAAATAATTTGGTGTAGATTTTTCTTAGCAGTTTGTCGGCTCTGATACCATGTAAATGTGTTGAACCTACACAAAATAGATCTAGCTAGAAAATACCACACACATTTGCAGAGAGAAATTGAGAAAGAAGAAGCAAGAGAGAAAGAATGAAAGAATTCTCATTAACCGTATTCCACACTCAAAGAGTGAATAATTTACAATAGATATAAGATACATGAGTAACTAATGAGCCATAGTGGTGGTCTAGAGTGATATGGATACACACCAACAGTTACGGGAGTAAAATGCCACCTAGTCTAGTCTCTCAGGCAGTTACGGGAGTGAACTACCACCTAGCTAAGTTAACTAGTCAATCAATCTTCAGTTAAATGACTGAATCAAAGTGTAGTGAGGATTAGATCAAGGAATCAAGGGTAACACGAACTTGCCTTGGTTTCATCACCATATTGGTGCATTACCCTTGATTCCGTGATCTACTCCTCACTACACTCTGTTTCAGTTAGTTGACTGAAGACTAATTGACTAGTTAACTTAGCTAGGTGGCAGTTCATTCCCGTAACTGCCTAAGAGACTAGACTAGTTGGTAGTTTACTCTCGTAACTATTGGTGTGTGTCCAGATCACTCTAGATCACCACTATGGCTCATTAGTTACTCATGTATCCTACATCTATTATAAATTATTCATTCTTTGAGTGTGGAATACGGTTAATGAGAATTCTTCCATTCTTTCTCTCTTGTTTCTTCTTTCTCAATTTATCTCTACAAATGTGTGTGGTATTTTCTAGATAGATATATTCTGTGCAGGTTTAACACATTTACATGGTGTCAGAGCTGACGAATTGCTAAGAAAAATCTACACCAAATTATTTTTGCAGGTACTAAAGATTGAAGAACGCAGAAAAGATGGAATATATGTTTTACTCACCGATAGTACTTCTCACACCTCATAACTATTTGGAGTGGAAGCCGAAGATTCTACTTCTTCTTAGAAGTAGAGGCTTATACCAAATAACCATGAAAATGGAAGTAGAGCCGGATTTCGTCAATGAGAAAAATGACTTTCTCAATAGACAAGATATGGTCATAGGATTTATCTGCTTGTCTATTTCTCCAGAAATTCTCCACCAAGTATGTGATGTCTCACAAGACTTCACTCCAAATGAATTATGGACCAGATTGGATGTTCTGTTCGAGAATAAAGAAGATTGTGAAGATTTCATGCAGGATGTTGAACAAATAGAGCCAAAAGAGAAGCCATCAGAAGATCAAGCCTCTTATTATGAAGAGTCTTCTACAAAAATATTTGCACAAATTTGTATTCCATTAATTGAAGATGATGTCTACTCCATTTCATATTTGTTTTTTGAATTTAATGTGGAAGATATATGGCATGCATCTCAGGAGTCACATGCATACACTTTTCCATGTGCAATGCATGCATCTTAGGAGACAAAAAGGGAGCCATGCACATCAAACTCAATTATGATATTTTTTAAGCAAAATTTGCAGAAACAAATTGGATATTTGAATTCCTCTAAAAAATATTCAATTTAAAAAAAAAAAAATCGTCTGAAACGAAGTCCGGGAAGTGAAGTTATGATTATTTTAAAATCAACAAAATTTCATCATTTTTCTGGAAACGGCCGCAGGGTTTTCAAAGTTTCATCCAAACTTTATTTGGATATTCTTCATTACAAGAGAAAGTGGATATTTGTGGACACATCAATGATGCATCTACTTCATTAGATCCATGCAGACATCTACATCTTCAACAAAATCTTCAACGAGCACAAACTTGCACAGTTCCGAGGTCTTCTTGGACTGAAGGACAAGGTTGCTTAGGAACTGCTTTTTGTTCCTTCTCATTTTAATTTTTTTTATGAATTGTAATT
>ML777196.1:364893-379033 GCA_009831015.1 Picea engelmannii
CACTTGCCTTGGTTTCATCACCATATTGGTGCATTACCTTTGATTCCTTGATCTACTCCTCATTACACTCTGTTTTAGTCAGTTAACTGAAGACCGATTGACTAGTTAACTCAACTAGGTAGCAGTTCACTTCCGTAACTGCTTGAGAGACTAGACTAGGTGGCAGTTTACTCCCGTAACCATTGGTGTGTGTCCAGATCACTCTAGACCACCACTATGGTTCATTAGTTACTCATGTATCCTATATCTATTGTAAATTATCCACTCTTTGAGTGTGGAATACGGTTAATGAGAATTCTTCCATTCTTTCTCTCTTGCTTCTTCTTTCTCAATTTCTCTCTACAAATGTGTGTGGTATTTTCTAGCTAGATCTATTTTGTGCAGGTTCAACACATTTACAATAAAAATATTATTTTTTTTTCCTTAAAAAAATAATTTGTTTAGGGGTATTTTTTTTCCATTTTAATTATTTTCTTAGTGTAAATCATTAAAAAAATTACTTAATTAATTAATTATCAAGTAATAACACATTTAGATTTAAGAGTCGATTTTCAGTGTTTTGTTTGAGGTGGTGCTAGTGGTCAAGGTCAGGGTTTCAATTAGGTCATATTTTTAACTCCAAAAAAAATAGTGGTGCTACCAGTAGCATCCCTTTTTTATTTGAGGGTCAATTTCATGGTTTTTTCTGCAATGTCAAGACTGTGATTTCAAACAAGTCACAATTTTAACCACTTGTAAAAAAAAGAGCTACTAGTAGCACCACTTTTTGAAACAGGGGTAAAAATGCGACCTCTAAAAAAACGAGAACTCTAGAGATTTCTTGTTAAGTTGATAACTTTGTTGTTGAATGATGTGTCATTTCGATAGTGGGAGCCAGGTGGACTTGAATGTAGAGATATTTGAGTTGATTAAAGGTCGTTTCTCAAAGAAATAATGGATGGTGACATTGCTGACTATGACGCAGAGGTTTTCAGTACAAAGGAAATATTCCCATCATATGTGGATTTTTTCAGAATGCAATGATTAAAACGTGATACAAACTTCTAAGATATGGGAGTGTTGTATCTTCCAGCTCTGCGCAATCCTGAGGCATCATTTACTAAGACAAGACCTATATCCAGGTGGAAAAATTGGGGACCCAGGGGGGGTCGAGTATCACATTGAGTTTTCACTCTTTACATGGGGTTATGGGTTCGACAGGTTCCCAAGCTGTATCATTCATGTCTCCTTTGCATGTCACACACTCGACGAAGGAGGTGTAAAACCCTTGTGACCCTGAGAAGCTTTCTCCAAAGAAGGATAACGGGCAAAAGTTTCAAAATCGAGGAAGGGGAGGTGTTGGAAGGTGAGAAAAGAGAGGAGGAGAATGGTGGTGGGTGACAACATGGAAATCGAGGCCATTCCAAATTTGGTGGGGAGGATGACTATTGGCTGATTCTATGGAAAATATGTCACTCTGTTGGCTCTGAAAATTTGGTTGGAGGAAAAATTGATGATTCTTATGGGTTATTTCCTTGTATATTACACACTCGCACAAGATTGGATATGCTTCATCTTCCAAAGGCATGAATATTTAATGGAAACTTTTAGTTGTGTATGGGGCTGGGGACCATCTTGTTTTGTGCTCAAAGAATGGTCAATTTCTTTTGACCCAATGAGAGATGTCCTATCATGTTCAAAGGCGTGGGAAATATTGTCGAACCTTCCTCTCGCATTCTGGCATGAATAAGTCCTTAAGGAAATTGCTAACAACATAGGAAAATTTATTAGCCTAGAACTAGGATGGAAGTCTAAGATAGACTGAAGGTGGGCATGGATGCAAATTGAGGTTGATTTTTGTGAGGATTTGGCGCTTGACCAGATAGAGCTTGTTTGGAAAGGTTTTTCTTTCCATCAAAAGATAGACTAATGACATGTTTCATTTAGGTGCTTTCAATGCCATGAAGTAGGGAATATGCAATCCCAATGCAAGCGACCACCTACACATTTCCCTCCTTTCACCAAAGTCTAGAAATGAAATAAAGAAATAGTCGACTCTGAGCTGGAAAAGGTGGCAGAAGTGGAAGCAAGCTTGCATGATTTGAATCTCCAGGTGTCAATTCCTTAAAGTTTCAACAAGAAGGAATATTTGGTAAGAATTATCTCCCTAATGGTATGATGTTGTCCCATTACATAAAAGGTTATTTGGATCCCCTAGAGGTACAAGGGCATTGCCCACATGTCCCTGTCACAACAACGTCCCCCCAAAAAAGCCCACCCAAGACAAGGAATGAGGGTCCTTTTCCAAATTTTGGGTTACACGTCGATGGGATGATGCCCCATAAAATATATCAATTAAAGGAGGCCTCAACCTTGCATGGGGATATTTCAATGTCCTCTCCTTAATTGATTTCATCCTCCCCTTGTCCTAGTTCAAAACCGTCTATTAAATCTGATTACCTTTTGTGGTCCAGGGTAAAGAAGGGGCCAAAGGAGGAGGCTTCTAGGGGTTCGAACTTGGAAAAAGGAATCAGGGGTTGAGTTGGGAGGAAATATTTGATATCTTTGAAGTAAATTCAAGCTATTAAAAATATTAGAAGTGGAAAACAAGCAACAATGTTTTGGGCCGTTGGAGCTGGGAAATCCTAGGAAAGAGTTCCCTAATGATTGTGCTTTCCTTCAATGCTGGTGGAGTTGGGGGAGATCCTAAAATCCTTTCCCTCAAACGTTTGGTCAAATATTGCAATCCAGAAGTTCTTATGATTCAAGAGATGATGTGTAGTGGAGGTTTTTAGTATTTGGTTAAAAGGATGGTATTTCTATACTATCGATGTTGTGGGCCTATCCAAAGGTTTATTAATGGTTTGGAGCCCTCATGTAAATGTGACTTCCACTTCAGATTTACCCTCTTTCATAGTGGTTCAAGTATTGGAAAGTTTGTTAAATTGTTCTTTAAAACTGTTAAATGTGTATGGTTTGTATTCTAATCATTGCCCTTTCTAGGAAGGGCTAAGAAGGGTTGGAAATTTTGAATGCTAAAGACATTACCCTAGGAGGGGACCTAAAATTCACCCTTTCCTTAAAACAAGTTTGGGGGCAAAGCCTGTGACAAGATCCTCAAGAAAAAAAATTCTCACATTGGATGGAAAAACATCAGTTATTTGATTTGGATCCCCAAAAGTTGTCTCAAACTTGGTGTAATGGGAGAAAAGGAAAGGACCAAATTGCCAAAATACTTGATAGATTCCTAATCTCTGAGGGATTGATCGATGATCCCCGATCCTTCAAAACTCGAGTGGAGATAGGTGGTATCTCTGATAATTTTCCCATTCTCTTGGAAGTGTCCAAAAATGGCCTTCAGTCATCTTCCCCGTTGAATTTAAACCAATAATGGCTTAAGGAAGAGGACTATAAGAAGTTATTTTCATACTCCTTCAACCCTTTGGTATATGATTCATGCCTTTCTTACATGCAAAAATTTGCAGAAAACCTTAGCAAAATAAAAAAAATCACATCTTCTTGGGCCAAAGGTGACTGTACTTCCTAATTAACTTAGTGGGTAAATGAAGATTTCTACATTTAATTATCAATCTGAGGTCCTATCTTACTTACGAATTTTCGTGCACAGTATATGCAAGAGTAGTGTTGTTTTGGTAAAGGGTTGTAGTACTTTTAATGTCACAAATCAAGGGTTCAAGATACTGAATTAAGTCACCAAACTAGACTAATTCCAGAGTTGCAGAATAAGTAAATATCACTCTTGCAGGAAAGAGAAGTCACACTTGCGGAATTGAAATCACACTTGTAGAAAGTAAATAACACTGGTGGAAATTGAATCACACTAGCGTAAATTGAAATCACACTTGTAGAAATTAAATCACACTTGTGAAAATTAAATCACACTTGCGGAAATTGAAATATCACTTGTGGAAATTGAAATCACACATGAAGAAATTGAAATTACACTTGCGGAAATTAAATCTATACTATGATCTACTAGTGACCTGCTCAATTATGATGAAGATCTCGTTTTGTTGTAACAATTGCATTTTTTCACATTCAATGACAATCCAATATAATATCAATCCCAAACTGTTGAAGACTAAATCTATGATAAATTAAAAGAAACAAAATAAAGTGTAGCTACAAGCAGAGTTGCAACAACGGAGCTGCAACACGAAAGAAATCACAGTAACACTAGCAGAAACACAAGTCCTAACATGGAATAAGTTACCACAATGTGAGTTGCAGTAGTGTCTGCGATTTTAAACTCATAGAAATTGAACCAACGTTGGATTGCAGTTTAAAATTCCAGAACTTCCAACACCAGGAAATTAAACATTAACCACACACAAATGGTAATTGTTGTTCTACAAAATCTAGAATTGTAGCAGTCTGAGAAATGGAATAACTACTGAAGCAAATAAACATAATTGAAATATTAAATCCTATTCTAATATATAGGTAGTACCTAACTAAGAAGGGGGCCCTACCCCCTTAGACAAGGCACTATACTACGAAATCAAAATAGCATGATCGTTCAACACACCATTACACAAGCATGAAGAGGAAACATAATTATATTGCAGAAGTTTGAAAGTTACAATAACAAAAAAATGATGTCATTATAATAATTATCCTCCCCTCAACTCTGGGGAAGTTGAGGTTCTTATACAGTATGACTAATGTCTAAAATTATAAAAAGAGACAGATGGAAAGCCATGAGAATCCAACTGTTCATCCATTTACTTTGATTTTTCCAAATTTTAGTGAAGATCGGGCGGGGGTTGACTCAGTAGGAAAACCAATTCCTCTTTTATTCATCTACTTGGCCTCCTGTTGCCTTCCTATGTGAAGACCGTTTCCCAACTTCCGGCTACATTGTTGACTGTTGTCTTGGAGGGATTTGTATTTGGAGTCACAACAACGATGTACTTGAATTCATGACACAAAGAGTGCACTTGGAGTTGCAGTAGGTGGATTTTTCCCATAATTGAAATGGTTACCTAGACTTGCAACATGAAGAGTGCACTTGGAGTTGCAACAGTTGGATTGTGCCTGGAATTGCAGCAACAAAAAGTGCACTTGAAGTTGCAGTAGAGGGGTATTGCAACCATTGTGAGGAGTTGCAGTTGCTGTATCACTCCTGTGTAGTAGTCTTAGTACATGAAAGTAGCAAGTTTCTTTAAGAAATATGCAAGAATAGCGTATAAATGGCATATGGGGAAAGATTCGTACCTAAATTACTTTTGATAATTATAAAAATTTCATTATTATCATCAATGCTATATTATTATCAATATTCTCCAATGAAACCCTTTATTAATCACTCATTTTAAATTATTTATCCTTTTATTACCTGATTATTAATTGGCAATGGATATATTCTCTCCTTACTTATAACGCCTACTTTCTCACCTCCTTTCCTCAATGTTCTTATTTTCCCCTTTAAAAAGATTGTTTACAACACTCTTTTCAATTATTCATGCTTCAAAGTGTCCCTGGTGATGGATGGAGTGGCCACTCAAAAATTTGGATGTTTCAAAATCCTTACAGAGTTATAAATCCATAAATCTCAATACAATATTATGAGGAACTATGAAAGCCTGCACACTTTGATTTTAAGCCTCTATGGAAAGGACTGTATCAAAGAGACCCAAATATTTGAAAATCTTAGAACTACATTGATGAAAAGAGTTGTTGATCTCTCCTTTCTAAAGCGATGTCGAGACTCTCTTATTCTTCTTTCATTCACCCAAATTCACCAACATCAACACATGCCTGATCTCATTCGCATCTTCACCAAGGATAGCAAGGCCATTCTCTGTGCAAAAATTCACCATTCTATATCAAAACTCATACACTTATCCTTTAAGGTATTTAATCTTCATCTTAAAATTTTTGTGATTATCTCTTTTGATATTTGGTCAATTATTAACTACATATATTTCAGTACAACGTCCAAGGTATTTTATTCTACATCTGCTAATCAGATTCAAAAACTTAACAAATTAGTCTTAAAGAGAAACACATTTCCCCAATTGCCTTATCTGTTTACCACGATCCATTTGACCCCTAGACCTATGCTTATCCCTTATATTACATAGAACATGTCCTCCACTTTACCACCAACCCAATCGAGTCCTTCCCTAGTTTCTCCCTCACATATTCAACACTTATCTCCTTTTATTAATCCCCTTTGTGTCTTATCCAATCCAAACCTAACCCATGCATATCTGTGCTCGCCGACCACCCTCTCGTATGGCTTCGTGACACAACCCTAAACTCATCCTCCAAAATATATAATCATTATACTCCTTCCACATACACGTATTTACCACAAGTGGAATATCCCACTTGCAAAATCCCTCCCTTGCAACTCACTCTTGAAGCCCAAACCCCCAAATCCATTTCCTCCAACATGAGCTTCTCCATGTGTTCCCTCCCTGTAATCTACATCCCCCCTTCCTCCTCTATCAAAATTTGTGATATTAGAAACCCTATTCACCCTCATAACCATTCCAAGACACCATCGATCTGTTCACCCTCAACCAATAATCTATGTAAAATTCCTATTCTTCCCATTTTGTTCAACAACTCCCTTGTCTCATCATCAATCAATAATTACACTCACATCCCTCCTCTGAATTATAATCAAAATATGCATTCAAATAATAACCTTAATTTGGAAATCACATCTCTTACCAATGAATTTTCTAATATTTCTGAATCCCAAAACCTAACCCTTCATTCTTCCTCCAGAGTCATCAATTTATCTTTCTTTGATATCAACCCTCCCTCCCTTCATGTTTTAGAGAAAGGTTTAAACTTCATAGTTGTTCCCTAGTGTATTCCTAATGAAGATATTATTAGCTCGATTGAATATATAACGCATCACCTCCCCGCTCATGAAGCTAAGGAAATTAGGAAAGATTGTGTAAGAATCCTCTGCCTTGCCAAACCTCCTAAGCTCAACTTGACCAAAGAAGAGTTTCAATCTATTCAACAACTTAATAACAATCATGATATCATTATATTAAAATACAATAAAGGTAATTCCAATGTCATTATGAACATCTCAGACAATGACTCCAAACTTCTTAACCTTCTCTCTTCCTCATCCTACAAACCTCTCGCTAAAATCCCTCTAAACACCATAATTAGACTTGTCACTAAGGAAATCAAAGCTTCCTCCCTGGAACCGATCATTCAAAAGTGTCTTATTACTCTCAAGCCAACAACCCCCAGGATTTATGGACAACCCAAAATCCACAAAAAGGACCTCCTCCTCAGACCTATAGTAAGCACCATAGGTGCTCCTATGCATGCCCTCACACGTTGTAACAACCCAACTAAATGAAAATAAAGACGAACATTTCCAGAATAAATTATTGAGAGACAACATAAGGAATTGTATATATATATATATATATATATATATATATATATATATATATATATAATTGCTAACGCCACATCACCCTCGGTATATAATTGCCTATAATTGATTATAAGTGTGTTTACACTTGTTTACACCTACACAACTCCTAAAATCATATAATCAATCTTGATTACATCCTAACATCTATTAGCACATGACTACATTCCTTTGGTTACAATATCACAACAAGAAAGTAATTCTAGTTTGTAACATACCTCCATTAACCACTCAAGGTAATCTAATACTATGATGTAGTATGTGAAATTCAAGAAATCAAACATAATTTAATTGAACGAATTCTCCATCTACACAAAGGTATAGATATTTTAATATAAGAAAACTACTCAAGCAAAGTTAATACTAAAATTCTATCTAGTGTTGTGATTTTAAACATACAATTCCATTGCATTTTCCTTAATATGGAAGCACATGATGCACCTTTAACTCTAATTTGGGGTATAGTTTAAGTGTTACATAAATAAATTAATAAGGGTGTAATTATCATTTGAATCTAGAATTAAAATTAGTTAGACATTGTTAGTGCACGTAAAACAACTAATGCACCATTACAATTTAGAACAACAATTGTTTATTCTACTCACATCAAAAATAGATGGAAGTAATTATCCTTCTAAGTAGTAAACAACTTTTATTATACCTTTGGAATGTGGAATAATGATTCTTTTAAAATCAATTTAAAATTAGTTAAGAGTTATGGATCATCTAATAACATTGATTCAAAGGAAGTTGATAGTGTAATCTATTTTATTGATTATTATTTTTATTTAAAATAATAGAATTCTAACATAGGGTGTGTTATCCCCATTTTGTGGATAACTAAGGATATTATGTATCGAGGCCCTCAGGTTGTAGATATGGAGTGCCGAGAGACTACATGACCAATAATACCCTTTGCACAGATGGAAAACCCACTGACCACCACATATGGTCACATATTTGCAGATGGTATACACCACACCCGCTAGCTTCTAGACGACAGTGGGCCTTGCTCCATGAGGTACAAGTCAATATTATGGTGAGCATAATTTCAATATTTAAGCCAATTGAGTATGTCATATCTTAGATTTCTCTAGATTTCATGATATATGATTGGACATTATGCCTTTTTTCCCTGCTTCACCTTGGTGGTTGACATTGTGTCCTAGTAAGTGGTTTTCCTTGGGGATGGGTTTTCTACTAGGAACTCCCTTAAAGAGCCATCATAACATTCTTGACCATACTTACCACTTTCCATCATTGTTCCCCTCCATTTCCTTATATATTGGGATTTTAGGGTGTATTGGGGTTGACCCTCATTCTATGGGAAGAAGGGGTGAAGGCCCAGAGGGGTTGATGTTGGGTAAAAGATAAAAGCCTTGAATAAACCTTCCAAATGCTTTTCCCAAGGATCACCCAAGAAAGAAGTGAAGTGCTTATCTTTGAGTAAAGGGAACCCAAAATATAATAAAGAATGCTTAAAAGGTTAGTTCAAGGATAGGAGGTCTCATGATGATCCGACCTATCACATCCATGAATATCTAGTGGTACGACATTGCCATAATTTGGTCACTAAATCAAGATAATGACTCTCAGTTGCATGGCTAAGAGAAAGGGGGTCTCATCACGAGCCATCCTTCTCATTTCCACTAGGTGTTTGTGGGTGACATTGACATCATCTGGTCACCATGCCAGGGAAATGGAATTCAACCTATCCTTATGCTATATTGAAAGAAAACAAAGAAATAAAGATAAAAGGCAATTGATGGGCTTGGAAAAAATGCACTGCGGAAGAAGGTACCACACACCCTCTACAAAGGCACCTGTGAATGAGACACTACAACCCCTTGTGTGCCATGATCCCTATGCTCATTGAATCTTGACCCCAACCACCTCATCCACTTTACATGGCTTAGAGAGGGACCTCTTGGAATCTCTCCTTGACCTAGGGAAAGATCTACCCAATAGGACACCTCGTTAACCCTCCCATATTCAAACTTGGCAAGTCTCATAGTGCCTTTGATAAATTAATTGTTTGATATAGTGATATTTGATGCACATGCTTCGATGGATTATTTATCGATTGGATTCACTTATCATAATGTTATGAATTGAGATCCTTGGAGGGCATGCTCATTTGTATTTTTAGGACCTAGTTGGTGGACAATTTTGGGAGAACAAGCCTAGCTTGGGCTCCCATGGAGATACAATCCCATAGGTTGGATGTCAGGGGCCTGCATTCCAGATGAGAGAAATTAGACTTGGAAGGCCTTGATGATGACATGGATGACATAGCCCAACCCTCAATTTCCAAATGATTTTCCCAGAAGGGGAAAAATGTTATATTTTTTAGCTTGACGTCATGCTTGGGGGGCTAGGGCATGGTGGTGAGGTGCCACTCATTTTACACATGGATGTTTTGAGGAGAAGAGGGTCTTCACCATGATGAGAGTTCTTAGATGCTTGACATGTGGCCTTTGGATTCCTAAACATGCTTCTCCAACACTAACAACTTCCTCAAAGAGGAAAAACATCCCCTAAATGTGAGACACCCTTCTAAAATTAGAGTTTTCTTATGTGCAAAAATTAATTTTAAATGAATTACTTTGTAAAAGGGGGAAATATTAGGGTTGTTGACCCCTAATTTTGTATTTTACCCCTTAATTTTTGGATAAGTCACCTTGATAACATTTGTATAAATAAGAGATCATAAGATCTCATTTTAACATAACTCTCCCTCATTATGAGAGGACTTGATCTGAAATTTTCAATTTCTTTGGAAATATTGTCTCTTTTAGATCTTGTTTATGGCTATCTAATGATGAATGGTTGGTGGAAGTCTAGCGCTAGTCATGGATGATGTTTTCTGGCTCTTATGGTGGATTATCTTGGCATTTCTCTTGATCTTGGTATGGTATTTTACTATTATGCTATCATTTTTTCAAGTCAAGTATTGTTATGTTACGAGATAGGTGGGAAGTATAAGGGCATACACCCCACCATAGTCTTCATCATTTTATGATTCATCTCATTGATTATACAAGGGTTTTCTAAGAGAAGTATAAGGGCATACACCCTCTTAGCTTAAACCCTAGCTAGAGAAACTCTCCTTAGGAAGTAAAAGCGATTACACCCCCAAGGAGGTAGCTTCTCTAGCTCCTTTTTATTTGACTTCATTAACCCAATAGTAAAGGCACTAGTCATATATTTTTGCATTGGAGATATAAAATCATTTCCTTGGGAAACACAAATTTTGATCTTTTGAAAGGTTTCTTGCTTGAAGTCGGTTTGCCTATTTGAGAGGATTCTTCCCCTACTAGGGCATCCTCTCTCTCCCACTAATTATTGCCGATGTTATAGAATTACATCTTCATCCATTAGGAATACATAATCCCTAACTCATTTGCCTGAATAACTTTCTTATCAACCATTGGATTTTTCTCAAAGTTTGCACACCTTTTCTCCTTGGTCCAACACACTGTTTGGTAAAGTTTGAGGGGATTTCAGTGGCTGATTTTATTTCTGTAATACATTGAATTTTACAGCCAAAAGGCCGATATAATTTGTTGCAGAAAAGTGTTTACAACAACCTTATCTTTTTGTGCTAGAATATTGGCTTTTCATCTTGATTTTAGCTAAGTCTTTCTCTTGTATTTTCTACTTGATCTCTAGCACTTATTGTGCAAATTATAGTACCATTTACTTGATGATATATATTGTTATATATTTCTGCAAATTAGGAACAACAAGCTTAACTTGCTGATCCATACTAACATACATCATTACAATTTGGATTTTCTTGTGTCTCGGGAAGGTACAATCATCCGAAGAAGTACTATAACTTTGAGGCAACAATCACTTGAATTACAAGACATATCTTCCCACATTTCACTCCACCTGGAATTGACCTCTAGGGGCTTCAATTCCATCTCTCTCTATCTCCATCTTAATCCCCCTAGGTTCACCGATATTTCCTCGCAAGAGTGACTTGGTCACCCTTAAAGTGCGGGACCTACATCGAGTTGACATTGGGTGTAGGATTCCCAAGTTGTAGCACTTCCTTTGTGGCTGGGTCGGGATTTTCCCAACCTAAAACTTGCGTTATAACATTTTGGCGTCGTTGCAGGGGAAGATTTTGAATATTCTTCGTACCCTAATGACACTTTGGTAAGCTATCCAAAAGCCTTTCCCTTAGCTTTCTTGGAGACTCCACCTAAGGGACGTTCCTTTTCCCTTTTCCTTGATGATATCACCTTGAAGTTCATCTAGCGACTCCACCTTCACGAACCCACTTTTCCCTTTTCCCCCTTTCATCCCTTGATGATCCTTGAGCTCATCTGGCGACTCCATTGAGGTATTACCCTAAGTGATGGAACCATGGCCTCACGGGAATTACCATGGGAGTTCCATAATGTGTACCCTTCTCTTGATGTTCAGAATGTCCCTAGCTATAAAACTCATTGTCCAACAAAATGGAGAGCAAGTTTTCCCAAATTTGACGGTGATCTAGCTCTAGTAGTCACCCATGTTGTGAATTATATGAAGTATGCATTGAGCTTAAATGTGCTACATGAAGATGTGCTGATGAAAATTTTTGTGTCTTCATTGGAATCAAGTCAAAAGGATTGGCTTGCACACTCATGTGATCCAAAAAGTGTCCCTTCTTCTACAAATCTCATTGAAGAATTTATCAGGCAATATCGGCCAGCAACTCAAAGTTTTCAAGATGCTTTCCAAGAGCTCAAACACACTCTTTGTCAAGAAGGTTTTTCGATCAATGATGAGACCATATATGAATAAAATATTGAAGAAGATCCCGACGAATAAGATTCAGATGAGACATATGATGAAGATGAAGTATCTTCTCTTCCACTTGATGAGGACATCCAGAACTCTCCTCCTCCTACACTTCAAGAAGAGAACATGATGAGTTATAATTCTTTTGAGAAATTTGATGATGCTTTTTTCCATAACTGTGGAAATGAAGAAAACTGCCAAAAGGATCTCGATGAATTTTTTCTTGCAGAAGGCTTGAAAGAGACATTGTCCTCTACTATCGCTTTCAAAGAATATGAAGTTATCCAGTCTTGTGAAGAAGTAATAAGATTCTATGGATACATTTGACGATCACATTGATGATTTTTTATAGATTGGCAGATGCAGATGGGATTTGGGTTGTTTAATTTTTGACGAAGATCCTATCTATGAAATTGAAGTCAAATCCCAGATAAAGGATACATAAATAATTTATTTAGAGGACTTATTTTTACAACCAAATGGTCCATATATGTGCCAACCTGATGATATGGTTACATATTTTTTCCATGCATTCGAGGACGATCTGACACAACATTTTTAGGATGATTTTCAACCACCATACTCAGATTTGGATAGATACCAGGTCATGGCCCACCCAAATAAATCCAAGGTCCATACTACCAAATGAAAGTACTTTCATGTTGATACTTTGGGTAGGGATTTAAAGAAAAAGAAGAGATGTTTCATGAGTCCGATAGAGGAGTTTTTCTCTAAAGTTGTGCCTTACCCTCTTTTGTCTTGTTTGGGAAATCATAAGGTTTTCTTTGGATCTCTTGTCCTTTCTCAACATTTAGGGAGCACTGATATTCTAAGTGAGTATGAAGATGAGCCATCATCTATTCCAATCCATAGATGGATAAATCAACGTTGTGGCTATGCTTGCAGGCAATAGTTACAGGACAATCGTGATTGTGGTTTCTCTTTTCCACAGGATTTCTTCCTTCCCACCCATCTCCATGAGTTTTATTTCATGATTGGTTATATGTCTATTTATGCTCATGATTACTATGTGCTAGAATTGCCTTTGTTGTTTCACATGATTAAGCACAGGGGGAAATGTCTTTGTCCGATGATCAGGTGGTTGCACTGGTTGTATGGTTTCACCTGACACCTTCGGGACTTAATCTCCAGGGTCCCAGGACCCCAGGTAAGTAGGTAATTCATCTTTATTTCTTCCATCTTGCATTTTTATTTACTTGCATATTGATTTCATGCTTAGTTTAGAATTTTTTTGAAAATATGTTAAAATTTATTTTTCTAGCTTAGTTGGTTTTGATTATGATCATATGAGAAAAAGGATGAGTAGGCCATCCTACACTTGACAATTTGATGTTTCCTTACAGGAATAGGTCTACTAGTAGATGATGTGGTTCTCATTCACTCTATGACGAGCACATGTCCCCAAGTAGGAGCCAGATGTTATCCCCATTTTGTGGATAACTAAGGAGATTATGTCTCAAGGCCCTCAGGTTGCAAATATGGAGTGTCGAGAGACTACATGACCAAAAATACCCTTTTCACAGATGGAAAACTCACTCAACACCATATATGGTCACAAATTTTTAGATCGCATCCACCACACCAGCTGGCTTCTGGAAGGCAGTGGGCCTTGCTCCATGAGGTGCAAGTCAGTATTATGGTGAGCATCATTTCAATATTTAAGCCAGCTGAGTATGTCATATCTTAGATTTCTCTATATTTAATGATATATGCTTGGACATTATTCCTTTTTTCCTTGCTTCACCTTGGTGGTTGACATTGTGTCCTAGTAAGTGGTTTTCCTTGGGGATGGGATTGATACTAGGAACTCCCTTAAAGAGCCATCGTACTATTCCCAACCATACTTACCACTTTCCATCATTGTTCCCCTTCATTTCCTTATCTCTTGGGATTTTAGGGTGTATT
>ML777196.1:388515-409895 GCA_009831015.1 Picea engelmannii
GTTTTCTCCACTTCACTCTTCCACAACTATCCCATCTCCTATGTGCCACATTGTCTCTCTCTGTTTTGCATCCCCTGCTCATTGTGAGTGCTCTGCCTGATCATCATGGTAACTCTTCAACTTCTCTAGCGGTTTCACCCACACATCCATCATCACTGGGTGTTATATTGAGATTCCTCAACTTCTCTGGTAGTTGAGACTCTTCATCTTCTCTGTCATAAATGAGCTCATCCTCTGGCATAAACCATCATTTGTTTCTAGCAGTTACACCGTGAAGTGCAATAGTAGCCCTCTGATCTTATTCAAATTCATCTGCATCCTTGAATTGACTTCATTGAATCTTGCGTTCATTTTGCCATTTTGCACTTCGGCATTTCAGGATCCTCGTGGTAAATATTTTGTTACTCTCCATGTCCCGATCCCCGAAACTCCGAAATGGAGCTTGTCTACACTAGCTCCTTCCTCCATCTTCCACTGATGTGACCAATGGCTGTCACCACAGGCTGAGCCAAAACATGTTTCGCATTTCGACATTTTGACAATCCTGTTGTGTGGCATCTCGACTCTCCAAGTCGTGATCTCTGAAACTCTGAAATTGAGATTTCCCCTTCGAGCTCTCTTCTACAGTTCTTCGACGATGTGACCACCAGAATGTGACCACTCTCCAATCACACAAGCGCTTCGATCTCCAGATCAACGGTCCTCGATCCGTGGTGATTGAACGACTATCCTCTGCCCCGAGACTTCATCCTTCGGGACTTTGGGGGAGTGATGGAGTTAAAACTCCCGAAGAAAAAACTCCTGGAGTGAGGTCAATATTGCGTCACTCGATGACGTGTCATGACCTGAGTGGTTGTCACGTGTCACTCAGAATTGTGATTTCCAGTGGCCTGAAATACCAAATCAGCTTGACACTTGTCGTTGTCTGATCATGCCATATGTCATAGTCTTCCACCTATCTTTTCTGATGTGGTCTGCCACATTCTCCTCCTGGATCTATCGGCCCAGATCACTTCACAATTTCGCATATCGCGATTTCAACGTTCTTGATGTGAATGTTCTCGAAACTTCCAAGTCCCGGTCTACGAAACTCCGAAATGAAGCTAGATCAACTTTTCGGCTTTTCGCACTTCGCAACTTCGGGACTCCTGTGATGAGGAGTCTCAACACTTGACTCCTCCATCTCTCGGTATCCGAAACTCTGGTATCCGAAACTGTCTCCTACTTTTGGGATTTCAGCGTTTCGCATTTTATGATTCCGAGACTCCTGTGGTGAAGTGTTTTGACACTTTGACTCTCGGTATCCGGAACTATCTCCTGCTTTCAGGATTTTGGCGTTTCGCATTTCGCGATACCGAGATTCCTGTGGTGAAGTGTTTTAACAATTCAACTTCCGGTATCCGAAACTGTCTTCTCCTTTCAGGATTTTGGCATTTCACATTTCGCGATTCCGGGACTCCTGTGGTGAAGTGTTTTGACACTTCAACTCCCGGTATCCAGAACTGTCTCCTGCTTTCAGGATTTCGGCGTTTTGCATTTTGCGATTCTAGGACTCCTGATGATGAGGAGTCTTTACTCTTCGAACTCTCGGTATCCGAAACTATCCTCCTTCTTCCAGGATTTCGGTGTTTCGGCACTTCAGGATTCCTATGATGAAGAGTCTTGGGTCTTGATTCCTCCATCTCCCAATATCCGAAACTGTACTTGTAAACCATCAAGTGATCAAGCACACTCTTTCATTCTGCGTGCACCTCTGCACTTATCCTCTTGATCTTACATTGTCCCTGTTTTCCCATCGCTGCATACTCTGAACTTGCCATCAATAACAAGCACATCTGCCTGAAAACATGCCAACACTTATTGAGCAGCTTATAGTACCATTTACTTGCTGATATATACTGTTATATATTGCTGTAAATTAGAGACAACAATATTAACTTGTTGATCCATGCTAACATACATCATTGCAAGTTGGAGTTTCTTATGTCTTGGGTAGGTACAATCATCCAGAGAAGTACTATACCTTTAGGGCAACAATAAATTGACTTAAAAGGAATCTCTTTCCACTTTTCACTCCACTTAGACTTGATCTCTAGGGGATTCACTTCCATCTCTCTCCATCTCCATCTCAATCCCCCTAGGGTCACCGGGATCGCGTCCCAAGAGTGACCTAGTCACCCTTAAAATGCAGGTCCTACATCGAGGTGACATTGGGTATATGATTTCCAAGTTATATCACTTGTTTTGTAATTGGATCGGGCTTTGACCAACTTACAAGTTGCGCTATAATAGAGTGTAACACAAGAGAACTCAAGAATCTTTGCAAAATATACCATCTGGAATCCCTGGGAGGTGACTTCCCAACTCTATCATAAAATCACAATTAACAATGGGTAAAAAACAAAGGCCTCGACATGTAGAACTCATTCTTCTTCTAATAGTGTTGGAACCTATTCTAGTATGACTTTGTGTTGTGTTATTACTATATTTATCATTTATTTATTTTATTTTCTTCTTTTAATATTTTTAACAAAAGAAACATTATCAATCCTTTACAGTTGGATTCCCACGAAGAGTTCTTGTTCCTGGAGTAAACCATCGTTGAATAACGTAGATATATCTAGAGGTAGTAAAAAGGGTCATAAGTTTTAGCGAGGAAAAGAGGCATCGGTAAAATGGGAAGCTCTCATTTTCTATCATGAGAACACTTGTCCATTAATTCACAATCATTACATAGCCTTACCTGTTCGTTAACTTACAATTTCATAAGACTACACCCCGTTATTGTGTGCATAAAAATCTCAATCAAAGTTCAACTGATGTATGGAATATTGTTTCACGGTTGAGTCACAAAAATATAGTCTCAGACAATCTAGCAGCAAATAAACTTTCGACAATGTCTAATGTCAAGGCTTAAACAGGGGAACAAAATAACTTTGGAACCTAGCAAGGAGAAACCTTAAAGATAACGACAACCTGAAGGTAAATGGTAATCAAGGCTCTCATCATCATAATTTAAGATTGTACATGATCGATGAAGAGACAAGCTCATTAATATAGTTGGAATTTTCGAGAGTTTTGTTCACCAACTCCTTGACAACGACAAAAAATCACCAAGGCCTTAATACCTCAACGCCGATGATTAGGAGTTTTCATTGATATTTTCTACTTGATATTTAGCACTTATCTAGCACGTGTTTATTTGATCAAGGAATAAATCATTCGTTGATAATACGAACCCAACTTTTTCACAAGTTTTGAACCCAACTCTCAACAAGTAACTAGTCAAGAAACATTTTGGCAGCATAACTGTACTTTTCAAGTGAGATCCCCTTTCCCTTTCTCTCCATTTATTTTATAGAAAAATTCCCAATGACACATGTCCTCATGCACAAATAATCAATTTTTAATAATTTAATTAAAGGATTATTCACCCACTACCTGTGTCACACTCTCCCCAAGTTGCACATTCTAATTCCTTTTTATTTTATTTATTTAGGCATTTTCACTCACATTTCCCAATTTGTTCCTATTTTCCCTCTTAGTTGTCCTTTAGTTCCCCAATCCTTCATTTATTTTATGTCCCCTAACTAGATTTTATTTTGAGTTGGATTATGAGTCTTCTCGTAGTTAGGATTAGTGGTTGATTGACTCAAGATGCTACTCTATGTGGACCATCTATTCTCTCATGTTTTAATTTCTTCTTATTTAAAAATCCCTTTTATTATTTTAATGCACACATGTGCATTTACCCAAGTTTATTCTTATTTCTTCTTTCACTTAAGTTGCTAGTCTAATTCCCTTATTTCATTTTTCTGTTTTAATTTAGTCAAACATCTTAGACTTAGACTCTTGTTAGATTTCTTAGTTTGTAATTTAATAATTAATTAAATACTTTGTTCTAACAAGGTATAAACATTTTTATTATCTTTTCTAGGCCATCTAGATTTTTATTGACTCACAATTTAATTACATGACGTTCCCTTCAAGATGCACCTCCGTGCTCCAAGGGTGCCACTCACCTTTGACTAGTTTGGAATTTTTTTCGACACTTCGAGTCAACACTCCACTTGGTCGACCTTGTGAGAGACTAAGGGTTGTCTAAGGAATAAGGATTCCGCCTTATTGCACGCCCCTTAGAATTCTTCATGAGCGAATGCCTCGGTCTTCCCTCACGACATTGTGGACCTCTCGGAACGAGGTAATCGTTAACTATGCATTCAGGTCACGATGATAGTGCTAGTAGGTCGTGACAAGGACGTTACCACACCTCTCCCTCATCTGTCTGGTTTTTGTGTATGACCCCTTTAATCCATATGTGAGTCATATTAGCAAGTGTCACCATGCCTGCATCCAATGATAAGGGGAATGTTAATAATCCATATACATAATATCCATATTTAAATAATCATATAAACCACATGCATGTAAATCAAATACTCAAACCAAATACATGTCCACTCCCTGACTCAATCCGGAGTCCAAGGAAGTCTGTTGATGCCATCATCATACCCAACCTATCATGTATCCTGCACACTCAGGAGAACTCATCAATAATACATGTCAATATATATACATCTAGAAATTAACATATAATCACAATGATTTCATAATATAACTCATAATCGAAGCATAATCATCATGTATCATAACTGGATCACTTGCTCACAAGTGTCCTCAAAGAATAAGTCGGTATAAATGTGCTCAGTGGATCTGGATTTTACACAAGATTTCTTGCTGACAAAATCAATTCCTTTACTAGAAAAAGTTCTTCCTTCATAAAAAATTCCTATGATTTTATCCAAAAAATGCAATATCTTCACCTCGATGACCAAGACTCAATGATTAGTTTTGATATTGTCTCCTTATTTACCAAAATTATTGTCTTGAAAACCCTAGATATCATATCCAAGCTAGTGGACCTGGAAACCCTCAATATTAGATCAAAATTTGTCTAACCTCTACCTTATTCACTTTCAAAGGCACTTTCTATGAACAAATGGAAGGTACATCCATGAGGTCATCCTTATCCCCCATGGTATCTAACATTTTCATGAAATACTTTGAGACCTTGACCTTAAATAGATTTCATTTCAAACCTCAATGTTGGTTCAAATTTATTGATGAAATTTTGGTTGTTTGGCCTCATGGAAAATTCTCATTAACATCCTTATTCAACCATCTAAACATTATCCCCCCTCCCCCCCCCAACATCTAATTTACTATGGAAAAGGAAAAGGAAAATTCTCTTCCATTTTTGGATGTTCTCATCTCTCACCTCCCTAATGGCTTCCTCACCCAACAATTTTATCAGGAAAAGACTCACACCAACAAATACCTTCACGCATAAGTTACTCGAGCCTTCCATGTCTCTAACCCATAATGGTTACTCTATATCTCAAATATCCAAATCCTTCCACCCAGCCTATAAGCCCAAACAAATCGTCCTCTTCTTCCCCTCCCCTAACTCTCACCTCTCTTCCCTATATCGAAGGCATTATTGATTTCATATATAAAATTTTGGCTAAAAAGAATATCAAAATTGTCTTTAAAGCCTTCAAATCCATAAAGCAATCATTTATGTCCTCCAAGGATAATTTTGACCCAATGCTTGGCTAGGGAGTTTACCAAATTCCTTTCTCCCATGGTAAATTATACATTGGCCAGACTCGAAGATCTTAGAAAACACATTATTGATACCACCCATAACCGCACCTCTAAATTAACACTTGTTGAACACTCTTTCAAATCTAAACACTTAATTTGTTTTGATCAAACCAAAATCCTGGCCTTAGCACCCTATCACTCATTTTGAGTCATTCGTGAAGCCCTGGAAATTGAAAAGCATCCCAATAACTTTAATTGAGATGATGGGTATAAACTCAGTAAATCCTTGAAGCATGTCATTCATCACCTTAAAAATTAAGTCCTATTTTCTTTCTTTCTCCTTTAACGCCCCTCCCCCCTTTCTTTCCACTCCTTTGATCCTCCTTGTTCAATATATGCCCCCCCTATTCTCACATTTTTTCACTATTTTAAGCCTATACTTCTTAATTTGTTATCATCTAATATCTTGAATTTCAAGTCCCTTCTAAACTTCTTCTATTAATATTTTATTTTTATTCTTCAAAACTTTTCTCCAAGACAACCTTTAAATTATCATTATTTTAATCCCTTTTAATTCTTGTTTTGTCTTTGAATTATTTTTATCCCTTTTAATTATTATTTTATCTTTGAATTATTAATTTATCACTTGAATCCTTTGTAATTAATTGGCTACAGATATATTCTCACCCCCCCTTTTCCTGCTTACTTATTTATTAATTAATTAACCCATGGTTTAATCATTTCAATCTCAAGTTCTCCCTAAATTACTATTGATAATTATATAAGTTTTAATTATTATAAAAAATGTTCTATTATTATCATGTTATTTTCCAAGGCAACCCTTTATTAATCATTAATTTTAAATTTTAAACTATTTATCCCTTTATTACTTGATTATTAATTAACAATATATTCTCTCCTTAGTTATAATGTCTACTTTCTCACATCCTTTCCTCAATGTTCTTATTTTTCCCCTTTAAAAAGCTTCTCTACAACATTCTTTTCAATTATTCATGCTTCAAGAGTCCCTGATGATGGGTTGAGTGTCCACTCGAAACGTTGGACATTTCAAACTCTTTATGCAGTTATAAATATAGAAATATCAATACAATATTATGAGGAACTGTGAAAACCTGCACACTTTGATCATTAATTTTATCAATCTCTTTCCTAAATACATCATGGAAGATATGAATGAGTCATTACAAGAAGAAATTTTAGAAAAGGAAATTCATTCCACCTTATCTTCTTTCCAGAAATGTAAAAGTCCTGGTTCTGACAACCTCACAGTTGAATTATATTTAGGATTTTATGATTCTCTCAAAATGGACTTGCTAAATGATGCATACGAGTCATAGAGATCTTGAAAAACATGGTGGTATTTTAATTCTACATTCCTAGACCTAATCCCCAAGAAGAAAGCAATGTCTTCTTTTGAAGATTTCAGACCCATCGCCTGTTGTAATTTGATATACAAACTCATTGCAAAAATCATAGCAAACCACCTCAAACCCATTTTTAGTGAAATCATTTCAGAGGAGCAATATCATTTCTTATTTAAAATACAAATTCATGATGTCATATCCATAACCTAAGAAGCATTGAATTCCATTAAGTTAAAAAAGATCAATTAAATTGTAATGAAGCTTGACCTGTCTAAATCCTATGACAAGGTGAGTTGGACCTTTGTTGGGATTTGCATAATGTAGATGGGAATGAATCTGAAGTCGATCAACTAGATGATTCCATGCAACAAATCCTCCTTTTTTACAGTCCTCATAAATGGGGCTCCTTCCCATTTATTTTGTTCATCCCGAGGGGTTTGACAGGGATGCCCTTTGTCTCCTTTACTTTTCCTGATCATTGCTTAGGGGCTCAATATTCTTATAAATAATTCCCGAAGAGATGGTCTCTTGAAAGGCCTAAAAATCACTTCTATAGATTTCTTAACCCATTTACTATTCGTTGATGATGTGATTCGTTGTGGTGCAGGGTTAGTATTGGAATTTCAATCTTTGAAGAATATTCTAGATATTTTCTATTTATCAACATGGATACAAGTAAATATGGAAAACTAAATCTTGTTGGATTATGGATTACAAGAGGAAGTATTAGACCACCTGGAGGTTCTCTTTCCATTTTCAAGGAAACATTTAGATGAAGGAATGAAATACTAGGGTTTTGTGCTCAAGCCCAATGATTATCATTTCAGAGATTGGACTTGGATATACAAAACAATTCAAGCAAGGATATATTTTTGGGTGCATTGGTGGTTATCAAGGGGAGGGAGATTAATTCTTCTAAACTCAGTATTGAGCAACATCCCAGTGTATTGGGATTCGATTTCCAAAATACCTAAAGGCATTTTAACCAAGATCAAAAAAATCTTTGGTCATTTATTGTGGGATGGAAATGAATAAAAAGGTGGAATCACTCTAGCAAAATGGTCAAATTTATCCATGCCTAAGGAATTAGGGGGTTGGGGAATAAAAAATATTTACCAGTTTAGCATATTTCTTGCAACTGAAAGTTTATGGAAACTGATCCATAACAATTTGCAATGGGGTAGATTAATGGCTTCAAAGTACATCCCATGCATGACATTGATAGAGTGGATGATCCAGGTGGATATTGGTGGCCACCCACCTATTCCACTTGGAACCCCACCATTATTTCTTTTAGTTTTTTAGTTTCCTTCATTGTAGCACAATTTACTATTTTTGGTAGTTTTTTGGGTCCGAAACTTTCGAAGCCGTTTTGAGGCCCTAAATGACGTTTTTGGGCATCAAGCATTCGACAAATTTGAGTCTGTTCTGAACGATAGATATTTCTAACGATGTATCATATGCATCAAATGGAGATAATATACCAAAGTTACGACCCCGGGAAATTGATGTACCAATTTACCTCGATGGGGTCCATATTCTAGCATTTCATCTCCTAGGGTTCGGTTTTTGGATGTTTAGGGTTTCCATTGTTTCTCAATAATATATAGGCCTTCGAGCCTCATTGTAACATAGAGTTTAGAGGCCTGTATCCGCCACATATCTTCTTAGAGATAAGCTATCAGCGCCCTAGCTAGTTTATTTCCATTATGTCTGTAAACAAATTTCAACTCTTTGATATTAATGAAATGAAGTGTTATTTCCAGTGCATCTTTGTATTCATGGTTATTTGTGTATTTTGTTGCATTCCTGCATAAATTCAGATTAGTGGTATCAGAGCGGTCTGCTCTTTCTCGATCCTTCTTTGCATGCACCCAACTAGGTCGGGGTATAAGGAGTTAGGGCTCGATCTGGTTGAACCTTTGCAATATCAACCTTGTAAACCCTGACGGCCGTCCATGGGGGACGAAAAGAAAGACGAGAGAGCAGGAGATCCTATCAAAATATTGCTTGGGGGGGCCCTTGAAAAACAACAGAACGCGATGATGGATAACTTCGCCCAAATCCTTCAACGATTTCCCACTGGCGGTGCATCTGCATCCAATAGCCACTCTGGAGGCGCAAGCGCTTTTAAGGTACAAGTAAACTTTGACATTCCCAAATTTGATGGCCACATAGATGTAGACATCATAGATAGATGGTTGAATCTATTAGAAGGATATTTCTTGGTTCATGACTTTTCCGACCAGGAGAAGATTATTTTTTCACTGCTCAAAGTTTCCCCCCATGTCAAGGACTGGTGGGAAACCTACTTTGAGAAAAAGGACGAGGAGGAACCCTCTGTGTTCTCGTTCGTACCCACTTGGAATTATTTCCGAGATGCCATCAAGGAACAATATTATCATGTGGGGAGCTATGAGGACAAGTACATACAATGGACTACGTTGCGGCATCAAAGGGATCAAGATGTGCATGAACTGACGAATCTGTTCCATACCCTGTGCACAAAGTTGGGTGTCAAAGATTCATAGAAACATTTGTTATTGAAGTACCGCATTTGTCTGCACAGATACATTCAGGAGGAAATGGAGTTCCTCGACATCTCCTCACTTGGTAGGACATACCAGTATGCTGCCAAGATTGAGTAGAAATTCAAACAGAAGAAGCGAGAATTTGCTTTTGTGAATCAAAAGCAAGAGAAAGGTGCCCCCAAACTGTAGAAAAAAGGAAAAATCCAAGGCATGGAGGCTCAAGACAACCTACCAAAGATGCAATAAAAGAGAAACACCGCGAAGCCGAAGAAGGACATGGGAAAGTGGTGTGAGTTCCATAAGAGCTCCACTCACAACACAAGTGAGTGTCGGGCCAAATAGTCCCTGGTGGCCGAGATGAGGGCTTCTGAATCAGATGCATGCTCCAACATTGAATCATAACCTAAGAAGGTGAATGACAGAGGGAAGTTGATTATTGATGTAGAGCCCAACGCCACTGTTTCCACCAAGAATATCCAAAAGGAAGAACTAGAAGATCCAGAGGAGGAGGAGAAACATTTGGTGTTGAAGTACCATAGTTGTCTGCACATATACATTCAGGAGGAAATGGAGTTCCTTGACATCTCCTCACTTGGTACGACATACCGGTATGCTACCAAGATTGAGCATAAATTCAAACAAAAGAAGCGAGAATTTGGATCTGCGAATCAAAAGCAAGCGAAAGGTGCCCCCAAACTGTAGAAAAAAGGACAAAGCCAAGGCATGGTAGATCAAGACAACCTTCCAAATCCGCAAGAAAATAAAAACACCGCAAAGTTGAAGAAGGACACAAGAAAGTTGTGTGAGTTCCATAAGAGCTCCACTCATAACACAAGTGAGTGTCGGGCCAAACAGTCATTGGTGGCCAAGATGAGGGCTTCTGAATCAAATGCATGCTTTGACATTGAATCAGAACCTGAGAAGGGGAATGACATAGGGAAGCATATTATTGATGTGGAGCCCAACACCACCATTGCCACCACAAATATCCAAAAGGAAGAACCAGAAGATCTAGAGGAGGAGGAGTGTCTCTTCCACTCCCAGATGTGGGAAAGGGTTCCCCGCTACAGTTCATTTTCGACAGTGGGAGCCAAAAGAACCTCATTTTAGCAGAGGTCGTGAAGTGGTTGGTCTTGCCGACCACATCACACCCACAACTGTACACCATCGGGTGGCTTCACCAAGGACGGGATCTTCACGTCAGCTAGCAGTGCCACCTTCCCTCCAACATCAAGCCCTTCATCAATGAGGTATTATGTGACATTGCTCCTTTTGATGTTTGTGATGTATTATTAGTCCAACCATACTTGTGGAAGCGACATGTTGTGTATGAGTCCTGACCTCATGTTGTTATTGTTACCTTGGGAAATAAGTTGTACAGGATACCAAAGGTACCACCACCTGCTGCTATCTCTTTGGTTACTGCAAAATAATGCAGTAAGCTCATTTCCAAAACTGAGAAATTTTTTTTCCTGATGATTTTCCCTCAAGGCAAGAAGAAGACTGTAGCCACGACCTCTAGACAAGGATCCTTCGCATGACAACAACAAATGGACAAGGTCGTGGAGGAGTACCGGGACATCTTCACCTCACCCACAGGGGTGCCTCTGCACTGTTAGGTCAAGCACGCCATCAATCTGACCACAGGTGTGTCGCTACCCAATGGAACTATCTATCAGTGCTCTATTATAGAGAACGATGAAATCAAGAGGCATATCCAGGAGCTATTGCAGAAAGGTCACATCCGACCAAGTTCATCTCCCTGTGGGAGCCCGATCGTGTTGGTGCAGAAGAAGGATGGGACTTGGAGACTTTGTATTGACTAGCGGGCACTGAACAAGCTCACTGTCCATAATAGGTACCCGATCCCACGGATTGATGACCTTCTCGACCAAATCAAAGGGGAAAAATATTTCAACAAGATCGACTTGAAGTCTGGGTATCATCAGGTACCAATCGAATCATCTGATGTGTGGAAGACTGCCTTCAAAGCCAAGGAGGGTCTTTTCAAATGGATGGTCATGCCTTTCGGGGTTGATGAATTCTCCCGCAACCTTCATGAGGCTAATGGATGACATATTGCGACCATTCACCAAATCATTTGTAGTAGTGTACTTGGATGACATCCTGATCTTCAGCCATACTTGGGAAGAGCACCTCCACCACATCTGACAGGTCCTCCAAACACTACGGAAACACAAGTTGTGTGCCAATTTGGAGAAGTGAAGTTTTGGCATGACCCAGGTTTAGTATCTTGGATACATTATTGATGAGCATAGGGTGCATGTGGATCCAACCAAGATCCAAGTCATCCAGGATTGGCTAGCCCCGACCACTCTAACATATATTCGCATATTTCTGGGTCTTGCTAATTTCTACCGCAGGTTCATGTTGGGATTCTCTCATATCACTTGGCCCTTGAGTCAAGCCACCAAGGGAGGAGCTAAAGAAAAATTATTTTGTTCAGAATCTCAATAGAAGGCATTCGTAGAATTGAAACATCGCCTATGTTGTGCCCCAGTGCTCACATTACCAGACTTGCAACAACCATTTGAGATCGAGACAAATGCCTCTGAATATGCTATTGGGGCAGTTCTTACTCAACAAAGGCATCTAATGGAAAATCATAGTGAGAAACTATCTGACACAGTCCAAAAGTATCCTACTTCTGACAAAGAAATGTATTCCATTGTGCAGGCTTGCCGACAATGGAAGCATTACATTTTGGGGAAGGAAATGATCATCCACATAGACCATCGACCCCTGCAGTTCATATCAATACAAGGGAAGTTGCAGAACGATCGCCATCAGAAGTGGTCCACATATCTGCAACAATTTCATGTGAACATCAAGTACAAGAAGGGAAGCACCAATAATGTTGCATATTTCCTCAGTCAACCACTGATCATGGCAATAACCACCGTGCCCAAATCTTGTGGGCACGAGACTTCTGATTGGCCTCTTTTCTGCAAGAGAGATCCAGAATTCGGCCACACATACAAGATGCTCTTGGAGGGTAATCGAGTTCCAAATGTTCACCTCCAAGATGCACTACTATGTCACCTGGGATACCTTTTTGTTCCTTCAAGTGAGCTTGCCAAGATGATTTGTGAAGCACACTACTTTCGGGTCACTGGGCATTTCAGGGTTAAGAAAACAGTGGAAGTACCACATAAGTATTTCTATTGGCCAAACCTTCGATAAGATTTCGAGAAGTACATCAGATCATGCATTGCCTGTGCCATTGCCAAACTGACAATCAAGAAGCAAGGCCTCTATACTCCATTGCCTACCCCTAGTCGACCTTGGGAATCCATCTGCATGGATTACATGTCAGGCCTTCCTTCTACTAAGCATGACAATGACCATGTTTTCTTGGTCGCCAATAGATTCTCGAAGATGGCCATTATGGTGGCTTGCAAGAAGAATATCACATCAGAAGCCACTGCTAAACTCTTCTTTGAACGAGTGTGGGTACACTTTGGGATCCCACAGTCTATCATCTCATATCGAGACAACAAGTTCCTCAGTACATTTGGGTCCAACCTCTAGTCAATGCTGGGCACCAAGCTCACCAAGTCCACATCTTTCCATCCCCAAACTAATGGCCAGACAGGGGTCGTCAATAGGATGATCATACACATTTTGCACATGTACAACTCAAAGAATCCACACACATGGGATGAGAGCCTCCCCTATGTACAACATAGCTATAACCAGTCCCTCCATAGCTCAACTGACCATATCCCTTTTCAGGTGAGCTTGGGATTCCAGCCACTATGTCCCATTGACGTATCCATGCCCTTTGCAGCTACTCAGGCTGATTCGGCTCATGTCCAGTCTAAAGCTGCCAAGGCGACTAGCTTCATTGAGCGCATTCAGCACATTCACCAACAGGTTCATGACATATTGGACAGAGCCAATGCTAAGTACAAGCAGCAACATGATCAACATTGGGTGCAACACAACTTCCAAGTGGGCGAAAAAATGTGGCTACATTTGCATAAGGAGCGCCTCACTTGACCCCACTGCAAGATTCACCCACTCCGATATGGGCCATAAACCATCACCAAGGATGTAGGGGACAATGCCTTCGAGCTCCGTATTCCACCATTCCTTTTTCTTCACCCAGTGTTCAATGTGGACCACCTTTGTCCCTACTTTCCACCTCTATTGGACACATTTGACATGGTAGAGTAACTCAAACCAACATAGTTAAATCCAGACTGCATGGAACAAGCCACAACTGATCGGATTATGGACACACAGATCAATAACACCCACCAATAGAGGATCCATCTATATTGAGTTTTCAAAGCAGGCCAACTCCTTCACCAGGGAAAGTGGCTCACCAGGGACCAAGTTCAACAGAAGTTTCCTCATCTCATGGAGGAACTCAATGCAATGGGGACCATTGCTTCCTAAGGGGGGAGGAATGATCTAGGTGGATATTGATGGCCACCCGCCTATTCCACTTGGACCCCCACCATCGTTTCTTTTAGTTTTTTAGTTTCCTTAATTGTAGCACAATTTACTATTTTTGACAGTTTTTCAGGTCCTAAACTTCCAGAGCCGTTTTGAGGCCCTAAATGACGTTTTTTGGGCATCAAACATTCGTCGGAGGACTTGGGGATGGAAAGTTGTGGACTTAGTGAGCTTGGTGTCATGTTGACTAGAGGCTGGACCAAAATGTACTGAGGAACTTGTTGTCTTGATCTGAAATGATAGACTATGGGATCCCAAAGTGTACCCACACTCGTTCAAAGAAGAGTTTAGCAGTGGCTTATGTTGTGATATTCTTCTTGCAGGCTGCCATAATGGTCATCTTCGAGAATCTATTGACGACCATGAAAAAATAGTCATTTCCATGCTTAGTGTAAGGAAGGCCCGACATGTAATCCATGGAGATGGATTCCCAAGGTCGACTAGGGGTAGGCAGCTAAGTATATAGGCCTTGCTTCTTGATGTTCAGTTTGGAAATGGCGCAAGATCTGATGTACTTTCCGACATCCTGTCGAAGGTTTGTCCAATAGAAATACTTCTGCAATACTACCACTATTTTCTCGACCCTGAAATGCCCAGTGACCCGACTGTAGTGTGCTTCCCAAATCATCTTGGCACACTCACTTGAAGGAACAAAAAGGTGTCCCAGGTGACATAGTAGCGAATCCTGGAGGTGAAAATTTGGAACTCGGTTACCCTCCAAGAGCATCTTGTATGTGTGTCTAAATTCTGGATCACTCTTATAGAGAAGCAACCAATCAGAAGTCTCATGCCCACTAGAATTGAGTACGGTGGCTATTTCCATGATCGGTGGTCGGCTGAGGAAATATGAAAAATTATTGGTGTTTCCCTTCTTGTACTTGATGTTCAAATGAAATTGTTGTAGATATGTGGACCACTTATGATGGCCATCGTTCTGCAACTTCCCTTGTGTCTGTATGAACTATAGGGGTCGGTGGTTTGTGTGGATGAATGTTTCCTTCCCCAAAATGTAATGCTTCCATTGTCGGCAAGCCTACACAATGGAATACATTTATTTGTAATAAGTGGGATACTTTCGAACTGTGTCAGACAATGTCGCACTGTGATATGCCACTGGATGCCTCTGTTGAGTAAGAACTGCCCCAATAGCATAGTCAAAGGAATCTGTCTCGATCTCAAATGGTTGTTGCAAGTCTAGTAATGTGCGCACTCAGGCACAACATAGGCGATGTTTCAATTCTATGAACTCCTTCTGTTGAGATTCTGACCAAAAGAATTTTTCTTTCGCTCCTCCCTTGGTGACTTGACTCAAGGGCCAAGTGATATGAGAGATTCCCAACACGAACCTGTGGTAGAAATTAGCAAGACCCAGAAAGCGGCGAAGCTCTATTAGAGTGGTCGGGGTTGGCCAATCCTGGATGACTTGATTCTTGGTTGGATCCACATGCACCCCACGCTCATCAATAATGTATCTGAGATACTGAACCTGGTTCATGCCAAAATTTCACTTCTCCAAATTGGCACACAACTTGTGTTTCCGCAGTGTTTGGAGGACCTGTCGTATGTGGTGGAGGTGCTCTTCCCAAGTCTGACTGAAGATCAGGATGGAATCCAAGTACACTACTACAAATGATTTGGTGAATGGCTACAAGATGTCGTCCATTAGCCTCATGAAGGTTGTGGGAGCATTCTTCAACCCCGAAAGGTATGACTAGCCATTCGAAAAGGCCCTCCTTGGCTTTTAAGGCAGTCTTCCACACATCGGATGGTTCGATTGGTACCTGATGATACCCGAACTTCAAGTCGATCTTGCTGAAATATTTTTCCCCTTTGAGTTGGTCCAGAAGGTCATCAATCTATGGGATCGGGTACCTATTCTGAACAGTGATCTTGTTCAGTGCCTGATAGTCAATACAAAGTCTCCAAGTCCCATCCTTCTTCTGCACCAACATGATCGGGCTCCCATAGGGAGATGAACTTGGCCGTATGTTACCTTTGTGCATAAATTTCCGGATCTGCCTCTTGATTTCATCATTCTCTAGAATAGAACACCAATAGATCAGTCCATTGGGTAGCGATGCACCTGGGGTCAGATCGATGGGGTGCTTGAACTGATAGTGCAGAGGTACCCCTGCGGGTGAGGTGAATATGTCCCAGTACTCCTCCATGACCTTGTCCATTTTTTGTTGTCGTGTGGAGGAGCCCTGTCTGGAGGTCATGGCCACAATATTCTTCTTTCCCCGAGGGTGAATCATCAGGAAAACAAATTCTCGGTTTTGGAAATGAGCTTACTGCATTGTTTTGAAGTAACCAAAGAGATAGCGGCAGGCGATGGTACCTCTGGTATCCTGTACAACTTATTTCCCAAGGTAACAATAACAACGCGAGGTCGGGACTCATACACAACATGTCTCTTCCACAAGTATTGTTGGCCTAATAATACATAAAAAACATCAAGAGGAGTAATGTCACATAATACCTCATCGGTGAAGGGCTTGATGTTGTAGGGAAGGTGGCACTGCTAGCTGACGCGGAGATCCCATCCTTGGTGAAGCCACCCAATGGTGTATGGTTGTGGGTGTGTTGTGGTCAGCAAGCCCAACTGCTTCACGACCTATGCTGAAATGAGGTTATTTTGGCTCCCACTGTCGACAATGAACTGTAGCAGGGAACCCTTTACCCACATCTGGGAGTGGAAGAGACACTCCTCCTCCTTTGGATCTTTCAGTTCTTCCTTTGGGATCTTTGTGGTGGAAACAGTGGCGTTGGGCTCCATCGATAATATACTTCCCTCTATCATTCCCTTTCTCAGGTTTTGATTCAATGTTGGATCATGCATCTAATTCAGAAGCCCTCATCTCGGCCACCAGTGACTGTTTGAACTGACACTCACTTGTGTTGTGAGTGGAGCTCTTATGGAACTCACACCACTTTCTCGTGTCCTTCTTCATCTTTGTGGTGTTGTTATTTTCTTGCAACTTTGGCAGGTTGTCTTGAGCCTCCATGCCTTGGCTTTGTCCTTTTTTCTACAGTTTGGGGGCAACTTTCGCTTGCTTTTGATTCGCAGATCCAAATTCTCTCTTCTTCTGTTTGAATTTATGATCAATCTTGGCATCATACCGGTACATGGTCTGAAAATAGGGTGGACCGGCCCCAATAGGTTCTCTCTATGCAAATCAAAGATGGTAATAGTGAAAATCTCTTTTTCTGTTGTCCATATGCGCAGCAGGTATGGTAGGGTATTACAAAAGAATTCAAAATTCATGTTTTGGGAGGCGTTTTGGAATGTTGGATGAAGACATGGAAGGAGGATTTGGAAAACAAAGAATATATGTCGATTCCTTTTTTTTATGTTTATTTCATATGGTGGTCAAAGAACAATTCTAATTTTCATGATACTTTTTTATCTATAGAAGTTGTGGTAGGCTTGATCAACAAGCTCTAAGTGGAATTCAGAATGGAGATCAAATCCCAAAATACAAGAACTCCCACAATGTCGCCACTAGAGGAAGGGATTACTTGGGGCTATTTTGATGGGGCCATCCAAGGGAATCCTTCTAAATGTGGTGCGATATCAGTCTTGTTCATCTCTGACACACATTATTTCAAAATTCTATATTTTCCTAGTAAAGGTACAAACATGAAAGCATAGATTTTTTCCCTCTAGGATTTGTTGTTTTAGGTAGACATGCTAAATTTGAGGAAGATTCAGGTGCTTGGTGATTCTTGGGTCACAATTGATTGGGTTAAATGGGATTCTCAGGTACAGGTGGGTCTCCTTCAACCTTTAATGTGTCAGATCTGATCATTCCTAGAAAGGATGAAGTGGTACTCTCTCTCCCATATAAAGAGAGCTAAATGAGATGGCATATAGGATTTCCAGGGAAGCCTTATCTTTGGAGGAGGGAACTTTCTTAATGTACGAATTTTATGATGGCTAGTTTTTTGATGAAATGTCCTTTTTGTTATAATTCTCTCAGATATTTTTGGGACAGAACTGATAGTTTAAATGTAAATCCATGACTAAATTGAAATAGAATAGTGAAGATAGAGGAGAAATAGGGGTCCTGTAGGCCTCAAGCATTTTTAAGAAGAAAAAGGTGTATTTGGATATGTAAACAACAATTTTGCATATGTGTATTCTACTTTTTTATTGGAATATAAGTTTTTTTCTTGGAATATTTATATAGATATATATATATATATATAATGACTTCTAAATCTAAGGAGAATATGTGGTATGCTAAACAGAATTAGAGGATTAAATAAAATTAAGATACCACAAGGAGGTGGTCAACTTTGATTTAGAAGATCAAAAATACCTCCCAGTTTTGAGAAGTGCAAAGAAGAAAATCAACATTGCTAAAATAATAAAAAACTCTCACGAGCTACATAGTGAAAATGAGCATTGGAAAATTTCCAAAACACCGTGGGATGAAATAATCTACCATTTGTGTGACATTAAGAGGGTAGAAGATGAAAAACACTTCCTCTTAGATTTCCCTACCTATACTCAAATTAGATCCCAATTTAAAAACATGTGCCACAAAACACACCTTCCTAACCTCCTAAGTCATCAAAACTATGGTGATCTTGGAATGCTTCTCTCAATGTTTTTTGAGCATAGAAATACAATTTTAAAGAAATTGAAGTAATCTCTTACCTTCTTAAGATGTGACAGACCAATTGGTACCAGACCAATTGGTACCAGTGGATGATATATATATATATATATATATATATATATATATGAGTAAAACAAATATTGTGTTTTCTACATTCCAATATGAAGGAGATATGCAATTCATTTAATGTTAAACATGAAGGTAGCATGTGGCATAAAGTATAAATAAAATATTTGAATATCAACTAAGATAAGTAAACTAATTTTGATGGTTAAAACGTTTCAATGGTTTTCTACTAAGTATGAGGGAGATGTGTAATTCCTTCCTTGTTCAACATGGAGATGACACATGGTTTATATATAATCCATCTTAAGTCCAGATCTATCATGCAAAACATGATGAAATGTTTGTGCCTTAAGGTCGATACATAATAGATCTAGAGTTAAGATGAAGTTAAGATGGATCATGGATGGATCATGGTTACACCATTTCAATTGTGTGTTTCTCATTACGAGAGAGATGTGTAATTCCATATATATATATATATCTTAACTTTGAATCTATCATGCTATGTGGAGAGGGATCAAGTCCCTCCATGTGAAAAGGTTCACATCACATCACTAGGGATTTGATCCCTCTCAACGAATGATACATGTGGAGTTAATATGGATCTTTATAATTAAGTTTAATTTTGGCAATTTTAAGTTCTTGTAAATTTTCAATCCATATTTAACAATAATGCATTTTTAGTAGTATTTTTCCTTTTTGTATTTAAATATATTATATTTCATTTATCTTTATCCCAACATAAATCCATCTTAATAAAAAATAATCAAAAATAAATTGGGGGGATGCAAGGTATAGGGGTTTATAAGTATTGGGAGTTATAAAAAGGGACATCTAATAAAAATTAGGGATATCTAGTAAAATTAAGGAATTGTTTTATTGGAAAGATGTCTTGGGAGGGGCGTTCAACAAAAGGATTTTGGGATGGTATTTATCAATATTAAGTGAAATTAGGAGTATTCTTTAATATCCCATCAACACATGTGCTATGACATAGAATCACTAAGTGAAGGCCTCATGGTCAAGGGGTGTCGACTCTTCAATCTTGATGGAAAAAATGTATTAGAGATATCATGGAGCTTTGAAATTCCCTCAAATAATGACGTGGAAGCGTCTGTAGCATTTCAATGGATCAAAACAATTCTAGATTAAGGTATTTGAGAAGATATCACTATAGGGATCTTGACCATCCTCATCTATCACTATTGAGGGCCTAACCCATCAAGGAACTAAGGGTATCATGTATATTCAAAGAACCCTTTTCTCTTGTTAACAAACTATGCATAGTTTAATACTTCAAAGTCAAGCAAGAGTTTAGCATAGATGCGGAGAGAAGGGAAAATATTGATGCAACTATGAAGAAAATCAAGTACGCGTTGAAGGGGGACAATAGCATTCTTGCCCCCCTCACTTGACCATGAGTTCCATAAGCTGTAAGGATCCAATGTATGGAACCTCTCCAAAAGTTAATAATGGCGGCTTCCCCCTTCCCCTAGAAACCTTCATGCAATAAATGCCAATGTTCATCCTTTTGTCACCACCCATTTGTGCAAATGGTGGGCTTGATGCTAAGAATATATTTGTCTAATTTTCCTTTGTGTGAGATTTGGTGTTTTTCTCTATGTTTATTGCTTGTCTCATCTAACATTGGAGCTCGAGTTAATTGGAATTCTAGATCTTGCATTTGGTATTCTTCTTAGGATTTTCTCTGCACCTTGTCTATCTAGGGTTGTGTCATATGGTTAGAGAAGGGACTCGAGGAAGAGGAGACCCTAGTCACATGTACCTTCTAGCTTCTATGTGGTGATTAAGGAGCCCTAGCAGGAATTGAAAGGAAAGGTGTGCATGACACCATGTCTCATTGATATTATTGTTGTTGCATCCTTTTGTATGATGTTTGGTGCACCGAGGGGTCTAAGAAAAGGCCTTCATCAATGCAAAAAGGATATAAAGTAAGTCATGAAACAAGTAGGGGTTGGAATGGGAATGGTGGAAGAATATTATTGACCAAAAGAATTCTAAATCAAATGCAACAAGATATCAACATGCTTTGCAAGTGGTGAAACATATCTTAATACTTCAACACTGCGAGAAGGAAGTGTGGGATGTATAATAATCCTATGAGAGATGCAACTAGAATTCTCGACCTCTTTGAATACTCTCTCCAACTTGTTTCCCAACATTGGAGCACATGTCAACCTCCCTCCTATTATTGATCCTCTCATTGCATCTAATGCACCCACCTCCTCGAATCACTCTACTTTCCCTTCAAGATAAGATGTAAGAAACATGACAACCCATGATATTTTTTCTACATGGACATCCATAATGGGCCTTAATTGATATTTCCTTCGCTATATTCATAGAGCAATCTTATTGCTATACTAGTTTATTTAGGTATATACATACAAGCTACTAAGAAACTTATTTTGTTTATGTTGTTTAAGTTTGTTACTTATTTTTCTCCCCATGGTTCTATAAACAAGACCGGATCCATTTTTTTAGGGTGTTGGCTAGCTGTTCTACGAAATGGATTTTTTCGCCGGAATCTGACAATATAAATTTACACGAATCACTATTTTTCTGTTTTTCAAAATCTATTTTTGAATGCAGAAATGGATTCAGCATGTTGAAAAACTCCCGAGGCACTCAAATTATACAGAAATAATCACTCAAATCTA
>ML777196.1:410747-437950 GCA_009831015.1 Picea engelmannii
TTTTTTTTTGTTGATAGTGTTGGTGGTTATTAAGGTTCCCTAAATTAAGTTTTGGTTTATCAAATCTTTATGTAAAAAGGGAAGGGAATTACTTGGTTTTCTTTAGAATTTTATTTTTATGCTAAAAAATATTTCTAAATCACCATATTTTTTATGAGTTAAAAGACCTAGTTTTGATATCTAGTTTAATATTGTGTATATACATGATGATCTAATTTGTAACTAAACATTTAATAAAATACATCACCAACTATAGAAGAAAATGACAAAATGAGGGGTGTTATGACTCCACAAGAGGGGAAAGACAAGGGAGCTTAAGTAGGCTAAGGAAAAGGACTTTATTAAGGGATTTAATTCAAAGTATTTGTAAAACTTAGTTGTGTCCCTTGATTATTAGCTAATCTGAGTTGTTTTATTAAGCCATGGGGTGATCAGTGCATGAAGGAGGTATGTGGGTCTCTAGATAAATATGTGGCTCCTTCATGAAATGCAACTTAAAGCTTTACTTTTTTCCATGCAAGCAAACTATTGTATGGGTCAAAGGAATTGGAAGGTTGGTTGTCATTCAAATTAGCAGAGAACCTGAAATATTAGGAGTTTGAATTTACCCTAAAAATTATTCTTTGTTTGGGGAAATCGAGAGAATTATCCTTGAGAAAACTGATATGAGCATGTTGTACATGAATTACAGAAAGATACAACCATGAATTAAGTGATAATTGTGGTTGTGTTAAATGATAATGGTTGTCATTGAGGAAATTCCCTATAGATGATAATTCCTTAGAATCCCAATGATGTGGTTTCCTAGCTAGACTATGTTGGATCCCTAGAGGGAAGTGGGACAACTTGAGGCACTGTTGAGAAAAGAAGGGTATCACATTCCTTGGGTTGTGTATGCTAATGGGAAAGAGGGTTGTGGATTGGGAATTTTCATAGGTGTAATTATTGATGGTGAACTTTAGGAATTGGGTTGTGAGAAGAGAATTATAACCACTCATAGGAAGAGTCCACCCTTGTGGTTTCATAGACTTAGCTTGGGGGTAGCTTCTATTGTATAGATAATTGATGCAACAAGGAGCCTATGGTTGGGTGGAACATCCCTCTTCTATAGTGATTTGGTGGACAATTCTTGACAGATAAGTGCTCATAAAAATATTGTGAATTGTGTTGAATTATTATGGTATATGTCATGGTTTGAATTAACTTCTAGTTTATTTAGTTCTTACTACTTGGTTTATCCTGCATTTATGATTTTTGGTCTCATGGATAATTGAATGATTACATTTATGTTGTATAAATATGTATTTTCATGCCCACTTATGGTAAATAACTAATAACAAAACAATGAGTTTAGTTCCATAGTGAATTTGTGTGAACTTGGGTGGTTAAAAGAAGCACCTCATATCCTCAGAGTGCACATAGGGTATTGATTACATTACAATATGGTATTAGAGTTACTAGTTACAGTGATTATAGGGTTGTATGGGCCAAAAGTCAGCTATATATAAAGAAATTGCAATTGTGTGACAAGTGTTTGACAAAATTTCTCCATGAGAATAATTGGTGAAAATATCATTTGAAGCTTGCAATTTGTGAATTGAATGTTGCAGTTACTGGAAGGCTGGTAGAGTATCTGGGTAGCTTATGGAGGCATACATGAAGAATTAAAGAATTATCTCTATGAAAATTTTGGGAAAATGTTGGTTTTGGCTAAATGTTTGACAAAATGTTCATGAGAAGAAAGAAATGCATAAATCCATAACTCCTAGTTTAGAATCCCAAATTGGCTATGGGTGTAGTAATTGGAACACTAATTCAAAGGGAAATAATTTTGATGGCTCGGATCTTGGAGAACTGCCTTACAATTCTTTAGAACTTGGGAAGAAAGAGAACAATAGCCTTGCTTTGATAAAATTGATGAAGTACATAATTACCAACATTTGAAAGAAAATGCTACATACCTAGAATTAAATGTATCTAACAGTGTATTGGTATGCACGCTTCTTACATAGATAAATCCATAGAAAGGACAAGTAAATAAAAGAATTGAATAATATTATTGAAGAGGAAACATGGAAGATAGAAAATGACCTAACATCCATGAAGAAGAAATTATAGGCATAAATATCAACATATAAGAGATAGAATATAATGAGCATAAGAAAATAATGGAGTCATTAGAGTTGGAAGAAACTATAAGGAGCTTGAATATGGAGGTGTGGGGTTATAGATTTGATAATGTGAGGTTGTTGAAATCTCAAGAGGATTAAAATAAACTAAACACTCAACTACTACAAATATTAAATCATTTGCAAAAGCAAATGAAGAATGGATCAAGCTCAAGGTATAAGGAAGGAGGAAGATTCCATTCAAGATGAGAAAACTATGGAATATGTTGCACTAAAGAAGTGATACTAGAAATCTAAAGTATCATTACTCATTGGTGCATTTAGGGAGGGAGTTGTATTCATCCAAAGAATCACAAAGTAACCTAGAAGTATCCTTATTTAGAAACCAAAGGAGAAGGTATGATCAAAACCATTTGGAAATAGAGATTAGGAAGATCAAGCCACCAACCTTTTATGGTGAAAACAAGATGAGAGAGGATGTTGAAGCTTGGATGTTGGAAATAAGAAATTACTTTCAACTACATAAATATTCATCCAATATAGAAGCTAGAGTTGCCATATACAAGCTATGGGAAAAATATTATCTTTAGTAGGATCATATAAATCAAGTTAAGCACATCAAGGAGACGAGGATTTATTGGAAGCAATTTAAGAATTATTTCTAGAAGAAATATCTTTTTGAGCACTACTATAACAAGAAGATGTAGGAATTTTTTGATCTCAAGTTGGGAAATGTGACTATGGAAGAATATTGAAAGAAGTTTTTGGTGTTGTTGAGGTATCTTAGCTATATTAAAGATGAGAAGGGAAAGAAACATATATCCCTAAGCGGGTTTCCGACATTATACAAATATAAGATTCATTTTGATGAACCTAATACTCTTGAAGAGACAATCAAAGGCCAAATACTCGTACTACCAAAGACAAGGAAAAGTAGATTTTTAGAAGTCAAAGGAAATATCAGGAAAAGTACAAGGAAGAAGACCAAGAAAGAGATAAGGATAAGGACAAGGAAGGAGATCAAGAAAGAGATAAGGAAAATGACAAGGAATATCATAGGAAGAATGGATTTCAATCTCTATTCAAGAACAATCCTAATACCTATCAATAGAGTCATCCAACTCAAAGTGTATCTAAGATGGTAGAATCCTGGGGAAATAGGGCAAGGAAACCAATAAACCATTGGGGATGTCAAGGAGACCATTTGTATAGAGATTTACATCAATGGGGAGGAAGGATGAGGAATGTGCATGACACACAAGAGGCAATTACAATGGAAAGTGTGAGCAGGAACATTCCAAAAATATATGCTACCCTTGAAAATTAGTAGGAAACCATTAGTCCAACATGATCGAGGTTGAAGTTAAGGATACCAATCAACGTATTACAATTTTAATTGATTTAGGAGCAAGTCATAGTTACATGTCCCCTAATTTGGTTGAAATATTTGATTTGAAAATAAGTAAGCATGAGAAATCATGGTTGGTTAAATTGGTAATTGGAATTAAAAGGAAAATTAATGAAATTTCCAAAGGCCGACAATTAGATATGGATGGTATCAACATTGTTGAATATTTGATCATAATTCCACTTGGTTCACATGATGCTATTATTGGAATGGACTTGTTGGATGCACATCATGTTGTCCTAGATTGTCATATAAGACTTTCACTTGTCTTGATGAAGAAGGAAAGTAAAGGATGGTTAAAGGCATTCCCAAACCCATTTATATAAGGAATATTTCATCCTTATAGGTGAAGAGATGCTTGAGGAAAGGGTGGAAATTGTATGCATCCCATGTGGAGGATCCAAGGAAGTGTATAATCCCAAATATTGAGGACATTCCAGTGCTGAGGAGTATGCATAGATGTATTTGGGGAGATACTAGTTTTACCACCAAAAAATGATATTGGTTTCTTTATTAATTTGATCCCTAGAGTTGATCTACTATCTAAGAGGCCATACAAAATGAGTACACTCAAATTGAAGGAACTGCTTATACAACTAGAAGAATTTTTAAAGAAGGATTATATATGCTCAAGTGTCTTTTCTTTCAGAGAACCAATATGTTTAGTGAAGAAGAAAGATGGGACTTTGCGTTTATGCATTGATTTTATACAATTGAACAAGGTCATTGTGATAAATAAATGTCCTCTACCAAGAATTGATGAACTATTTGAGAAACTAAGAGGATAAAATATGTTTTGAAAGATATATATGAGGTTGGGATACCATCATATAAGGATAAAAGATGAAGACATTAGTAAGAGAAATTTAAAAATCAAGTATGGGCACTATGAATTTGTAGTGGTTCCATTTGGAGTGACAAATGCACCATATACCTTCATGCACTTAATGAATGGAATATTTAGATTTAATTGGATAAGTTTTTCATTATATTCCTAGATAAAATTCTTATTTATTCAAATTCATAAGAGGATCGTGAAGAGTACTTGAGGATAATACTTGTGTTGGAAAATTGGTTGTCATTGATGTCAACCTTAGAAGAATCCATAAATAAAAGCCCAGAAGCCCCTAAAAGTGATGATGATGTGTCCACTTGAATAATCCTTGAAGAGCCTTTAAGGAGATTTGACATAAGTGTATATAACCCCAAATTGGTCCACTTATGGTGTAGGTTTTAAGCATAGCCCTCATAGGATGAGATAACATGTGGTTATTTCCACATGCCCACTTTGAGTTGTACACAAAAGGAGCCTTGAAGGAGCCTTGAAGAAACCCCTAAAGCAAAGAGAAGAATCCCCTAAAGCCAAGATAAGAATCCCCTAAGGCTAAGAGAATAATCCCCTAAAATAAAGTGAAGAAGCCCCTAAGTTCGACCATCCTTAAGGAAGAGGTGTGACCCAAAAGTTGCGACCCTTGGTCACACCCCCTCATGTGGAGAAGAATCATATAAATAAAAGGATCCTCGTTTGGAATTTGGATCACACCAATTAGATCTAGCCAAGGAATATGAGTGAATTTCATCCTAGAGGAGTGAATTTCCAAGGGAAGATGAAGTCTTGTGATGATCTGTTCTAAAGTTTTTCTTTGAAGGTCATCTTGGCATTTTCAATATAACATTTTTTGTATAATGGTTCAGATAGTGAAACTTAGATATGTTTCATAAGAGATAACGAATAATATTGGGTATGAATTTTAGGCCTTGAATCATTATAGGTTTGGATTTATAGTTAGTGGAAGTTTAGGTTTTTAAAACTAGGGTTTTCTTCTTCAAAACAAGTCATCTTGTCATTTTCACTATAAAAAGTTTTCACAGATGAGTCAAGTATAAAAAATTGGAGGAATTTGATCGAATATATAAATGAATATTGGCTAAAAGTTTCAGATCCTGATTCATTACAGGTACAGAGTTATACTTGTTGGAAGATAGGGTTTGTGACTAATCCAAAAACTAGTCCCAAACAGGTGTTCGAGATAAAACGGTTATATGTGAAGCTTGGTAGGTCCAAATTGAATTCCACTCATTGAATTAGAAGGAGAACATATCCTAATATATAAGGTCCAATTTTCAGAATCAAAAACAAAAAATGGAGCTCGTGGCGAATCTTACAAGTTTGCATATTTGAGGTACAATTCTGAGTAGTTTTGTATGCATACTTAAGAAGTGATTTTGGGATTGTATTTCAAGGTTGATTCGATCCTGTATCATCATTTAAAATGTTCCAAGGGGATTGGTGTCTCCTTCTAGTAGGTGCTAGAAAATTCAGGGAATGGGTGCTTCCTTCAAGTTGGTGCATGTAAAATCTTGAAACTACTTAAAAAATGTTTTTGTGGTTTTCTCCCACTTGGGTTTCCACATAAAAATATGTGTGCAAGGTGTTGAGTTTATGTGATGATGAATGAAATGATTAATGGATGATTTTTATGTAGTGCTTGAAGGTTAAAATTGTTGAAATAAATCTATATTGATTCACCCCATTTAAATATGGATGAACCTACATAGATAAGATCTAGCTAACAAAGGACATACACAGTTTGCAAAAGAAATGAGAAAATACAGAAACGAGAGAGAGATAACAAAGATTTGTATTAAATGAATGAATGAATGAATGATAAATTACACATGATATACTCTGTATACCTCAACCAATGTGCACTGGAAGAGAAGCCAATGCACCATAGTGGTGGTCTAGAGTGATCTGGACACACACCGACAATTACGGGAGTTAATTGCCACCTAGTATGAGTTAACTAGCCTCTCAGTATTCAGTTAATTGACTGAAACAATGTGAAGTGAGGGTAATGCGCTAGTCTGGTGAGAATTCCAAGGACAATGCGCATTGACAGTGATGATCCCAATGCTGCATGTTGATGGAACCAATGTGGCATCAAGACTTCACTCAATTGATCCAACTAAAGTGTGAATTGAAGAGAATATTCTCCTAGAATGTGGGAAAATGAATATTCTCCCTAAACTATAAGAGATTTAATAATGAATAATAAACATAGGGAAAACCTTAGGAAAAATAAATCCTAGGTTTGTGTGAAGTATCTCCAACACCTCTCCTGAACATCACTAAGGTGAAAATAAAGAATGGGTCCCAGAAACGAGGTCGTGCTAGGTACCCGAAAACAAAAGACACACTTAAATAAATGAGGAAAGAGGAAAAAAATCATGGGANCCCCCCCCCCCCCCCCCTCAAGGTACAATGTATAAAAAATAACTGACAATTTCTAGGTAATTGTGTCCTTCACTCCAATATGACTGTGTAGAGAATGGAACTTTTGCACAGTGAAGGTCTTGGTGAAGATGTTTGTAGTCTATTCTGCGGAAGGAAAAAACTACAGGTCGACGATCCTCTCATGTAATAAGTCCCATATGTATTGCATGTGGATCTTGATGTGCTTCATCCGTTGCCTCTGAACTGGCTCTTTGCATAACTTCAGAGTGCTCTAGTTGTCACACAAAATGACGATCGACCGGTTAAACTGAATTCCCAAATCAATAAGAAGATTTTGTAGCCACATAGCATGAATGGTTATGTTAACCACCCCTTTGTACTCTGCCTCAGTTAAAGATAGAGAAATAGCATCCTATTTCTTGCTCGACCAACATATGGGCCCAGAACCATGACTGAGTGAGTAATCATATGTGGATTTGCGATCAATGTTGTCGCTAACCCAGTGAGAATCAATGAACCCAATGAGGTCCAATGCAAAGTCTGTTGCATAGGGAATTCAAAAGGTGATGGTGGTTTGTACATATCGAAGGATACGCTTTGCATCCTTCCAATGTAGCTCATGTGGATCTTGCATGAATCGAGAGACTTCTCCAACTACATAGGAGAGGTCTGGTCTGGAGTGTGTGAGATAAAACAAGCTCCCCACTAACTATTTGTATAGTGTGTTGTCCACCAGTGGAGTGTCGCTTCCATCCTCAAGTATGATTCCTAATAAGAAAGGATTCGGGGAATACTTGCAGTCTGTCATGTGGAATCTCTCCAGGATATCTCGTGCATACTTGGCCTAAGACAGTTTGATTATTGATGCATCTTGATTGATCTCGAGACCAAGGAAGAAATGTAGTAGACCCATGTCCATCATCAATAACCTATCATACAAAATCCTCTTGACTACAAAAATTGCTAAAGTCGAGAAACCGATGATAAGAAAATCATCAACATACAAGACTAGGAGTAGAAGTGAATCAACCGTCCTGATCATGTAAACGTTCAGGTATGACTTACAACATACAAATTTTTTTGATAGCACGTAGGAGTCCACATTGGCATACCATGCCCTCAGGGCCTTCTTGAGGCCATAAAGTGACTTCTTTAGTCGACATACCAAAGATGAATCCTGCGTGAAGGCTTGGGGTTGATCCATATAAATCTCCTCAAATAGATATTCATGAAGAAATGCATTCTTCACATCCATCTGATGGAATTCCCATCCCTTGGCTTCCACAATCGAAAGTGCCAAACATATGGAATCCATCTTTGCTACTGTAGAGAAGGTCTTGTCATAGTCAATGTCGTGCACCTGCTGAAATCCTTTGGCGACTAGCCTGGATTTGTATATGCTAACCTATCCATATGATGTGATCTTGGTCCTGTAGACCCATTTGCACATGAAAAGTTTCCTTCCTGAAGGAAGGGGAACCATATCCCAATTCTGGTTCTCGAGGAGGGATTTGTACTCCTCCTTCATGGAAGATTCCCAAAAGGGATTCCCAACAACCTCTCCATAGGAATGTGGATCTAAAGTCTAAACCAAGAAAAGATGCCTGGGTGGCATCAATTCAGTGGCAGTGATTGAAATAGGAGTGTCCTCTAAATCATATAGAGTCCTCCTAGTATCAACTGGATCCCCAACAATATCTTATGCATCTTGAAGAGTAGCCTTGGCCCATTTGGGCCTTGGCTCTGGCTCTGCATTTGCATCTATGTGCACTAACTCTGCATCTAAATGTACTAGATCCGTATTTGAATCATCTGAATCCTCTGAATCATAACTCTTATTTGAAGAAGAGTTGGCATCTGCATGCTCATAATCTCTGACAAGTAGAAGAACAAAAGTGTCTGCATGTGGCTATTGAGTTACATGCGAGATACTTTCCTCTAATTGGACACTATGCTCAATGACGAGTCAGTCCATGGAGGGATCAATGAGTATGTATCCCTTCACACCGTCAGGATATCCAACAAAAATAAACTTTGTACTATGTGGATCAAGTGCCTTCCTCTTCTCAGAGGGAATCATGGCCCATGCATGAGAACCAAATATACGAAAGTGAGTCACTTCCTGTTTGAGGCCACCCCAAGCCTCGAAGGGGGTCTTATCCTTGACAAATCTATGGGGATATATATTTTGGATGTAGGTTGCACTCTTAAGTGCTTCAACCCATAATATCTATGGAAGTGACATTGAATGCAGCATGCAAGAAGCCATCTCTTTCAGGGATCTATTTTTCCACTCAACAACTCCATTTTGCTGCAAAGTATAAGGAACCATGTGATGCAACTAAATCCCAACCTCAAGAAAAATATTGCGTACCTCATGGTTGGCATACTCCCCCCCCCCCCCATTATCTGTTCGAAGGACTTTGATATTCCTTCCTGACTGTGTCTCAACAAAGGATTTGAAATCTTTGAGATGCTGAAAGACTTCATATTTGTTCCTAAGAAAGAAAGTACATGTGTAGCGTGAGAAATCATCAACAAAAATGAGCATGTACCTTGCCTTATTGATTGATTGATGCAGAAAAGGTCCCATGAGATAGTGGTGGATGAGATCCAAAGGAGAGGATGCCTTTTGAGTCTTTCCTTTGTCAAATTTCTCTTGAGGGTGTTTTCCAAGAACACATCCCTCACAACTTCCTTTGGATAAGTGGATGTCAGGTAGAACTTCAACCATTCCATGCTTTCTAATTTGTTTCATGTATATGAAAGTTAAATGCTCAAACGTTTTGTGCCATATCCTACTTTTTTCATTAGCATGTGTAAGCAGTAATGCAAAATTCGGTTCAATAAATTTAGAAAATGTGTAGAGTTTGGATTGGTGATTTACCTCACCAGTAGCAACTTTGGAATTGGTTTGCATGTCATAGATATCCATAGCATCAGGTCTGAATACTACTCTCTTCTAGATGCTGGAGTTTTTCATTTGATACACGGAGAGAAGATTGAAAGAAACTTTGGGAACATGTAGCACATTCTCAAAGCTTTCATTTGTGAGTTCAACTCTTCCTTTGTCAGTGACCTTGACTGGAGAGTCATCCCCCATCAGAATAGGAGGACCTTTGCATGCATCCAATGAAGAGTAGACTTATTTTTTGGATGCCATGTGGTGTGATGCACCTGAATCTAGAATCCAAGCATCGAGAGATAAATTAATGGAAATCAAAGCATGGCTAGAATTACCTTTCTTGGGGTTTTGATCTCCTCACTTATTCTTCTTGGAACCCTTGGGGATGTGATCTCCAAGGCTGTTTTTCTGAAGTGTTTGTTCCATTTGATATATCAGTTTCTGTATGTTGGAATCCTCATTGGCAGTAAGTGCATATCTCCCCTTTTCTTCCCTTCCCACCTTTGGATCTGAAGGAATCGTTGAAGGGTTTTGAGTACCCTTCCTTCTTTGGATTTGCATGTGCCTTCCTTTTGTCTTGGTTTTTAGATTTATGATTTTGGTGATTGCTACCATATTGCATAGCAAGTTCATGCACCTTTGAGCCTTTGATTTTTTCCATATTGATGATATTGGTCTGCTCTTGCATCAGAGACTCGATAAAGGCCTCAAGAGAAGGAATTTTCCAGGTAGCTCCAAAGGCGAGCCTAACTGAATGAAATGTGGATACAAACACTGATTATTTCGAACCAATATTGGAAAGAATGGTAAGAACCATTTGTTTCTCCTCCTTAGATTTATCAACCCCGCAAGCCTTGAGTTGCGACAACAAATCCTTATATTTGGTAAAACAATCTTGGAGATTGTCGAAGATTTTTGGATCCAAAGTGAGCAATTCCACCTCGATTATATGTCCCCTCATCGCGTCTTGTTTTCCAAAAAGACCTTCCATGGTGTTCCAGAATTCATTGGGGGTTTTACAGGAGGATATGTGAAAGAGGAGCTCATGAGAAATGGCACTGCAAATATTTCCATACACTTCATCCATCTGATTTAGATAATTAGATTTTTCTATGCTGATGTAGGTTTGGTCTTTGTGTCCATGGTTAACTTGTATAATCCTCTACTTCGAATATGCATTACCATCATGTCCTTCCATGCAAAGAAATTGCACGGTGTAAGAATCAATTCTTTTGGAAATTCCATTTTCCCGTTGTCTTCAATCTTCGGTACCTGCAAAAAGAGTTTGGTGTGTATTTTTCCTAGCAATCCATTGGCTCTGATACCATGCAAATTTGGATGAACCTGCACAGATAAGATATAGATAGAAAAGGACATACACAGTTTGCAGAAGAAATGAGAAAATATGGAAATGAGAGAGAGAACAAAGAATTGTATTAATTGAATGAATGATAAATTACACATGATATACTTTGTATAACTCAACTAATGCACACTGGAATAGAATCCAATGTGACATATTGGTGGTATAGATTGATCTGGACACACGCCGATAGTTACTGGAGTTAACTTCCACCTAGTATGAGTTAACTAGCCTCCCAGTCTTCAATTAACTGACTGAAACAGAGTGAAGTGACGATAATGCTCTAGTCTAGTGATAATCCCAAGGATAATGTGAATTAGTAGTGATGATACCAATGTTGCATGGTGATGGAACCAATGTGGCATCAAGACTCCACTCAACTGATCTAACTGAAGTGTGAACTGAAGAGAATATTCTCCTATAATGTAGGAAAATGAATATTCTCCCTAAACTATAAGAGACTGGATAATGACTAATAAACATAGGGAAAACCTTCGAAAAAAGAAATCCTAAGTGTGTGTGAAGTATCTCCAACACCCCCCCCCCCCCCCCTCAATATTCTTGAATATTATAACAATTGGTATCAAAGTGGGTTCCTTTAGGAAAAATCTAACCATTGGAAGGTAGATAATGGACAAGCAAGGATAATTTACCAAAAATAGAACACCATTGTTTGATGGGAAAAATTATTCTTTTTGGAGCATAATAATGAGAGTATTTTTCCATGCACAGGGATTTGATGTTTGACAAGTATAGTAAATGGATACATTGCATTAGCTTCTCCCCCAATAGATAATGTTGGGAAAAATCTTAGTGAATACAATTCAAAGGATATAAATGTCATTCTAAGTGGTCTAACAGGTTCACAATTTTTTAAGGTTATGCATTGTGGTTTTGCAAAGGAAATATGGGATAAGCTCAAGAAGGTTTATGAAGGAGATGATAAAGTCAAAGGGGCCAAGCTTCAAAATTACAGAGGACAATTTGAACATCTGAGAATGAGAGAATATGAAGATATTGCAACTTATTTTCTTCGAGTTGCTGAAATTGTGAATACTATAAGAGGAATGGGAGAAAATATTGAAAAATAAGTTATTATGAAAAAGATATTGAGATCTCCCCCAATGAGATTTGACCCTAAAATATCATCTCTAGAAGAAAGAAAAGGTTTGGCTACATTGAGCATGGATCAATTACATGGAATAATTACAACATATGAAATGAGAATAGAACAAAAAAATCCATCCAAAAGGGAAGTAGCTTTCAAATCTTCCAAGAAGAAAAGAAAGAACAAGCTAGGGTCAAAACCCTGCTCCGGTAATAGTGATGATTTAGATAATGAAGAAGAAACCAACTTTGTGAGAAAACTGAAAAGAGGAACCAACAAGTACAAAGGTAAGCTTCCTTTCAAATGCTTTAATTGTGGTAAAGTTGACTATTTTTCTTCCAAATGTCCTTATGCAAGGGGTTTAGATAGTGATGAAGAATAGGTTCCTAAGAAAGAAAAGAAATGTCAGAAAAGAGACAAGGAAATAAATAAAGGAATATTTTTGAAAAATAAAAGTCTCTATTCAAAAGACGATAGTTCATCATCCAATGTAGATGATGATAGTGACAGTGACTCAAGAAGAGTACTCTTCATGGCGTTAAAAATTCAAGAGTAAACTATTGAAAATAATGAAGGAGACTATGAATAAGAAAGATAAGTGAATATTGAGTAATAATTGATCAGTGCCTTAAGTGATCTAAGAATAACAAGGAAGAAAAAAAATCTCTCAAAAAAGAGTTAAGTAAACTGAAGGAAGGATTTCAAAACCCTAGAAAAATTATGAAGAAGCCAATTAGACTATCATAGATCTAAAGATTCAGTTGGAAGAAGCCAAAGTGATTGAATAAACACTCAAGATACAACTGGAAGAAAAAAAAGAAAATAATATAGAATTTGGAAGCTTAAATAGTCTCACTAAGAAAGGAAATACAGAAGAAGGACATCCAACTAAATTTTTGCAATAGCACCAAAATACTGGTTGAAATCATCTGCAATAAAAAAACATTTTGTGAAAATTATAGAATTGGATACAAACAAAATAATATTGATGAGGGTTCAAGCTCTATGATGACATGAAATGAAACAAAGCAAATAAGTTATGCATATACTATCAAGTGTTCCATCAAGAAAGAAGAATGCAAGCCTCTAAAAGAGGACATACATAAACCATAAATAAAGAAGAATCAAGAAGAAGATCATGCATTCATAGAAACATGGAATCAACAACCAACAATGAAGAAGACCCAAGAAGAAGATCATGATTTCAGAAGAACAACGCCAACTAGAAGACCACCCACACCCAAGTACCAAAATATTTTGCTTGGCATGTGTTATTCTTGCAATAATTTGGGGCATAAAGCCATAAACTGTAGAGCCTATGAAAAGGGTAGAAACACCTAGAATGGAAGTAGCTATGAAAATCCCAAGAATTATTATGAAGGAAATTATCCCAAAAATCCTCGTGAGGCGTTTGACAAAAAATATAACAATTTTGGTGCTCTCGGTTATGAAATTGAATGCTACAAATGTAACAATTTTGGACACATCCAGAAATTACAGACGTGATTTGATAGTTTTTTCAAGGGAAACTAGACATGTTCCACTCAATCATATAGGGAGACAACAAAGAACTTGGAAAAGGAAGCAAGAAGATTTGAATGTTGAGGAATGTGAGTTTGCCTTACAAGCCCAAAATAGAGGAAGCCATTGGTATATTGACAATAGATTCTCAAAGCATATGACTGGAGACAAAAACAAATTTGTAAAATTAAAGAAAGAAAAAGAGGGGTCTGTCACGTTTGGAAACGATAACTCAACCAAAATTATAGGAAAAGGCATCATCAGTCTTGGAAACAAAGATATTGTGGCAAAAAATGTCCTGCTTGTTGAAAATATGAAGCATAATTTGCTAAGTGTAAGCCAAATGTGTGATCAGGGACACACACTTATATTCAATTCAAAATAAAGTGAAATAAGGAAATAAGGATTAGGTAGACTAGTGGCAACAACAACAAGGACTCCAAAAAACATATACATCTTGAATGAGATCGAAGAAGAAAGATGTTGTTTGAGAAAATAATTTGAAAGTTGGATTTGGCATAGGATAATGGGCCATATACACTTTGATAATCTTATCGATATAAGCAAGAAGCAAGTTCTAGGAGAAATGCCAAAAATTACAAAGCCAACGAATACTATGTCCGAGAATTGTCAACATGGAAAACCAACAAAAATTGAATTCAAGACAAATGAATACTCGTTGAAAAAACCATTGGAGATTGTACAAACTGATTTATGTGTGCTATGAGAACAAAAAGACTAGATGGAGAACAATACTTCATGCTACTCATTGATGACTACACCATAATGACCTGGGTTTGGTTCCTCAATAAAAATTCGAAATCTTTTGAATGCTTCATGGTATTTAAGGAACTCGTTGAAAATGAAATTGATCTGAAAATCAAATGCTTAAGATTAGATAATGGAGGTGAGTTTAATTCAAATGAATTTAGGGATTTCTATGAATAACAGGGAATGAAAAGGCAATTCTCAACAACTAGAACACCTTAGCAAAATGGAGTTTTTGAAACAAAAAATAAAACTATACAAGAAATGGACAGAACCATGCTGAATGAATCCAAGATAAGTGATATCTTTTGGGGATAAGAAATGCATGCAATTGTTCATATCTTGAATAGTGGATTGATCAAAAGTAATAGTCATAATACTCCATATGAGTTATGGAAAGGAAGACTGGCCAATGTCAAGCACTTTAGAGTGTTTGGAGGCAAGTGTTACATGAAAATGGAAGAAAAGAAGATTGGAAAATTTGACTCTCGGGTGGACGAAGGCATATTTGTAGGGTACTCATACAAAAAGAAAGAATATAAGTTATACAATATAAGACTTGACAAGATAGTGTCCTCGAGGTGCAAGATAATCGATGACGGAGTGTGTTGTTAAGGAACTCCATGATGTTAAAGTCACCGGTTCGAAACTTGTGGGGACAACAAATCTAGCCATGTTTAGGGTTGGTGTGGCTCAGTCCATGTGTGATCCTCGGGTGATTTTGATGGCTTATATTCCCCTGAGTCACAGTTTCTCAGCCACAGGCTAGTCCCGCAGGCCACGGACAAACCAACAAACAAAAAAAGACTCAAGAAGATAGTCAAAAGCATCAATGTAAACATTGATGAAACAAACTTGTTGAACACCATGAAGGAAAGGAGAAATTAAAACATCTTTGAAGAACAGGAAAATGAAAAACTAAATAAAGAAGAAGAGGAAGAAGAAAAACAACAATAATAAGAGAAGCAGCTAGAAGAAAAACAAGAAGAAAAAAACCAACAAGATTTTCAAAAACCTTCTAGGACACCTAACCTTTGAGTTCAGAAGAATCATCCACACGCAAAAATCATTGGAGATAGAGGTGTCAAAGTAGAAACCAGAAGAAGAAGGAAAACACATACACTTAAATAAGGACATTTTTCATTACTATCCACAGTTGAACCAAGTAACTTTGAGGAAACTAGAAATGATGAACATTGAATCAAGGTTATGTAAGAAGAAATAAATATAATAGAGAATAATTAGACATGGGAACTAGTTCCAAGTCGAAAGGACAAAATTGTGATTGGGACAAAATGGGTATTTATAAACAAGCTAAATGAATATGGACAGGTAACTAGAAACAAAGCAAGACTAGTGTGCAAAGGATATGCTCAAGTTGAAGGAATCGATTTTGAAGAAACCTTTACTCTCGTGGCCATAATGGAAGCAATCAAAATTATCTTGGATTATGCATGCTCCAAAAGGATCAAAGTGTAAAAAATGGACGTGAAACAACCAAAAGGGTTTCTACTATCAGAAAATGAAGACTATGTTTGCATATTGAAGAAAACTTTGTACATCAAAAAAATGTTAAAAAAGTTCAAAATGGAAGACTGCAAACCTGTGAATACTCCTATGGTTACTAGTTGCAAGTTGAGAAAATATGATGAATCTAAAGAAGTGGATCAAAGACTCTACAGATCAATCATTGGTAATCTAACATATTTTATAGATTCAATACCAGATGTAATGCAAGCAGTTGGAGATGTTTCAAGATTTCAAGAGGCACCAAAGGAAACCCATGTTCTAGTAGTGAAAAGGATCTTTAGATATATTAAAGGAACAACAGATGTTGGGATATGGTATCTGAAAGGAAATAAGTTAACTATGGTCGCCTACATGGATGCATACTGGGCAGGAAGTATTGATGACATAAGAAGTACAAGTGGAGCATCTTTCTAATTAGATGACTGCTTAGTGTCCTGGTTTAGCAATAAGCAATATTCAATATCATTATCCACTACAGAAACATAATATATCACAACAACATCATGTTGTACTCAAATTCTATGGATGAAGAAAACCATGCAAAACATATAAGTGATATATGATGAGCCTATTTTGATACTCTTTGAAAACACCAGTGCTATAAACATCTCCAATAATCCAATGATGCATTCCAAGACCAAACCTATTCCTATTAAGTTCCACTTTCTATAGGAACAAGTTAGCAAAAAGATATCAAGTTGGAGTACATTGGGACAAAAGAACATATGCAAACATATTCACAAAGCCTCTTCCTGGGGAGACCTTTGAGTACCTTTAACAAAACCTGGGAGTAATTTATGATCCAAATCGATTTCCATAATCTCCTACAAGAAAGAAAAGGGGAATATTGTCAGGGGGAGATACCCTTTTCAATTGGTTTCAAAGGGGGAGAGAAAAATAAATAAAACTAGAAGCATGAAGAAAAGGGGAGTCAACATGAAGATACGAGTAAAATACAATCATTGGTATCATAGCACAAAGACAAGGGGAGCACAATTGTTAAACTAAGTTTCAATCAATGCCAAAGGGGGATATTGTTGGAAAAATGGTTATCATTGATGTAAACCTTAGAAGAATCCCTAAAGAAAATCTAAAAGCCTCTAAAATTGATGATGATGTATCCACTTGAAGAAGCCTTGAAGAGCCTTGGCATAAGTGTATATAAATCCAAACTAGTCCCCTTATGGCGAAGCTTTTAAGCATGGCCCTCATGGGATGAGATAACATGTGGTTGTTTCCACATCCCCACTTTGAGTTGTACACAAATGGAGCCTTGATGAAACCATTAAAATCTAGAGAAGAATCCCCTAAGGCCAAGAGAAGAATCCCCTAAAGTAAAGTTAAGAATCCCCTAAGGTCATCCATCCTTAAGGAAGAGGTGTGAACCAAAATTTTTGACTCTTGGTCGCACTCCCTCATGTGGAGAATACTCATATAAATAAGCAGAGACTCATTTGGAATTCAGATCACACCAATTAGACCTAGTCAGGAAGAGGAGAAAATTTTATCCTAGAGGAGAGAATTTCCAAGGGAAGATAATGTAAAGAAGGGCGGATGAAATCTTGTGATGATTTGTTCTAAGGTTTTTCTTTGAAGTTCATCTTAGAATTTTTGCTATAACGTTTTTTATAGAAAAATCCAGGTAGTGAAACTTGGAGGTGTTTCATAATAGATAGTGAATAATCTTGGGTACAAATTTCAAGTCTTTACTCATTACAGGTTTGGATTTATACTCAGTGGAAGTTGAGGTTTTTAAAACTAGGGTTTTCTTCTTCAAAACGAGTCATCTTACTATTTTTTCTATAACATTTTTTGGAGAATAATTCAAGGAGAGAAAATTGGAGGAATTATATAGAAAGTATCGAAGAATATTGGGTACAATTTTCAGATCCTGAATCATTACAAGTACAGAGTTATACTTGTTGGAAGTTAGGGTTTGTGACTAATCCAAAAACTAGTCCCAAACAAGTGTTCATGATAAAATGGTTATATTTGAAGCTTGGTAGGTCCAAATTGAATTCCACTTGTTGAATCAAAATAAAAATATGTCCTAATATCTCAGGTCCAGGTTTCAGAATAAAAAACAGAAAATGGTTCTCGTAGCAAATCTTACAAGTTTGCAGATTTGAGGTACAGTTTTGAGCAATTTTGTATGCAGATTTAAGAAGTGATTTTGGGATTGAATTTGAAGGTTGATTTGATCATGTATCATAATTTAAAATATTCCAAGGAGATTAATGTCTCTTTCCAGTAGGTGCTGGAAAAATCAAGGAGTGGGTGCTTCCTTCAAGTTAGTACTTGTAAAATCTTGAAGCTACTTAAGAAAAGTTTATGTGGCTTTCTCCCAGTTGGGTTTCCATGTGAAAATGTGTGCAATGTGTATGATTTTATGTGATGATGAATGGCATGATTAATGGTTAATGTTTGTGTAGTGCTTGAAGTTTAAAATTGTTGAAATAACTCTATACTAATTCACCCCCCTCTCAATATTCTTAAATATTCTAACAACTTGCGGGGAAAATTATATGGTAATAATTTGATACATTAATTATCAATACATGTTTATAAACTTACAAAGTGCTAGCAACGATATATGCATAGATAATATCAAAGTGTCTAACACACCATTTTATAATGAATTATGAAGCAAAACCAACATAATTGATTGCTCATATAACATTGAATATTCTAAGGTAGAATTGCAGGTTGAATATAGATCCTTATATTCAATAATACTCTGTTGGATTCACTCTATGAGTAGATTGAGTACCTTCAATTGAAATTATAAACAACATAGTTGAGAAACTTAATGTGTGTGGAGAATATATTTATCACGAGCAATTGTCGACCAATGAAGGATTGGTGATCATCAATTGCATCACTATGCAACTATGAGAATTCTTTGTCCAGAGAATCACCAATTAAACTAACAGTAAATCAAGCATGAAACTCATTTTCTCACAAGTATTAGTTGATCCACACAATCATTAATAAAATTACATTGCATAAATTGAATAAACTCACACAACAAAAATAAATTATTGGACATCATATACCAAAGGGAGGGGCCATGTCTCCCTTGGCATACACTTCCAAGAAAGACTATAATGGAGAGCTCTTGATATGTAAAAAGTTCTTTATTCCAAAATTCCCCCCACAATTACATTGATCCTCCTTACATTTATACATATGGATTACATTTCAAAGGAGGAAAATGGTACATGGATCTACAACCATAAAAAAATTGATTAAGGAAATGAATGTTACATAATGGTTGTTTGATATGTCTGAATATCATGGAAGCACAACAACATAATCTTTGAAAAAACCATATTCACAAATTTTTCCACAAGAGGTGTAACTATAGGAATTCAGGTGCGACAAAATTTCTTGGAAAATCCACTTGGAATATCCGCCCATATATCCCAAACCATTTCTTGTTTTATAAAATTGATTATGTATCACCCAATTTGGGGCATTCTGCACAAAACCCGTGTCTTCTATTTTTCCAGTTCATCTTCATCTATCCGGAAATTCTGTGGAAAAACTGCTTCTAGAAACATGTCGCTACAAAATTCCAGTAGTACTACAGGAAACGAAAGATGCCCACTACAGGATTCGAACTGCATGGACTATTATTGGAAAGACCAAGTCTAATTCCTTTTAATTCATAAAAAATAAGGGAAATTAATGAAATTAACAACTAAACATCATATAAGCTTTCAATGACACTTATATTGATAACTACGAGGGAATATGGTAAAAATGAGAAATGATGAGGTAAAAGGGATGGAAAAAAGGCTCAAAATGGGACACATATGTCAGTGAAAAAGATACCAAAACAATGGCCCAACAATATTGCAAGTGCTAAGAGAGTATCGGTTGTATGCAAAGTTAAGAAAGTGTTCCTTTTATCAAAGAAAAATTCATTACTTCGGACAGATCATCTCCAAGGAATGAATAACAGTAGAACCATAAAATATTTAATCTATTAGGGAATGGCCTACACCTAAGAATGTAAGTAATGTAAGGTCATTCATGGGGCTTTCCAAATACAACAAAAGATTCATAGAAGGATTTCAAAGATTACTCATCCCATTACATCTTTATAGTGGAAGGGAATTAAATTTGAATGGACACCAAAGTGTAAAGAAATATTTTATTTGTTAAAGGAATTGCTTACTAGTGCACCCATTCTTAAGATTGCTAACCCAAATGAATATTTTGTGGTATGTATAGATGCTTGCAAAGAGAGACTAGGTGGATTTCTTACTCAGAATGGGCATGTTCTCTGTTACGAATCCAGGAAGCTTAAGGAGCATGAAAAGAACTATGTCACACATAAATTAGAACTTGCTACAATAATTCATGCACTAAAGATGTGTAGACATTACTTGATGGGGATAAAGTTCAAGTTTAGAACATGCCATAGTGGTTTGAAATGTTTATTTTAACAACAAACATTAAATGAAAGGAAAAAAAAATGGATGGAATTTCTCAACAAATATGACTTTGATATTAAACATATTAGAGGGAAGGAGAACAATGTTTCTAATGCACTCAGTAGAAGAGTACATGTAATGCATGTTACAATAATTAGTCTGTGAAAATACGATTTGAGGAACATAATTCTTGAGGTTGTTACCTTCGATGAGCAATGTCTTCAGATCAAGAAAGGTTTATAGCAAGATAAAGAACATAATAATTATGAGTGATATAAGTTGGAAGAGAATGGCTTTATTATGCATAAAAACAAATTCTATGCTCCCAATTCGTATGAATTAAGGAAACTAATTTTAAAAGAAATGCATAATGTTCCATATACTGGACATCTTGGTTATCATAAGGAAATTTTGTAAGAAGTCAATATTTTTAGCCAAAAATGAAGAAGGATGTAGTTGATTATATATCCATGTGTATGGAATGTTAAAGAGTAAAGGATAAGAAAAAATATATAATATGTTTTCTATAACTATTATCAATTTCGAAGGGGAAATGACAAGTGGTAACTATTGATTTTATCACCAAGTTTCTGAAAACAACAAGGAAACATGATTCAATAATGGTAATGGTGGAAAAATTAACCAAAGTTGTTCTTTATTCTAGTGAAGTTGGATCATAATACAACTAATATAATAGATATTTATTTGAAGGAGATTTCCAAGTTGCACGAGACAACTAAGGAAATTATTTTAGATAGAGATCCAAAGTTTACCTCAAACTTTTGGAACGGATTATTCAAGGGTTTTGGTACAAATATGAAGGTAAACATAACCTATAATCCACACTTTGATGGGAAAATAGAGAGAGTCAATCAAGTGATTGAATACATGTTAATAATGTATGTGATGGATAAACCATCGAAGTGGGAGGATTACTTGCATTTAGTAGAATTTGTCTACAATAATGGATATCAAGCTTCATTGAAGATGATTCTATTTAAGGCATTTTATAGTAGAAAGTGTAATACTCTAGTTAGTTGGGACAATACATCAGATATAGTAGTACTTGGGCTAAAATTTCTCAGATAAATGGAAGAGAAAAAGGTCAAGATCAAGTATAATTTAAGAGAAACATAAGACAAACAAAAAAATTATGTAGATAAAGATAGAATACCAAAAGAATTTAAAGTTGGGGAAGATTTGTCTTAAAGTGAGTCCAAAGAAATGTTCGTTGAATTTGGGGAGATGCACTAAATTGGTAGTTATATATTGTGGTCCTTTTGAGATCTTAGATAGGATGGGATCAATTACATACATTATTGTATTCATTGTTGCTATAAAAGTGCATAATGTGTTTCATGTGTCATTGTTGAAGAAGTATGTGCATGATCCTAACTATGTCATTGATTGGACTTCGGTTCAAGTGGAACTGGAAAGAGACTTCTAAGTACAACCAATGTTCATATTGGATGGGAAGTCCACTGTGCTTAGGAACATAGTCATATGATAGGTAAAGGTCCAACGGACCCACTACAACATTGGAGAAGCAACGAGGGTGCTATAGGATGAAATGTGGGAGGCATTTACACATGTATTTTGACCTTTTGATGTAAAAATTGTTGTAATTGTATATAATGGTGACATGCACTAAGGACGATGCCAAATCTAGGGGGAGGGGAATGTAATACCCTAGTTTTGATACTTGGTTCAATTGAGTATGTACATTATGAATGGATATAAGTCAAAAAATGTAATTTGTAACTGAACATTGAATGTTAATAAAGTTCATTGCAAGGGGGATTCACTTATTGACCAATATATTATCGTGTTCATTCATAAAGGAGGTTTTAAAATTGTGAAAAATAAAGTAAAAATATTGTAGGTATTGGGGGGGAGGATATGAGGTACAGGGGGGTTTATATCTATTAGGGGATATTAAAAAGGGTATCTAGTAAAAATAGGGGATATCTAGTAAAAGTAGACTTTTTGTTATTATTGGAAATATGTATTGGAAGGAGGGTTCAACAAAAATATTTTGGGAGATATTTATTAATATCTAGTTAAATTAGGGGTATTTCTTAATAGCCCACAAATAAACATGCTATATCATAGCTTCATGGAGTGAATACCTGTAATACCCATGTTTCCCCCAATTTATAAATATAACTATAACTGGCCAAGAGACTATGATAGACTAGATATGTGTGACTATTTGATTTGATGAACTTTTGTATAAAAGGTCAATGTATGTATTTTTGGTTATTAATAGAAAATGGATAAGTGTTGCATGACTATTGAAAGGGGGTTTTTACAATATAGACCACAGATGTTATGAGAGAGAGGGTGATGGGAACTAGAAATGCTTGAGATGACCTCCACCAAACCAGTACCTTATTGGAATTAATGGCTTAGACCCAAAATCGTTCTTTGACACAGAAATGAATTTCCAGTCAGAGTGGTAGTTGGAGGAGTTATCCTCAAGAGTTAATGAGGAGATGGGTCATAGAACCCCATCTGCAAGACTTCCAGACCTGACCACGAACTTGGGATTAAAACCCACACAACCTTGTCGAGGAAGGAAAAGAAAGAGGTAATTCAAGGGAAAAGACAGATCTGCACGAGGAAGCAGAGTCGAGAGACCAATCTCGAGAAGAGAAAAGAGTGTCTGTACCTCTCTAGATTAAGAAAGAACTAAGAAATAAGCTCATTCTGGGCACAATAAGTGGTTGGCAGGGTTTTCGTTACAAGTTGATAAATGAGGTTGATGAGTGACTGTGGAAGCACTCGTGCATAACTCCTTGCTTGGTATAGAGAAAATTGATTGCCAAGGTCCCATGGGAGGAGTACAGTAACCTTCGTCCCTGACTTTTGTTGAGAAAGAAGAAAGAGTCTCTCTCAGAGCATCATGGTCTAGCTTGAGGGTGGCCAGTGGTAAATCCGTCAAGAGTGGTTGTGCCTATGGTTGGGTGGAAACATGCACCCCTTTCAACAGTCGCATCACGATTTCTGGTTTTTGATAATTATATTCATACTCTGTGTATTGAAATGGAAATGATGGTTGAATACATATATATATCTGTCTATGAATGATTTTTGTATTAAATGATAAAGGTAGATGTAGGTATTATCTCCTTATGAAATCATGCTTGGGAATGGTATTTTGTTTGCTTCTGTTTAGCAGTTAAAGAGTCATGGGGCATAAGCCTACAAGAGGGTCGAGGTAGGATTTATTAGAGTTTTTAAGTCTTTTCGACCTCTTGAATCTACCCTCGCGGGAATTTCAAGTTCAAAACCTATGGAAGGAGGGTGCCTCCTTCAGAATCTTCATAGTATGACTGAGGGCTCATGCCCATGTCCTTAACCCATTTACGGCTAAATGAATTAGTGTGTAACCCACAAGAATTTCCAAAGGACCCATGTGACCAAGGTCTCAGAATCCTATGTTGGGCCCAAATGGAGTTAAGCCTGGTGGCTTCAGAACTACAGGAGTTCAGAGCTCCAGAGTGTTTTGACCCTACCGTTCATAAATCGGTCGAAGGAAACTAATGGTTGTGGCTACCAACAACGTCGACCGATGCCTAGCAATTTCCTTGTCCGAGACAGATAAAATTGCCCCACCATTAAACCTTGATCCATTCAGTTATTGCAAAGTATCATGAACCACCGATTCAAGAGTATTCAAGAGTCCCCTTAGTCATTGGATCTATGCCGAGGAAATGTAGGCGAAGTCCCACTTCGTGAGAATAGAGATGTTATAGCATCAACCCCCCCGAATGTCGGAGTTGTGAAGTAATGAGAATTGTAGATCTAAAGATCCTTCGAGATGTTCTGTGATCGTTAGATCTAGACCATGGTCAACCCGACATTGACCACTGTGGGAGTAAGGAGGGAGTCACACCATGAATCCTCGAATGTCAAAGTTATGAAGTAATGGAGGCCATAGATCTAAGGGGTTATGTGAACACACCGTGACCGTAAGATCGAAGGACTTGTGAGGCAATCAGTCTGGGGTGACATGGTATACAGACATCACCTAGGGTGACATGGACCCACATTTTACATGCCACGTGTCACCTAGATACAGACATTTCACCGACCCTACGTGCCCATTAAGACGTGACATGTGTCATCCACTATAGGGGGCATGTGTCCTCTCTTCCTTGTTGTGTGTCATCTCTGATAATTACCTGTTTGGTCCATGTGGCAGGAAGAGTATTCAGGACCCACCTTTATTCATCATCGCATATAGTGCGTGACCCCATACGAGAGTGGACCCTTCGAGAGTTCGGGACTTCAGGACTCTGGGGGTTTGGGATGTAGTGTCATGGGTAAGGTGAAAGGTTTAAAGGCTGGAGCCACATGGAGAGATTATGAGATTTCAGGAGTTTGGGACTTCGGGATTCCAGAAGGTTTGGAATACAATGTCGAGAGATTATACAAGATGAGTTGAGTAAGAAAACATTTGATGCCCCATCTGTAGAAAGGGTACTTAGGGGTCGGGTGTGTTACAAATTGGTATCAAAGCGTGGTTACAACAATTGGCCTGCTTGGGATCATGAACAAGTCACTTAAAAATATTATTTGAAGAGAATATTATTTAAATAACTTTTAGGGGCGACACCTTATCTTACGCATTTCCTAAAAGGGCTTAGTTAAACCTCTACTGAATAAAGGAATGGAATTTTCTATTGTTGTGTGTGTTTGGAAAATATGAATTGTGTGTTGTTCATGAACTAATAGACCATTAACTAACATAAAATGTTTTATCAACACTCAATCGGTCATTAGACCGAAGCAAAACTAAAGCATAAAGGATGGTGACACACCATGAATTGGGGGAAATCTCCCACAATAGAGAGGAAGAATTTGATGAGAGGAGGTCGATGGAAACACCTCCGGATCTGGATGAAACTGTAAGAATCCTCATGGCAGAATTACAAAGTTTTAAGGATAACAATGAAGGTTGATAAAAGAGCAGGAAAATAAAATTGAAATCAATGCAATCCTGCTACAAAGCTTATCATATATACAAAGGAAACTGCAACATGGACCAATAATCAGTCATGTGCAAAGACATCATACGAAGAAAACCCAAAGTCCACCTGAGATACGAAAGAATGGCCCTAAAAGTGGCCACATAAGAAGAACCTCAAATAAGTCCCAACATGGATCCAAGAGACACTCGTCGGATCCTATAGTGAGGAAACTGACAACTCCAAGGAAACCTCTAGTAGAAAAACTAGTTCGCATTCCAAGAGGAAAAGAAAGAAGAGGAAACATTCCAAGAGTCATGAACCTGAAGAGTTCAAGAAGTAAAAACCACCCACCTTCTATGGAGAAATGAAGAACGGGGAAGAAGTAGAAGTTTGGATGGTTGTCTTGAAGAAGTACTTCAGATTCCATGACTACTCTGAAAAGTTGAAGGTTCAAACAGACTTTTTTAACTTGAATGGAAATGCCTCCATTTGGTGGGAGGACCTTAGGAATGTGAAAGGAATCCATGAGAAGGACTTGTCATGGAAACAATTTGAGAAATACTTCAAAAAGAAGTATCTATCAGAGAAATGCTTTGATGGAAAGACTAAGGAGTTCTATGAACTCAAGTTGGGATAGCTCACCATAGATGAATATATCAATAAATTCCTTGAGATGATAAGGTATGTACCCTACATAAGGGATGAAAAGGTAAAAATACAATGATTTATTAGTGGGATAACTTAGTCCTTCTGTGACGGGATTGAATTTGATGAGCCAAATACCTTATAAGACACTATCCAGAAGGCAAGGTATTTCTATGAGCAGTTCAAGGAAAAAACATAACCTCATGAGGACTAGAAGAAGAAGATTAGTTCGGGATTCAAGAAGAAGGAGTTTAAACCCTCAAGATTCAAGAGCTATGGGAAAGTTTCTAAGATGAGAATTCCCACTAAAAGTGTATACCAAAAAAATTTCCCCTCTCAGAGTGGAAATAAACCCTTTGGAGCAGCCCCGGGTAAGATTGATAACACAAAGAGCAAACCCTTGAAATTTTGGTGTTATGGAGAAGAACATCTAATGAGAGAATGCCCATATAAGAAACATAACAGTAGGAGGGTATACAACATCCAAGAGGCTACCACAATCAATGATGTGGCTAGGAGCATGCCACGAATTTATGCATCCTTAGATAATAAACAAGTCGACCACCAAGCTTTAGTGGTGGAGATGGAAGGTATGATTGCCAACCATCTAGTTTCCATTTTAATTGACCCTGGTCCTAATTTGAGTTATGTTTCCCCTCAAACTTTTAATAAATGTAAATTGAAACAAGTTAAACATGTTAAATCATGGCTGGTACAACTAGCCACTGGAACTAAAAGAAAAGTAATAGAGGTCATACTAGCATGCCAATTCATTATGAGTGGATTGTTTGCCCAAGCGAACCTAAACATACTTCCTTTAGGATATTATGACTTGTTGATTAGCATGGACTGGTTGGATTCCCATAAAACCAAGTTGGATTGTTACAATAAAACTTTGGAATGTGAAAATGAAGAAGAAATAAAGGTAACCCTACAAGGGATTCAAAAGTATGTCTCAGTGAGACAAATATCAACACTTCAAGTGAAGAAGTATTAAAGAAAAGGATGTCCTTTGTATGAAATACAGGTGTTGGACTCTATTGAAGATGACAAACCAAGCCTAGAGGACCATCCCATATTGAGAGAGTATAAAGATGTGTTCCTAGAAGAGGTACCAGGTCTACTTCCAAGAAGAGATATTGACTTTTCAATAGAACTTGCACCAAGAGC
>ML777196.1:445607-489850 GCA_009831015.1 Picea engelmannii
ATGGATAAGTGTTTCATGACTGCTGAAAGAGGGGTTTTCCAAGATAGACCATGGATTCTATGAGAGAGAGGGTGAGGGGAACCAGAAATGGTTGAGATGACCCCCATCAAACTAGTACCTTACTGGAATTAATGGCTCAGACCCAAAATGGTTCTCTGACCTAGAAATGAATTTCCAGTTAGAGTGGCAGCTGGAGGATTCCTCTTCAAGAGTTAATGAGGAGATGGGGTAGAGTACCCCATCTACAAGACTTCCAGACCTGAGCACTAATTGGGGATTCGAACCCATGGAACCTTGTCAAGGAAGGAACGAAAATAGGTAATTTGGGGGTAGAGACAAATTTGTGCGTGGAAGCAGAGTCGAGAGACCAATCTCAAGAAGAGAATAGAGCATCTGTAGCACTTTGGTTCAAGAAATAACTGAGAAATAATCTCGTTCTAGGTGAAAGAAGTGGTTGTCAGGGTTTTCATTACAAGCTGGTAAACGAGGCTGGCGAGTGACAGTGGAAGTACTCGTGCAGACCTGCTCGCTTGGTATAGAGAAAACCGGTTGCCAAGGTCCCGTGGGAGGAGGAGAGTAACCTTTGTCCTTGACTGTCACTGAGAAAGAAGAAAGATTATCTCTCATAGCATCATGTTCTAGCTCGCAAGTGGCCAGTGGTAAATTTGTCAGGAATGGTTGTGCCTATGGTTGGGTGGAAACATGCACCCCTTTCAGTAGTCACTTCACGGTTTCCAGTTTCTGATAAGTATCTTCATACTCTGTGTATTGAAATGGAAATGATGGTTGAATACATATATTTATCTGTCTATGAATGATTTATGTATTTAATGAATAAGGAAGATGTAGTTATTATCTCCCTATGAAATCATGCTTTTGAATGGTCATTTTTTTTCCTCCGTTTAGCAGTTAAAGAGTCGTGCGACATAAGCCTACAAGAGGGTCAGGGTAGGATTTATTGGAATTTTTAATTCTTGTCGACCTCTTGAATCTACCCTCGCAAGAATTTCAATTTCAAACCATGTGGAAGGAGGGAGCCTCCTTTAGACTCTTCACCATATGACTGAGGGTGCATGCCCGTGTCCTTAACCCATTTATGGCTAAAGGAATTAGCACGTAACCCACAAGATTTTCCAAAGGACCCATGTGACCAAGGTATGGGAATCCTACACTAGGCCTGAAAGGAGTTAAGCTTTCTTTCTTCGGAACTCTGGGAGTTCAGAGCTCCGGAGTGTTTTTACCCTAACATTCATAAACCGACTGAAGGAAAATGATGGTTTCGGCTACCCACAAGGTCGATTGGTGCCTGGAGATTTCCTTGTCCGGGATAGATAGACTTGCCCCACCATTAAACCTTGATCCATTTAGTTATCATGAAGTAATGTGAACCACCGATTCAAGAGTATTCAGGAGTCCCCTTAGTCGTTGTATCTATGTCAAGGCAACTTCGGCGAAGTCCCACTTTGGGAGAATAGATATGCTATAACATCAAACCCCCTCGAAGGTCAGAGTTGTGAAGTAACAAGAACCTTAGATCTAGATATCCTTCAGGATATTCTATGACCATCAGATCTAGACCATGTTCAACTCGATGTTGACCACTCCGGGACCAAGGAGGGAGTCACACCACGAATCCCCCGAATGTCGAAGTTACGAAGGACTTGGAAGGTGATCAGTCTGGGGTGACGTGGTATGTTGAAGTCACCTAGGGTGATGTGGATCCATGTGTCACCTGGATCCAGATGTTTCACTAACCCTACGTGCCCATTAAGACGTGACACATGTCACCCACTGTAGGGGCCATGTTTCCTCTCTACCTTGTTGCGTGTCATCTCTAACAACTACCTGTTTGGTCCATGTGGCGGGAGGAGTATTCGGGACCCACCTGTATTTGCCGCCCCATATAGTACGTCACCACATACGAGAGTGGACCCTTTGGGAGTTAGAGACTTCGAGACTTCGGGGGTTTGGGATGCAGCGTTGTGGGTAAGGTGAAAGGATTGAAGGCTGGGGCCACATAGAGAGATTATGGGATTTCGGGAGTCTGAGACTTCAGGAATCCAAAGGTTTGGAATACAATGTCGAGGGTGAGTCGAAAGGCCCAAAGGCCATAGCCACGTGGCCCTCAACCAATGAATTCCTGAAGGACTTCGTGAAGCCATAAATTGTAAACCAGAGGTCATATTAGAGCCTGGTAATAGTCATTAGAAAGCTAAGGGTGAGTAGAAGAGGGTGGATCATCTCAGAGAGATGATCCAAGATGAGTTGAGTAAGCAAAATTTGATGCCCCATCCCTAGAAAGGGAACTTAGGGGCCAAGTGTGCTACAATACCCCATGATTCATCACCAACTATAGAAGAGAAGGAAAAAACAAGAGGTCCTATGATCCAAAAAAGGGAAAATACAAGGGGGTTTCAATAAGTTAATGAAAATGACCTTATTAAAGGATTTAACCCAAAGTCTTTGTGAAAATTAATTGTGTCCCTTGATTATTATCTACTTTTTTTTTTTAATTAATCCATGGAAGGGATTAGTACATGAAGGAGGTATGTGATTCTCTAGAGAGATATGTGGCCCCTTCATTCCATGCAACTTAAATATTTACTTTTTTTTCTATGAAAGGTGGACTATTATTTAGATTGAAGAAATTGGAAACAAAATTGAAGATTGGGTGTCGTTCAAATTAGCAAACATCTCAAAATATTAGGAGTTGATATATGGATTAAATGAAAATTGTAGATATATGGAATGATAATAGATATCACTGAGAAAATTCATTACATTTGATAATTATGTGGAATTCTAGCAGTGATATTTTATGGCCAACCTATCTTGGAACCCTGGAAGAAAGTGAGATAGCCTAAGACATTGCTAAGAAGAAAAGGGAGTCCCATTCCTTGGGTTGTGTGATTTTATGGGAAGAGAGATGTGGACTGGGAATTGCTATAGGTGTAATTATTGTCTATGAACCTAATAATTAGGCCATGAGAAGAAAAATATAGCCAACCATATGAAGAGTTCGTCCCCTTGGATTCATAGCCTCAATTCGAGGGTTCCCTTTGTTTCAAAGAGAACTGGTGCAATAGGGAGTGCATGGTTGGGTGGGACATCCCTATTTGGCAACCAACTGGTGGAAAATTCCATACAGATAAGTGTTCAAAAAAATACACTTGACTCACGTTGAATTAATACCAAAGTATCATAATTTATGTCAAGGTTATAATAATTTCTTGTCTATTTTATTTTGGCTCCCTATTTTAGCTTGCATTTATGATTTATGACTTCATGAATAATTGAATGGTTACATTTATGTTTCATAAATATATATTATTGTGACTACTTATGGTAAACCTCTAATAAAAATATAATGACTTTGGTTCCATAGTAAATTGGTGTGAATATGGGTGGTTAAAATAAGTATCTAATATCCTCAAAGTGAAAAAAGAGTATCATGCTTGCTACATGTATTCAAAAAAATATTTTGAAATTGAGATCTAATGTGGGTGTACATAAGAAATTTTATTGAAAGTGATTTTCATCTTCAACCCTCTCATTGTCACAAAGATGACAAACTCTTTCAACCTACAATGTTTTAGGAATTGTCCAACATCTTATTTCACCATGGATCTTGTGAGAGTTCATTCTTATTTTAATAATGTGTTGGACATGGTTTTATGGTGTTGGAATTGATGTCAAAGAAGGGTCAATATGATCAATGTTGGACATGGTGTTATGGTGTTGGCATTGATGTCAAAGAGGGATAATATGGTATTGTCATTGAGACAGGATGTTGGTATGTCATTGATGTCAAAAGGGGTCAATATGGTATTGACAAACCCATGCATTGTCAAAATCTTATGCATGAGTTGGTAACATATGGGTATGAATCTACAAATATGAATTGGTAACTATGGTAACAAGCCAATGTGAAAATATGAATGTCATATGCATAAAAGAGTAATATTGGGTATGAATCTACATATTCCAAACTGTAATACAGTGGTGGATTAATGTGCAAATGAATGACATGCATACATTAATAATCTATGGAAATGCAATGTAAATAATATCATAGATAGGTATTTACTTTCCAAGCTTGGATACACCATACAAACAACAAAATTTAACTCTAACTGAGGAAAACAATGAATAATGCCAAGCAGAGATACAATTGTAATATGGGTGACTCATGAAGAAAATGTCCAAACACATCACAACAAAACCAGTGGAAAGCACAAGAGGAGTAAATGCCTTCACCATCATTACCATAAAACACATAAAAATATAAGGACCGTCAGATCGTGGAGAGAAGATAAACCGAACTGTCGATCTGGTTGGCACCAAGATTGGATCTGGAGAAATCCCAAATCAACGGCCCTAATCTAATTCACATTTCAAAATGCACGAAAGTTAATAGAAGAGGATGTATGCAAAAGTAATATTATGTTAAATTTAACTATGCTACGTCTCATATTTGAGTTGTATTGTGTTTTGTCATGGGAATATTTTGAATCCATTTTGTCAAATGTGAATTCATGTGGACCTCCCACTTAATGATTGATTAAATCTGAAACCATTGATTTGATTAAATTTCAAAGTTAAGCCTTGTATGTATTTTCTCTTTGTCATGGGTCGAGGTCATATGGAAAATACAAAGATGTGATAAGTTAAAATGTTGTATATCACCTGATTATAGGGTGTGTTCACTTGATAAATAAAAGAAGTTCCTTTGGGATAGGTTATAGAACAAGCCTTTGCGCTTTGTTTATCTAACTTTTGGTCAACAATGTTGGACCTATGGGAAAAAGGGCCACGAGTTAGCACCTGCCCATTTCGATAYAGGAAATGCACCAAAGAGMTAATTAAAATCTCAAAATTTGATCTATTGGAGGACTCAGAATGCAGTGAAAAGCATGGGATCAAAATAGAGGAGTCAATCCATGCCTATGATCGACTCACAAGGACTAAAAACCTGATCAAAATAAAGACAAGGAAAATAAGGTTTTCAAACTATAATTGAAAATCCTTTATGAAGATTTTATAAAATAAATAACAAAAGAATAAATGTGTTCTTAAAACAACATTATTGTTATGAAAAGGCACTTGAAGAACATTATTAAATAAACATTCATAGTTCGAATCTAGTTAACTCCTCAGGGTTAGGGTTTTGTTCAAGAACCATTACAATAATAGTAAGTAAATTTTATCTCCCAGCCATTCCATTGCTACTACAAGGATTTTGGCACGTGAAGGGATAAATGTTGAACAACTTACAAGGGATTTGAAGTTTTTGAATTAAAGCCAACTTTTAATGACAACATAAATATAAGCATTATTGTTAATTTAAATGAATATGTACATTGGTTCATACAAAGATACACAATGTTTCAATGTCATATACATGCTGGAAGACTATATAAACAAAAAAGGATGGTGAAATGAAAGGGACTCAGTGAGCTAATTTAGAAGATAAAAAACATAATCACAGTCCAAGGAAGAAATTGAAATCTCAAATATGCAGATGAAGTGAGGGTGGAAGGGAGAAGCAATGAAGGATTGGAGTCCTCTACAGGTTGGATCATGATCAACAAGGAGTTGCAACTTACTCAAGTTGGTGCTTCAAAATAGAGGATTGGATTCCTCTACAGGTTGGAGCCTAAACAACAGGGAGTTGCATCTTCCTCAAGTTGGTTCTTGAAAATAGGGGATTGGTGTCTCCTTGAGTAGGTTCTCAAAAAGAAAGGATATTGGTGTCTCCTACAAGTTGTATCTTGTAAATGAAATATAAAATCTATGATTGTTATATTTAAAATTATGTGTATTGTACTTACTTGTTGTTATGGTTAATAGTTTTAATAATTAAAGAATTGATTAAAATAGTGGGAAAAAAAATCAATATCGGTTCACCCCCCTCTCAATATTGAACAACATTTCAACAATTGGTATCAAAGCAGTTTCCTTCACCATGGTCTAGTCACTGGAAGGAAGATTATGAGAAATCACAATGGATCAACAAGAATGAATGTCCTCTAACAAAGCACCATTGTTCAAAGGAAGTTATTATTCATGTTGTAGTATAAGGATGAAAAGTTATATTATGGCTTTTGGTTGTGATGTTTGGATATATGTAGTAAATGGTTACATTGCACCAACTACTACACCCTCATATGTTGCTGTAAACAAAATTTGCATTGACAATTCAAGGGTTGTTAATGCAATTCTGGGTGTATTAGCAAATTTAATATTTTTAAAAGTGATGCATTGTAAATCAACAAAAGAAATTTGGGACAAAATTAAAATCATCTATGAGGGAGATGGAAAAGACAAGAAAGCCAAACTTCATACATACAGAGGGTAGTTTGAAAGTCTAAAGATGAAAGAGGAAGAAAAAAGTACAGAATATCTTCAAAGAGTGGATGGACTTGTCAATTCAATCAGAGCACTAGGAGAAGATTTAAAAGACAAATTTATTGTATAAAAGGTGTTGAGATCATTACCATTGAGATATGATGCCAAGGTATCTACCTTAGAAGATCGAGAAGACCTTGACAAACTTATAATGGATGAACTTCATGGGATTCTTATAGCCTATGAAATGAGAACATGGAAAGAAAGGCCATCAAAAAGGGAAACAACTTTCAAAGTATAAAAAGAAACTAAAAACCATGAGTATATGCCAAATTAAAATCACTTCGATATATCAGATGAAGAAGAGGCTAAATTTATAAGGAAAGTCAGAAAGGGTCTAGGAAATATAAAGGGAAGTTACCTCTCAAATGTTTCAACTGTGGAAAAATTGAGATTTTTTCCTCCAAATGTCCCTATCCCAAGAAGAAATATAGTGATGATAAAGAAACATGTAACCATAAAAATGGTAAAACTGGAAACAAGAAAAAATTCTACAGGAAAAATAAAAACTTTTACTCCAAAGAAGACAGTAGTTCTTCTGCCATGAGTGATGATGATGAGATAGAGATTCTATTTATGGGAATAGATACTCAAACTAATACTATTGAGGATAATATTGGAAATGAAGGAAAATTTGAAGTTGAAGGAGAAGTAGACCTTGAAGAAGAACTTATTAGTGCTCTCGAAGAACTGCAAAAATATAAAAGGAAGAACAAATCATTAAGAGAACAACTATTAGAGTATGAAGAAAAACAAATCAAGAGAAAAATAAGTTTCAAAACCATCAAGGAATCATAAAAAATCACTAATGATTTGAATATTCAACTACAAGAAGATAAAATAATTGAAGAGGTCATAGGTAAAATACTCAATGAAAAACAACAAAACTGTGAAAAACTAGAGGCTAAAATTGTGTTTCTAAAAAGGGAACTTGAGAAAGGAAACAACTAATTGAGATTTGAAAACAGAGCAAAAATCTTGGTTGATATTATTAACAATCAAATATCTTCAAGCAATAAGACAGTACTTGGTTATGATCAAAATAAATCCAGTAAAGGATTAAACTCTACATCACAGGAAACTGATAAAAATCCAAAACGTTATGCAATTTCCCTTCAAAGCTCCAAAAAGGAAGAAAACAAGATAAAGATTGATTCTAATCAATAGAAATTTTCTCTCCCTTCAAAAGAAAATGAATATAGAAGGAATACAATTACAACAAGAACTCCCACAAAAAAGGTATCAACATCTCTTTCTTGGATATTGCTTCTCTTGCAATAATTTTGGGCATAGAGCATTATATTTTAGAGCTTATGGAAAGAACAATCATAAAATTACTCAAAGATATGGCTATAAGAACAAAAAGAATAATAATAAACAAAGAAATAGAAACTATAATTCATTTTCTTCATTACAAGATTACAATGTTGAATGCTACAAATGCAACAATTATGGTCATAAAGATTGTGATTTTATACTATCAAAGCATCCCATGAAGACTTCCAATATTCAAGAAGAAAAACATAAGAATACATGGAAAGAAAAACAAATCGACAAAAAGAAAACAGAATGTAAGGTAGACTTATATGCTAAAAATAAAAGAATCCAATGGTATGTTGACAATGGATGTTCAAAGAATACGACATGAGATCAAGACAAATTCCTCAATTTGAAAAAGAAATAAAAAGGAAGTGTTACATTTGGAGATAATGTCTTTGCCAAGATACTTGGAAAGGGTGCATTTAGTCTGGGAAATAACAAAGCTAAAGCAAAAAATGTACTATCAGTTGAAAATTTGAAGCGTGATCTTTTAAGTGTGATTCAAACATGCGAACAAGGGTACATTCTCATATTTGTCTCTCAAAAATGTGAAATTAGAAAAGAAGATGCAGGAAAACTAGTGGTTGTTGCACCAATAACACCAAATGATGTATATATCTTAAACACATAAGAAGAAGAAAAATGTTGCATTGGTCAAGTAGATGAAATTTGGCTATGGAATAGAAGAATGGGGCACTTAAGATTTGATAACTTAATAAAAGTTAGTAAAAAGGAAGGTGTGAAAGATATGCCAAAAGTTATAAAACCTTCAAACTTTTTTTGTAGGCATTTCCAACATGGAAAGCCAACAAACGTAAGACTCAAGAAAAAATAATACTCTACATCAAAACTATTAGAACTTGTTCACACTAACTTATGTGGACCAACGAGAACTAAAAGCATACAAGGTGAACATTACTTCATTTTATTCATTGATGACTATACAAGAATGACTTGAGTATCCTTTCTCAATGAAAAATCAGAAGCATTCAAAACATTTAAAGTTTTCAAAGAACATGTTGAAAATAAGACTGATCTCAAAATCAAGTGCCTAAGATCATACAATGGAGGGGAATTTACCTCAAATCAGTTGAACGAAGTTTGTGAAATCCATGGGATCAAAAGACACTTTTTAGCTTCAAGAACTCCTCAACAAAATGGAGTTGTTGAAAGGAAAAATATAATTGTTCAATAAGCAACCAGAACTATGTTAAATGAAGCCAAACTCCCAGATATATATTGGAGAGAAGCAGTGTATACAACAATGCACATACTTAACAGAGCACAACTTAGAGTTAACCATGACAAAACACCATATGAGTTGTTTGGAAGACCAACACCAGTTAAACATTTTAGAGTCTTTGGGAGCAAATGCTATATAAAAAGAGATGATGATAACCTAGCAAAATTTGATTCCAAATCTGATGAAGGTATATTTATTGGTTACTCATCCAAAAAAAAATCTACAGATTCTATAATCCAAGGTTGCACAAAATTGTGGAAATTGCAAATGTAAAAGTGGATAATNAGAGATGATGATAACCTAGCAAAATTTGATTCCAAATCTGATGAAGGTATATTTATTGGTTACTCATCCAAAAAAAAATCTACAGATTCTATAATCCAAGGTTGCACAAAATTGTGGAAATTGCAAATGTAAAAGTGGATAATATAAAATAAAAAATAATCAAATCTCAAGATAATTTACTATTTGATGAAAGGAGAAGAAATGATGATGATGATGATGATGATGAAGAAATTGAAGAAATACAAGACGATGAATCACAAAGTGGAGAATAAAAGGAAGAGGAAGAATAACCAAGAAAAGATATAAAAGAACCATCAAGGAGAATACAAAGAAATCATCCTGAAAGTCAAATCATAGGGAACAAAAGTGTTGGAGTTGAAACAAGAAGAAAACTAACATATGAATCAGAACAAGCAATGCTCTCCCTAATAGAACCCAAAACATTTGTAGTGGCCATCAAAGATGAAGACTGGATCAAATCCATGAATGAAGAGCTTGATGAAATAGAGAAAAATCATACCTGGGAGCTTGTCCCAAGACCAAAAGACAAAAATGTGGTAGGGACCAAGTGGATTTTTAAAAATAAAGTTAATGAAGATGGTCAAGTTATAAGGAATAAATCAATATTAGTGTGCAAAGGATATTCTTGGGTGGAAGGGATTAACTTTGAGGAAACATTTTCTCCAGTAGCCAGATCATAATGTTTTTGGCATTTGCATGTCTTAAAAAAATTAAAATGTATCAAATGGATGTCAAATCAACATTCTTAAATGGAAATTTAGAGAAGAAGTTTATATAGAACAACCTGAAGGATTTATGTTATCAAAAAATCAAGACTATGTTTGTAAATTAAAGAAAGCATTGTATGGTCTCAAACAAGCTCCCGGAGCATGGTTTTCAAAACTTGATAATCATCTACAGAAACAAGGATACAAAAGAGGAGCTACTGACAACAATATTTATATTAAAATAGAAAATCTAAATATAATTATTGTTGTAGTATATGTGGATGATATCATCTTTGGAAGTAATTTAAATACTCTAAGCAAGCAATTTCCTACAAAAATTAAAAAATAATTTGAAATGTCAATGCTTGGTGAATTGACATTCTTCTTGGGATTACAAGTTTCACAATCAGACAAAGGCATATTCATATCTCAGACCAAAGACATTAAATAAATGTTGAAGAAATTTGAAATGGAAGATTGAAAACTTATGAGCACTCCTATGATTACAGGATGCAAACTAAGCAAAGATGATTAATCACTAAAAGTAGACCAAATCATGTACATATCAATAATTGGTATCCTATTATATGAAACATCAATAAGACCAAATATCATACAAGTTGTAGGATTAGTGGCTAGATTTCAATTTGCACCTAAAGAAACACATATGAAGGAAGTTAAAAGGATTTTTAGATATCTCAAAGGCACCTTGGATTTTGGATTATGGTATCCCAAAGTAGAAGACTTCACATTAAATGCATATACTGATGCATATTGGGCAAGAAGCATTGATGACAAAAAGAGCACTGCTAGAGGAGCATTCTTCCTAGGAAAATGTTGTGTCATGGCTAAGTAAAAAAAAATGCTCCATATCACTATCTACAACAGAAGATGAATATATTGTTGTTGCATCCTGCTGCACTCAAGTAATTTAGATTAAACAAACTCTAGAATACTTACAAGTAAAGTATGATCATCCAATTCTTATTAACTATGACAATACTGGTGCTATGAACCTTTCTAAAAATCTTGTCATGCACTCAAAAACCAAGCATATCCCAATTAAATTTCATTTTTTAAGGGAATAGGTTTCTCTAAAAGTTGTTAAAGTGGAATATGTGGATATTAAAGAACATATTGTAGATATATTAGCAAAACCTCTTTCCAGAAGTACTTTTGAAAACCATAGACGAAAATTGGGGGTAATCTCAATATCTAATTAAATTGCACAAGCTTCATCAGAAAAGGAGTACATGGACAAAGGGAGCATAACATCAGGGGGATCAAAGAAATTTCCCTTCTGTCATTGTTGTCAAAGGGAGAGAATAAACAGTAAACAATATTGAAAGGGTTTTTTACTTTGTTGACATCAATGCCAAAGGGGTAGAATGTTGGACATGGTGTTATGGTGTTGGCATTGATGTCAAAGAAAGGTCAATATGATCAATGTTGGACATGGTGTTATGGTATTAGCATTGATGTCAAAGAGGGATAATATGGTATTGTCATTGAGAGAGAATGTTGGTATGTCATTGATGTCAAAAGGGGTTAATATGGTATTGACAAACCCATGCATTGTCAAAATCTTATGCATGAGCTGGTAACATATGGGTATGAATCTACAAATATGAATTGGTAACTTTGGTAACAATCCACTATGCAAATATGAATGTCATATGCATAAAAGACTAATGCTAGGTATGAATCTACAAATTCCAAATTGTAATACAATGGTGTATTAATGTGAAAATGAATGACATGCATACATTAATAATCTTTTGAAATGCAATGCAAATAATCACATAGATAGGTATTTACTTTCCAAGCTTGGATACATCGTACAAATAACAAAATTTAACTCTAACCGAGGAAAATAATGAATAATTCCAAGTATAGATACAATTGTAATATGGGTGACTCACAAAGAAAATGGCCAAACACTTCACAACAAAACCAATGGAAAGCACAAGAGGAGCAAATGCCTTCACCATTGTTCCCATAAAACACATAAAAATACAACGGTTTTCAGATCACGGAGAGAAGAAAAACTAAACCGTTGATCTGGTTGGCACTAAGATTGGATCTGGAGCAACCCCAAATCAACGACCCTAATCTAATCTGCATTTCAAAACGTGTGAAATTTAATAGAAGAGGGAAGATTCAAAAGTAATATTATGTTAAATTTAACTATGCCATGTGTCATCTTTGAGTTGTATCATTTTGGCTTGGGAATATTTCAAATTTGTTTTGTCAAATGAGAATTCATGTGGATTGTCCACTCAACGGTTGATTAAATCTGAAACTGTTGATTTGATTAAATGTCAAAGTTAAGGCTTGTATGTATTTTCTCTCGGTCAAATGGTTGAGGTCATATGGAAAATATAAATATGTGATAAGTTAAAATGTTGAATAGCACCTGGTTATTGGGTATGGTCACTTGATAAATAAAAGAAGTGCCTTCAGGCTAGGTTACAAAACATGCCTTTGAGCCTTGTTTATCTAATTGCTTGTCAACAATGTTGGTCCTATTGGAAAAAAGGGCCACAAGTTAGCACCTACCCATTTCAATACAAGAAATGCACGAGAGAGCTAACTAAAAACTTGAAATATGATCTATTGGAGGATTGAGAATGCAGTGAAAAGCATAGGATTGAAATAGAGGAGTCGATCCATTCCTGTGATCGACTCATAAGGAATAAAAACCTGATCAAAATAAAGACAAGGCAAATAAGGTTTTCAAACTGTAATTGAAAATCCTTTATGAAGATTTTATAAAATAAATAACAAAAGAAGAAATTTGTTCTTAAAACAACATTATTGTTATGAAAAGGCACTTGAAGAACCTTATTAAATAAACATTTATAGTTCGAATCTAGTTAACTCATCAGGGTCATGGTTTGTTCAAGAGAAGCTACAACAATAGTAAATATATTTTGGCACCTAACGATTCCATTGTTGATAAAAGGCTTTTGGCACGTGAAGGGATAAATGTTGAACAACTTACAAGGGATTTGAAGTCTTTTGAATTAAATCCAACTTTTAATGACAACAGAAATATCATCATTATTGTTGATTTAAATGAAGAGGTACATTGGTTCATACAAAGGGACACAATGTTTCAGTGTCATATACATGTCTGAAGACTATATAAACAAAAAAATATGGTGAAAGGAAAGGGACTCAGTGAGTTAATTCAGAAGATCAAAAACAGAGGAAAATTCCAAGGAAAAAATTGAAATTTGAAATATGCACATGAAGTGAGGGTGGAAGGAAGAAGCAAGGAAGGATTGGAGTCCTCTACAGGTTGGAGCTTGATCAACAGGGAGTTGCAGCTTCCTCAAGTTGGTGCTTGAAAATAGATGATTGGAGTCCTCTACAAGTTGGATCCTAAACAAAAGGGAGTTGCATCTTCCTCAAGTTGGTGCTTGAAAACAGGGGATTGGTTTCTCCTTGAGTAGGTGCTCAAAAAGAAAGGAGATTGGTGTCTCCTACAAGTTGTAGCTTGTAAATGAAATATTGAATTTATGATTGTTATATTTAAAATTGTGTGTATTGTACTTGCTTGTTGATAAATTGTTATGGTTAATAACTTTATTAATTAAAGAATTGATTAAAATAGTGAAAAAGAATCAATTCTGATTCACCCCCCTCTTAGTATTGAACAATATTTCAACACAATGTCGATTTTATTTTTTACACTAGTTAAAATAGAGATATATTTTTGATCTTTTGGATTAGGGTTAATCACCTCCTTATAATATCTTAATTTTATCCTCTCCTTATATTATCAATATTTTGTAGAGTGACCTCTTCCTTGATTTCCCAATGATTTATCCAAGGCTTGACATCTTTATGAAAACTTTGTTTGATCGACATGTGGTTTTCACCAGAGTTTGTTGTGTTATCCCCTCAAATCTAGGGGTAACGAGAGGAGAAAGTGTTTCTCCATAATCACATTTCAGACAACAGATCTAACAATGTTATTACAGACTCTCCATAGATAGTTTCCCATAGATGCCTTCTATCCATCCTCAACTCAGCTCATTCATATCATATGATACATTCACAAAATTAGGTACATTGTTCTAAAACTTCATGTAGAGTGATAATGTAAATACTTGAGGCATGATAAAGGTAATCATGGGTTGATTTGGATAATGAATAATGATTCTTTGGAGTTATTTGTTTTTCCTTGTCTCACCTTATTGGCCATTATCATTTTCTATTCAAGTGTTGTCATGCTTGGGAAAATGTGTACTATTGGGAGGCCTTAATGGGAGTAACCTACACATTTCCATTATCATAAATAACACATTCCATATATCACCTATCCATTGTCCTTTATTTTTGGATGGGTGTTACATGTACCCCAAAAAGGTTTGTGCCTCATAATCCCATGAGAAGAAGGGGTTAGAAAGCCCAAGCTTTATGTGACTTTGTAAAAAAATGACATAGAAAGAACAAGATTCTCTATTCAAAATGCAAGGACAAGAAACAAACAATAAAAGTAAAGTATAAAAAAGAAAAGAAAAGAAATAAGCATGATCTCTACCCCCTCGCTTAGATACCATCACTCTAAGTCCTATGCAATGAATACATATCTTATGAAAGGACTTAGAAAAATAAATTTCAAAAGCCAAAAAAGGTTAAAGCTATAAAGAAAAAGGAAAGAAGGGGTTTGGAAAGACACAATGTTGAGGAAAGGGTACCTCATTGCCTAAGTGCTCCTTCTAAAAAGGTGCTCATGAGGATGACTATTATACATGGCCTTGCATGTCAATGAAGTAAACCCCAATCCATACCACTACATTACACATACTCCTTGATGGGTTCCCTGGTACATGCCTCTTGGTCTAGGTACTGGAACACCTAATAAGGGATAATAATGACCCTCCCATACCTAGACTTGGAAAATCGCATAATTTTGTAAGATGGTATGAAGTTTGAAGAGGATATTCTATGAGATCTATCTAATGGATTTTGTATTGACATGAATCACTCTAGATGTTGTGTTTGGATTATGTACCTTTCCTCTAGTCTTCATGATGTCTCTTGGACCACATGAGCCCCCTATGAAAATGATGATTGCACATGATTTATGACACTTGGATCCTTTGGAGGATGTTGAGGGGCTATTACCTTGCTTGTATGGAGGTCACCCCACATCGTTTAAGGGAAATCATTTGGAATTCCTAGGAGGACATTGGAGGATCTGATGACATGGATCCATTCATAGGATCCCCCTAGCACATGTGAATATGTCCTTCAGGTCATGGATGATGATGATTGATGATGGGATGTTTCACCTATTTAGGGTGTTGGACCTTTCCTTGAGGATGTTGCACTTGGAGAGATGACATGGCCCCTTTCCATGCATGATGGCACCCTTTAATGATGAGACATCTCACTTGGATGATAGGACGTTGCACCTTTATGATTATTATACACTTTCATGGGATGTTAGGGCTCCTTGAGGATGACATGGCACTTTTTGATGACATCACACCTTTTGGTGGCTTTGAGGCACCCTTGGATATGAAACATTGCACCCTTTCATAACAAAGTTTCACCTTTTGGAGCGAGTCTTCTCCTTTTGAGGTTACATGTGCCACACATGTGAGTTCTAGGGCACTTTTGAGTGGGACGTCTTCATCTTTGAGCTAGGTCACTTCATATTGGAGTCATCGTTGGGGGTCTTAGAGACCTATCCACTCTTGTATAATGAATTATTTATGTATTGTTTCCTTATCTCTAGCGTTTATGAGATAAATACATTATTTTTTGTTTTCAGGGACTGTATTGTGTGAGAATGGTGCTACATCTCTCATATAAACTAGCATACCCCCAAAGCAGAGGGAGGGAACACCAAAATGGATTGGGGTGGTTATGTTGCTCAAATATATGTGAGATTTTCTTTGAATGGTCCATGAATAATTTATAGAGGATGCATTGAGTAGGGTCCATGAATAACTAATTAAAATGAGCCTCTAAAGGGTTAGGCATCAATGGATAGATGGTGGGAGGATATGATGAACGAGGTTGTGAGATACTTCATCAAGTTAGTTTAATGTCAACAAAAATCAAGGTAGATAGTCCATCATGAAATGAAATCAAGAAACAAAAAATATATTCATATTACCAAATTCATGCAAAAGAGAAAATAGCCTCGGTTTGGGAAAAAAAGTTCAAGTTAATAATATTGAATTAATAAAGAAATAATGCATTCTACATTTGATGGGTTAGACACTAATTGGGTATTTTTTTTATGTCTAAATAATGTTATCTTTCAATGTATAGTTTATGACAATGGATTAGAAAAATAGTTGCTCTTTTCATACTTTTAAAGTTGTATGGAATGAGAAAAAAAAAAATCCCATTGTTGTTGATGAAGTTGATATGCTAAGTTGAGAGCACGAGATTAACTTTCTTCAACATGTTGAAAATGAAAGGGAATTTTTCCACACCCTTCATAATGGGGGAGTGAGGTTTCCGCACTACTACATGACTATCGGAGTACATATTAGAGAAAGGGAGGGATAGAAAGGGGGGGATGCCAAAGTGCATAAGTAAAATTTATTCCATCTCTGCTCATACATCTAGCAAGAGCCTCACATGTCATAGAGACAAATCCTTTTCCCACTAATCACCATCCAAAAGAGGAAAAGTATTTGACTATGTTGAATGTGCACCTTCAAGGTGTGTGTTTAATCCCTACCCCTTTTTAGACATGTTGGAGAGTAAGAAGTTATTAGGCAAAGTAGAGTAGATATGGATATAAAAATAGAGTTTTTTTATACACCATAGAGAGCCAAAACTTGTGAAGGAGACCCATTCTTGTTATCATCCCATCTATTATAGCCTTAATTTCTTATGCAAACAAATATCTAGTTAATTGCATATTGATCTATCTTTATACAACCATGAGGGGGCATGTGGAAATGTTGAATGGAAACCATGGAATATTTGACGTGTGTGTTCTTTTTCTTTTTTGTCATAATACTTAGCCATGTGTTAGTCCTTAATTGGCACAAGTGAAGTCCCATTTCTAAAGACAAGTGGCTAGAATATTTTGGAAAACCAATGAATGAATATGCCCTTTTTTCTCTAATTTCACAAAAAATAACATTTTAAAACACTTTGTAAATACCATATAATCACATCTTGAAACAATTTGGATACTTGAAAATATTTAGGAGAAGCTTTCCAATATAACTAAAGTTTTTTGTGATGTTATTGATGTATCCAAGTCGAAAGCGGTGAAGGAGCTCCGCAAGGCTTAGGGTTTTCATGTTTCAGACATCCTTCTGCCCTTACCACTACTGAACTCCTCTGTACGCGCCTGTCACACTTTTCTCTACAACTCTAGCCACCTCAATAGAATGAGAGAAGAAGGGGGGGTGAAATCCCCCTCTTACCACAATGTTGCAGCAAACGACCCAGAGAACTCTCGCATGCATCGACCGTCCTTTGAGCCGCCACTACACCTGTGAGAAAATATCTGCAAGAAGAAATTGATGGAAGAAAGGAATCGAACATGGATGTTGAATCCTCACATCCAAAAGAATCTAGGGTTTGGATACCCAGAAAATGCATCCCTCAAGCCCCGGTTGCGCCTAGATACGTCATCAAAACTACCAGAATAGGGGAGCATACACAGTTCATGAAAGACCATGCTCTCATAGGCAAATTCCTAGGTCTTTGGCCCTTAGAAAAAGACCTAGCTCATTGGATCAAGGCATGGTGGAATCCCAAGGGAGACTACGAGCTCCAGCTAAGATCCAAAGGGTTCTTCACAGTCATATTCTATAACTTGGAGGACAAGGACCGTATCTTCAAAGGAGGATCGTATTTCTAACAATCTGTCGGTCTCTACCTATGCTTCTGGACAGACCGCTTTTTCCCAGAAAAGGAAAACTTCGCCTACACAGTGGTATGGATTAGCTTATATTCCCTACCTCAAGAGTTCTGGTTAGAATAAATTTTAATGGGCATAGGCAACACCCTAGGAAAACACGCCAAATATTATGAAGCCACTAAACAGAGAAAATAAACCTCCTACACAAGAATATGTGTCTACATGAACATTTCCAAATCTCTTCTAGGCACAATAACCCTAGAATACCAGGATGAGGAATGGGCCCAAACCATAGACTACGAACATATCCCATTCAGATGCTGAAAATGTCATGAACATGGGCACCTTTTTAGAGATTGCCCCCTAAATGCACCCCCCAAGATGGAAGCTTAAGAGAAACCAAAGGAAGTATTCACCCAGGTTCAAAATCACAAAAGACACGCGTAGAAGAAACCCACCACCAACAACGGAAGAAAGAACCCCAATACCAACTCATTTGAAGCCCTTAATCGCCTCCCAGAGGTAGAAGAGGTGGAGAACCCTCACAAGATGACAGGGAAACATCATAGCAACAACAAGGAATATCAACAGCCATAGGGGCATCAGATCCCAAGAAACCAAGCAGATCCACAGACTCACCCAGACTCAGGAAAAGAACCAGAAAGGGAAGAAGACACAGTCATGGAAATGGATGAGCAGGGCCTGGATGAAATTGACCTAGACAGGCTAGAAGAAGCACTCAACAATAAGGACCTTCAAACACTACTAGAGGACTAGCTCAGGAAATTTCACAAGGTATTTTTGGACTCACCAGTAGGAGCCACCTCAAGGCTGGGGTCAGTGTAGACCGAAACCTAGACCCAAGAAAACAACCAAAACAAAATAAGCGATGGGGCAGAAAATTGGCTCACCAATTAATAAAGGAGGCATGAAACTATATGATCAACTTAGGACAAATACACATGCTCTCAGAGAGCTCCTTTTCCCACCCACCAAATTTTTAATTATGAAGATCCTTACCTGGAACAATAGAGGCCTAAATGGAAGATCCAAACAAAGGATTCTCCAAAATTGCATCAAAGTGGAAGATCTTGATATACTCTTGCTATAAGAAACAAAATGTGCGGGGCAAACTACAGAAGATATTCTCAAAATATGTTGGCGCAACTATGACTCCTATCACATGGACTCGAAAGGGGATTCAAGGGGCCTGACCATCCTTTGGAACCCTGCCATAGTCATCCTAGACCAAGGATTTTGCACTCCAAGCACCATCACAGTGCATTACCAAGCCATCGGTTCAGATAAAGAGGGAATGATCACAAATTCCTATGGACCATAGAACAACCAAGACAAATATTTCTTTCTACAAATTCTGTCTTACCTAGGTTCTCTAGATGAGCACAAGAAATGGATAATTGGTGGAGACTTCAACATGATCCTCATGCTAGAGGAAAAAAGAGGGGGGGGGAACACCTGGAACAAGACAACTTAAAATTACAGGAACTCATAGAGCACCTAACACTTGTATACATAGAGAGCGACAATGGCACCTTTACCTGGACCAACAAGCGATCAGGACATCAACAAATATCCTGCAGGCTAGATCGCTTCCTCATCTCGGAAACTCTCCTTTTGGAAGGCCCTTCGGTAGAATCCAACTACTCCCAAAAGTAGTCTTGGATCACTGGCATGTTCAGCTCTGGGTAGACACAATCGCCACCCCCAAGCTCAAACCCTTCATATTTGAGAAATTTTGGCTCTCCCATGTGGACTTCCAAGAGCTATCACGTCACTAGTGGAGCACAACGAACATATAGAAGGGCACTAAAATTTATTTCTTCCAGCAAAAGATAAAACATTTCAAACAACAGGTGTGAAAATGGAACAAAGAAGTTTTTGGGAACATCTTCCAGGAAAGAAAACTGCTAGAACAAAAACTAAAGGCCCTACAGGCACAAATCATCCAAACTGGGAACACAATAACTCAGCAACAAGAGGAGCAGAATATCAAACAACAACTAGAAGAAAGATACATGTAGGAATAAATTCTCTGGAGACAACAATCCTGGGTTCAATGCCTCAAAGAGGGAGAGAAAAACACCAAATTCTTCCACCGCTCCATGATCCACAAACGCTACATCAACCGTATCACGAATTTGGAAGACTTGTAGGGAACCACCCTAATATCCCATCAGGAAATATTGCATGAGATAACAGGTTTCTATGAGTATATCCTCTCAGAACCCCCTATGGACCGCACCCTAGCTATTGAGAAGGTCACCCAAAACATCCCAACTCTAATCACTCAGGAACAAAATGAATCCCTTGTGACACCCATATCTCAGGTAGAGGTGGATTAGGCTATCTAGGACTTACCCATAGGTAAAGCTCTAGGCCCATATGGATTCACTACGGACTTCTTGCACTCGTGTTGGCCAATGTTAAGGGACGAAGTGTGGCAACTAGTTGAATAATCTTACATCTCAGGAAAAGTTCTCCCAACACTAAATGCCACCTTCCTCACCCTAATACCCAAAGAAGAGAGGGTTACAAATCTAAAAAAATTTAGACCCATAGCACTCTGCAATGTGATATACAAAATCATTTCCAAGGTCATAGCTCTAAGACTCAAGCCAATCCTACCCTTCATTATCTCCAAGGAGCAATCTGGGTACGTCGAGGGAAGGAAAATCATGGACAGTGTCATTCTTGTTCATGAAATCATCCATTCACTCAAAAGCACCCGCACTCCAAGTATGCTTCCAAAACTCGATCTTTCAAAAGATTTTGACAAATTAAGTTGGCAGTACATGAGAGTTGTCTTAACAGCCTTTGGTTTCAACAAAAACTAGATATCTTGGGTAATGAACCTTATCTCTTCCACCTTCTTCTCTATCCTTCTCAATGGTGCCCCCTCTCAACCTTTTTCACCTTCACGAGGAATAAGGAAAGGTGATCCTCTCTCTCCTTTCCTTTTTGTCATAATGGTTGAAGGCCTAGGCCGCTACATCAAAGCCTCTAATCAAAACAACTCCCTCCAAGGTCTCCCTCTCCATGGGCTTCAGCCTGCAGCTTCCCACAACCAATTTGTTGACGACACTATGCTCTTGAACACCCCCATAGCACAAGAATCAAATAAACTAATCTCCATCCTCAATGACTTCAGTGAAGCTTCAGGCACCACCTTTAATCTAGCCAAATCACAACTCTTCTTCTTCAATACACCTGTTGTTGCGAAGTTGGAAATCAACCCATCAGGAACTTCAACCAACAAAGGACTGTGACCTGCAGCGTTGGAGGCAATAAATTATCCCACGACAAATCTAGATAAGCACAGATCCAGATATTCTCATATGGGGGCACACACCTCAAGGAAAATTTACTCTCAAAGAAGGGTACACTCTTTAGGAAAAATTCCAAGCCCTACAAAAAGATCACATCTGGACAACAGTATGGAAATCAAAATTCTAGCCCAAAATTTCCACATTCCTCTAGCTCCTTCTTCAAAACAAGATCTTAACCTAGGACAATATCCAAAGATGGGGTTTTATTGGCCCCTCGATATGTCATCTCTACTATCAACAAGAATAAACTATGGAGCATCTCCTAAACAACTGTATTCTCAGTGAGGAAATCTGGAACCAAGCCACTCAACTCATGAGAAGAACCAAACGGGTCAAAGATAGCATCACGAGCACAATCGGAGAATGGGGAACCGACTCATACAAAAGCCCAATCCTGAACAGAACCTGGAAAATTTTACCAAGCTTCATCGTTTGGAAACTCTGGAAAGAGAGGAACAAAATAATCTTTCACTCCCATCCCTCCCTGCCTTCCCACCTCTGGACCACCATCCTCTCAAATATTTAGGAAAATCTTCAACTCCAATAGTGAACCCAAGAATATTTCCCCTCTAATCCATGTGATATTTTGATCCTCAACTCTTGGGGCTTCATGTCATCTCACTCCACGCGTCCACATCAGCCTCCCCTCATAGCCAAAGCCTTCAGTACGTCTATATGATCTCCCCCCACCCAACTTTCACAAAGTCAACTTTGATGGAGCTTCAAAAGGTAATACGGGTCTCTATGGCTTAGGAGAAGTCATAAGAAATAGCGAGGGCCAAATTCATAGCCTCACCGCAGAAAATCTGGGATTTGACATCAACAACTCAGCGAAAATCTGGGGTCTTTTTAAAGGAGTGAAATTGGCACTAGACCACAAACTCACCTACCTTGTCATAGAAGGGGACTCCAAAGTCATAATTGATTTGGCAACAAAAATCCTAAACGAAAGAGATCTGGAAAAAATCACCCCCAATTGGCACCTCCTAGGCCCCCTATACATCTTTCAGTCACTCCTAAGACCCTCTCTCACTCTCATCACCTCTCACATAAGGCAAAGTGAAAATAAGGTGGCAGATAGACTGGCCAACACTGGAGTAGAATCTGTGCAACAGATTACTCTCACAAATTCAAGGCATTCCAGAAGCTCGCCTCTATGGACTCATTGCATGGAGTTATCCTAGAGGGACTTCCCTCACCCAGATGGGGTGTCACCTGGAGAAATCACAAGAATAGATGGCATCAAGAAGCCGAGGGATTTATTAACCACGTCCACCAACCCCTATGCATTCATTCCTCCATGGCTTACACCATGAGAGAAGTTATGGTAGTGCGCCTGGCTGGGCATTCAGGCAAGTGAACCATCTAGGCAGGGAGTACCAGGAGGACATAATGATCTTCTCAAGCTTGAATGGCAGATGTAGTGGTCACTTCAATTTTCAATGGCGATAAGAGATGCATTCATGCCTCTTATTGGGAACCTCATACAATTCCTCTCCCTACCTGGTACACCCTCCCTGCTAAGTTCCTCAGTTTCCACATAAATTCTCAAGCTTTTTCTCCCTGTGACCTCTCTCCATGCACCAGAGGCATCCTCCCTGACTTCCTCAGCTCGATTTCTCCTCTTGGCTTCTTTGTCTCCCTCCTTCATTCCCTAAACCTCTCCCCAACCTCCATTTCCCCCCTCCTCCACCCTCATTTCCCCCCCAGCATGCCCCGGGAGCACGAAAAATCTAAGAGGGGTTCCCACAACAGCGACACCCTCTCTCGAAGCAACAGGCTCACCCCTTATCAAAGGGCATTCATTTCCCACTTCGCCAGTCCACGACACTCCCCCCAGAGAACGCAGTCGGCTCCCCTCCATGGAGCCTCTCCGATAAAATTGGAGGCTACCTCCTCCACTACCCACCACCCCTTGTCTCCTCCATCGCTTCCTATATCAAGTGAGGTAAAAGAGGAGGCGCCACCTTTGGGTGCACGCCCCACTCTAAACACCAACTTCTTGGCCCCTCCCACCATCAAGCCAAGCAACCCCGACTATGGAGATGGAAGCTACAAGGTAGAGGAGGATAATCCTCCAAGATGGAAGTTGGAGAATCAAGAAAGAACAACCAAAGACATTACCACAGAGGCTGACAACACACCTCAAAAGGAGGAGGAAGATCAGCCACATCATTTCGCCAACTGCCTTGTGGAGGATCACCTTAGTCTCCTCTTCGAGATCAGACAGAAGCAAGATGAATAGGTGCACTCATAGAGCATCCTCATCCAACGGATGGATATCCTTTTCGATGCACTCTCGGATGCTCTTGTGCATGCCAAATGCATGACTTGCAGTTAGTGATTCACCCTGTCTTACAACATACATGGACAACCAGGCCCGGCTAGGGATTGAAGTTTCTAGGTTTCATTTTTTTGTCCAATTTAGTTGCAAAGTCGTTGGTCTAGCACACCACGATGTACTAGTTTTCTTTTCTTGTTATGTTTATATCATTTCAGTCATGGCAGCTTTGTCTATAGCTAGCCTAAGTCGAAGGCGACAGAACTAGGTCTGTATATTTTTGTTTTCGCAGACAAACTGCAATTTTGGTGTAAACTATAATTTTGGTGTAAAAACTCAGAAGGACGTGTCAATACCTGAACATCAAATAGCCACCTGTCTTGGTTTCCCTCTTGTGGCGGCATAGGTGGCTAACACTTGTCTCTGTATAGCTTACAATTGTCATTAATACAAGGTTCTACTTTTATTTACAAAAAAAAAAAAATCACATCTTGAAACAAAATATAATAAAAATCAAATATATTATATTTAAATGATACCTCCAACAAATTTGGGAGAGAAAGGAAAGTGACATTAATTTTGATCATGGAATAAGTTTTTTCTTTAAAATACATTACATCATGAGACAAAATTGATTTTTCAAGTCAAATTTGTAAATCAATTATGTTTTAGACATGATGGTGTCGTTAAGGATAAGCAATTAATTGTCCATGCAATTATAAGTCGAAATGAGCTTGTTGTCAATTGGGTTTATCTCGAGTGGTTTGGAGGAATGATTATTATCCTCTCTACTCGGGTTCAATTCTCGCAAGTGACATGTTGAGATCATGACGAGTATATTGTTTTAATGGATTGGAGGTCTATTGTTGATCGTTCTTGTGCCTTGAAGATTCTAGGGTTTACCTTGGGTACCATCCTCGAAATGAGGGGGAGTACTTAGGGGTTTTCCCCATACTTTGTAACTTGGAAAAAAAAATCGAAATAAACCTACACTACAATGAGTTTGTGTTTCAAGCCTTAGAAGGGAAGCAAAGATCTATACTCCAGGCCTTAGAAGGGATGCATAAGAAATTTGATATTATAATGAATCTTTAAAAAATGACAAAAAAATATGCTTTTTTAATTATCAATGGTGGACCAGTAAAGTGACCCCTACACATTTCTTACATTGAATTTAAGATAATACTCTACATATACATAACATAAACCTTATATTAATCTCTCAAACAAATCCACAATATTAATGTTGATGCCATATATTTCATAAATGGGTGAATAGTTGTTAGACCTATACAACTAAATTGAGTGGACGTATCAAGTTTTGTGTTTGGAACACGAGGGGAAATGTGTGCAAGACTAATGTCACGCAACACCATGACCAAATTATGAGAATCATTGGAAACCAAATAAGTTAGGGTTGGACAATGTAATAATAGATTTATGGACGACTTAGAGAGAGCACACTCAACCAAAATTGTGATTCCAATCATTTTCAATCGCCTTAACCATTCATTTTTTGCTCGAATTTGATCATGTGACTTGTAACCTCCTTTGCTCACAATCAATCCCATATCATGTAGTGGTTGAATCAACAAAAAAAACACAAGACAATCTTTCTATGTTTTCTCTCCTTATTGGAAAAAATATTTGGTATTTTTTTCTTTTATTTACTGCTTATTTTCCACAGTTGGATGACATTGGCCATCAACATAGCACGAAGAATGAGGAAAAAAGTAACTAGTTAATGGTAGTGCAGAATCAAAGATGAGAGGGGGGTAAATGTAAAGACAAATTTGAATTTTAATGCACAAATAATCCCTTTTCCTTAGTCATTTAGATCATTGGAGCCATATGCAACCAATTTGGTGGTTCATTTAAAAAAAAAAAAAGTATTCGTCTTGATTTCTATATGAATGTATGTATTTCTCTATGCGATATCATGATTGAAAATGTGTTGAATAGGATTGTGGAAATGTGTAAATTGAATATATGATAATAACTTGAATAGACTCTGGTGTGGGCATTCTCAGTGTGGTGTGAGGTTTCTATGCAATATTATATTTCTTCTATTATTGATTTGTGAGGGTATCGATGTTAGTCCAGTAATTCACTCTATACAAGAAGAAAAATAGGCATAAATGACTATTAGAAAGGATAGTCTAAATAATTGTTAAATTGTGTCATTAGAAAGGGGAGGGGAAACCATATCCCCCCCTACACATCGATCCTCCACACTTCACCTTATGGGCCCACACATTCCCCCAACAACACCCATCTACCTTCCCCTAGGGAAGGTCTATTTTATCAATTCTATCAATGACAAACAATCAACACTAAACAAGGTCTGTATTAGCGAAAGGGAAGGTAACAATCATTCTCCACCCCTCTCCTAAAGCATAAACGAACGCATATAATATTGGAAGTTTGATCACCTCAGTGAAATTCTAGGGTTTAAGTTCAGTCAAGTAATTTTCCATGTTCACCCATAAAATGATTTGGCGTTACACTTTCTTATCTATATTAGTGGTTGTTTTCCTTTGATACAATTTCCATAGGGAACTCGTAGTCACCTTTCAACCACCGCGAGTTTGATGAGTTTCAAATCAATTGATTGATGAGGGTCTCACCTATCACATATGCCTCACCTCTCGGGAAGGAATGACTAGTCCCACCTGCTTCCCAAAAGTTAGCACTGGAGCTTAAACCTTACCGCTTCAGGGAGATGGCATAATGCCACCATGATCTTCATGGGAAAGTAAAGAGCCATTTCTAAAACATATAAAATGGCATACTCATTTGAGCATGAGTCTGTCCTGGAGGAAGGCAGGGAGGCATTGATTGCCCACTAGAAAAAAAGGAAAGAAAGGAACTGAACATGATAGCCATGAGACACATGGATGGCATGTGTCAAGTTGTAATTCCTTGTAGATATGGGATAGGTTGTACACTGCAAGTGGGCAGTGACAGAGGACGAAGGTTGGAAAGTGACACTCCCCTTAAAATAATGTCTTCACCGTAAAAAGAGAAGCACTTCTCACTTTCAAAGAATTACTACTTGTGGAAATATATCACTCTTCTCTACTTCTACGTGTTCTCTGTCATGAAGAATGCTATGAATGATTAATTAAGGAAACTTCCTTGGGAGCTATGTTTTTTAATCTCTTACTACTTGGATGACATGGAAATTAGGGTTTTGATGGATGAAAGATGTTTTGAGCAAGTGTTTTCTTTTCATCTTGTGGTTTTGTTTAATTATGCATTTTTAGATTGGCGTTGTTCTCAAGTGGTGATTCTTCATCCTCTTAGATCATTTTTTAACAAACCCTTCTTGTTAAAATCCTTGGAAGATTTACTAGTGGAAGAACCTTAACTTGTATTATCCCCCAACATTTTAGGAGGATTTCCAAGGGTTAATAGTGGACAACCTCTAAGTATCACCCTAAAATTACCCACTTCATTCTCTCAAAGAAGGACCTCTTTTTGACCCCATATGCCCAAAATAGTAGGCACTAGTCTTTTTCTCCATAATAATCGATCATATTTGCTAAAATTTACTCATTTAGGGTTAGGGCTAGTGTTTATTTGCTGCAAAATTTCATTTTCAGCCATGGAAACCAAGAAGTCCAGGTTGTTTAGGAATACTATTGACCTAAACTTTACTGTTGAAACCCCAATTTCATTTTATAAAGTGTTACTACAACCATCTAAGGAAAAACTTCTAGGGTTTTAGAGTTGATTTTCACTGCTAATTTATTTTATTTTATTGGTAAATAAAGCCCTAATTTTACCTAATATTCAACCATGTAATTTACTGGATCATTTCATGATCAAAGGGCTATCTTTTATTGCTGAAAATTGACTATTTTACTATTGCCATAAAATTATTGTTGTTGAGAATTGACTGTTATACTGTTTTTATAAATTTAATACTACTAAAAGTTACATGTTTTAATGCTAAAATTAATCTGTATACTATTAGAGATCGTTTATTTTACTCTTGTTATTGATTTATTTACTGTCGATATCTCACATATTTCTTGCAAGTTTTACCTCATCCTTAGACCTCTTCCTTTTTTCTAATGTTTGGGAACCCTACCAAACTCATACTTGACTTGGAAACCCTCCCAGGCTTGGATAATTTACACTCCAAATCTGGAAATTGTCTTATCTCACCAACTCTTAGTCACTTTGATTATATTTATCTTGGTGGTTGTGTGAGTAGTCACCCTAGGGGGGGCTAGACTTGATTGTGTCTTTTCTATGGATTCTTGGAGGCTACTAGGGAAGTCTCCCTTGTGGTGGATATTATTCCTTTAGTAAAGAGAAGAATGTTGTTTCCTAGGTGATAGTGGTGACATCTTCCATGTTCCACTTGTCTTGGTGTCTTGTGGAGGCTTTGCACTTGGTGCTAGATTTTGTGGTAACATGAAGCAAACTTGGTAAGTCTCTTATCTTCCATGTTTATATTTTCTTGTACATAAATTATCAGTCAAAGCCATGCTCTAAATGGGGATGGGGGGGACTTGCTTTTATGAGGAGAATAGAACAGGGTGTATTTCCTTTAATTTTAATACTATAAGTTATAAAACACTTATGGATTTGTTTGATATTTCTCCACGATTCTCTAGAGATGTTGTAGCCCCAAACTTCACAACCATATAAGATAACATGAGTGATGAAAGTATCAAAGAGGAGTTTCTTTTTATCCCAAATCCAAAGGTCCATTGATTTACAATTGTTTTCAAGTTCTAAATGAGCTTTCCATCCTTCATATATCATAATTGCACGATTACAATTAGAGAATAATTGATTTTCAAACAACACGTGTCTATTTCATCATTAGTTAGTCTATTTGAATTTTTAGGCTTATTTAGTTCAATTCAAGTCGTCGTTGTTTGAAAAAACTTGTAATAAAAAAAATTAATAATTTTTTTTTTTTAAAATAAAAATAGGTAGCTTTATATTGATATATGAAAGGTGTGGTTGATTAATAAATAATTACAAAATCTCTGTAAAATTCCAATTTTATCACGCATATTTTGTACACTGAATTTTTATATCTATTACCAAGAGTATTAAAAAAATCCTAAATTAATTTTATATGTGTACACACATAATATGAGCTTCTTTCATACTTTTATTAAACCTATAGATTCTCAAAGTTGGTTGACCAAGGACTCAGAACTATGAAAAAAATCTTAGAGTTATGTTGTGTTGTAGTACATGTCAAAGTTTGTAGCTAATTTCTCCATCTTTAGTTCTCGGATTATGCATTCCTAGCCGAGCATCAAATTGACTATTTATGCTATGATTTAGGTGCAAAATTGCATCTTTAAGAGCATCCATTTGCATTACAAGGGACCTTAGAACTTTCAATAGGTTAAGAACACCACAGTGAGCACACTTTCCGAGATCATTGTGCTCATCCATAGCACCACTAGAGAAGGGAAAGGTAGAGATGTATAAAGAGTCGACTCGACAAATGGAGCAACAACCCAAATCCAAGATAGAAAAACCCAAGTCATGAACCAAATAAATCCTTCCCAACAAACATGAACTAAATTTTATGTCTAGTAGCCAATATTGCCAATCCAAAAGGCCATGCAAGAGTCCAATTCCAAACATTGAAACAACCTAAACAACACTGTCACAAACCTCTTCACAAATCAATTTCAATCCACCCCAATAAGGAATGTAGCAACCCAAAGCCAAATGATGGTCCAACACAACTTGCCAGGGAATGAAATCCCATTACATTGATATCCCGATATATCCCACTTGCACCATAAACCTCCATCTGAGTAGAGATAATCTTAGAGTGTTACAATGTATGCTCAAGTGTGAGATGAGTACATGAGGAAATGATGGTTTAATGGCTCGGTTTCTCCCATTGTCATTTTTTATTGAATGTCGTTGCACATTAAAATAAGTATATAATTTTCTCTATCGTAAAAATGGAATAGCACTTAAAATTCTAGTGAAAGGGACAGACCTAGTGACATATCTTTGGAGTATAGTTTCATTTATTGAGAAAAGGTTTGTGACTTGTGTGTATGACCATTAATTATCTCCAAAGGTTTTCTCAATCGGTAATACACTCCAATGTGAAGTATATAGAAATCTTAAGGTCCAATTCGGGTGCACAAAGGCCTCAAGGTCCAGCCATGTTAGGTCCCTTCAGGATGGTTGGTTATTGACCATTTCTATGCAATAAACACTAAAACTATGCATTTTCTTTACTGAACTCTCCCTCTTATTTAGAATATTTGAAAGGAAAACAACTCAATATAATTGCTAATGATAATAGTGGTTGATAATTGACCTCTCCCTTTATAACATGCCTTGAGAGAATGTTTAACCAACTAAACTAATAACCCTTAAGAAGTGTGTATATAAGTGTGTTGAGAGTCATTATGCCTATATTAAATATATAAACTAGTAAGGCAAAGATCATTAACTCTTATATTGTATATAGATTAATATAAATTCATCTTCCCACTTAATTTTAAAGCAATTATAAATTTATCTTAATTTTATAAAAATTGTTGTATCTAATAAATTTATGATTACTAATTTTTTAAATAAATTTTATTATAAAAAATGATATAAATAAATACACATCATTAAATAATAGATTATATAAAGGCATGACAAACGCAATCATAGTAACTTTAAATTCTTGATTTAATTTAAAGGCATAACAAACTCATTTACAATAACTTTAATTTTTTTATTTAATTAAAGAAAATAGAAATATAGCCTTATAGATTATATAAAGGCATGACAAACTCATTTAAATTTTTTATTTAATTTAAAGGCATGACAAACTCATTTATAGTAACTTTAAATTCTTGATTTAATTTAGTAACTTTAAATTCTTGATTTAATTTAAAGGCATGACAAACTCATTTATAGTAACTTTAAATTCTTGAATTAATTTAGTAACTTTAAATTATTGATTTAATTTAAAGGCACGACAAACTCAAACTCATTTATAGTAACTTTAAATTCTTGATTTAATTTAAAGAAAATAGAAATTTATTCCTTACACTCTTTCTTTTTATTTTTTTAGAAAATTAAAAGTCCTTTTATTTTCTTAAAAGATTAAAAGTCATCTCATATTTACATAAAAGTTATTTTCTTAGAAGATTAAAAGTCATATGTTTCTTTTTCTTTTCTTAGAACATTAAAAGTCATCTTATCTTCTTAAAAGATTAAAAATTGAAATGATGATGATTAATTTTTCTTTATGTTTAAGGTTAGCGGAGGCGACTGGATGGTAAAGTTGTTCTTGCAACGAAGGTCGGGTTTTGTGCTCAAACCCGAGCAAGGACATGGTCTAGTCGTGGAACAAAGCTTAACTAGGCCAAGCCCGCTTACCTTTTAAGGTCGACGGAGGTGGTTGGATCGTAAAGTCGTTCTAGCAACGAAGGTCAGATCTTGTGCTCAAACTCAAGCAAGGACGTGGTCTAGTCGTGGAGCAAAGCTTAACTGGGCCAAGCTCTCTTACCTTTTAAGGTCGGCGGAGGCGGCTAGATGGTAAAGTCATTCTTGCAACGAAGGTCAAGTTTTGTGCTCAAACCTGAGAAAGGACGTGGTCTAGTTGTGAAACAAAGATTAACTGGGCCAAGCCCACTTACCTTTTAAGGTCGGTGGAGGCGACTAGATGGTAAAGTCAGTCTTGCAATGAAGGTCAAGTCTTGTGCTCAAACCCGAGAAAGGACGTGGTCTAGTCGCAGAACAAAGCTTAACTGGGCCAAGCCCACTTACCTTTTGAATGAGATCTTGAGGGAATATGTTTTGGTGAAAAACACCAAAATCAAGACATAGAGAAAACGACTCTGGAGAAATTTTCAATTTAGGTTTTAACAGTCGCAATCTCAGCAGTGGCCAACATGGTTACCAAAGGGGGAGGGAATGGAATCCCCTCCTACAAGCAGGTAGTGGTGGACAGAGGGAAAGGCCCATGAGGCATCGGTTTCAAAGAACCTCTAACATGCACTTCGGGATCAGAATAGGAAAAGAATCAAGAGGGCAACCAAGAAAAAAGTGATCGCGTGGGGGAAGAAGCCAGAGAAGCCTAGAACGATGCACAAGAAACAACGAACCCCAGTGGGGTAGATGGGCGCAACCCGTGTAAACCTAAAACAACATTGATGCCCAAAGTTATACTGGAAGACCCCCAAATGCAACTCTTTCATGATAAGATGAAGACGCATTCACTGATCTGCAAGTTCATGGGCCTGTGGCCCACAGAAAAAATGTTGTGCAGTTGGATAAAATACCAATGGAAGCCAAGTGGAGAAGTTGAACTCCACCTGGGTTCGAAAGGTTTTTTCACAGCAGTCTTTATGAACCTGGAGGATAGGGATAAAGTCTTTGAGGGGGGGGCATATTTTCATGCCTCAACGAGGCTGTACATGCATCCATGGAAGGAAAACTTCTCCCTAGAGAAAGAGACCTTTAAAAATGTCCCAGTCTGGCTAAATCTTTACTCTTTACTGCTAGATTACTGATTGCCATCCACCTTCGAAGAAATAGGGAACAAGCTTGGAAAATATGTCAAGACATCGGAAGCAACCTTAAAAGCAAGATACACATCCTATGCAAGGATCTGCTTAGAAATGGATGTCTCGGGGGTGCTCTTGGAAGCCATAATCCTGGAGTTTAGGGATGAGGAATGGATACAAAGCATAGACTATGAGCAGATCCCATTCCAATGCTGAAGATGTCATGAACATGGACACCTACTAAGAGAATGTCCTCTCAATAAAAAACAAGAAACAGAAAGCACCAAACCACAACAGGATGAGGACGGGTTTGTGATGCCAAATCACAAAAGCAGAGAAAATAAAAGACAAGGCAAGGCCCCAACAGGAAGTAAAACAGAAGCCAGGATTAGAACAGAAGGAAGAGGCAGGCCCAACCAAGGGGAAGAAGGAGGAACATAAAAGATGAAAGCTAGGGAAGCTAGTGAACAAGCAACTCATGAGAACACAGAAAATCCAAGCAACAAGGGAGAACAGAGAGGTAGCATAAGTCCTATGGCGGGAGGAAACGAAGACACCAACACCCCAATGTAGGAGGTAGACTAAGATGTGAAGATGACACCAAGAGAGGTAGGAACAGAAGACCCAAATCTCAGATACATTGTGGAAAGGGAATGAATAGATCTCCTGAACATACTGGAGCAATGGAAAATGCAGGGAGTAGACAATGTGCCAGCAGAGCAACTCGATCACATTCAATACCTATTCCTCCTAAGGGAGGAAGAAAAATCCAGAGGGACCAAGCGCATGCATGGAGAGATAGGACACTTGGGAATCAAAACAGACAATGGACAGCCACAACACTCACCCATGCAGGCAAGGCGGAAGAAAGGCAGGAAATCAAACAACGTATCCCTACAAGAACTAGGAGCCTTGTTGATAAATTCAGGCAAGATTAAAAATCTCTTCCCCAACTCCCCCCCACATGTTTAAATGGAGATTATAACATGGAATATAAGAGGCCTAAACAGCCCAAGAAAATAATGAATCCCTAAAAATAGACTGAGAAAGGAACAACCTGACCTTTGTTTTATTCAAGAGACAAAATGCACTTTAGACAGAATGAAAACAATCAGTAAAAACCAATGGAGTAAGTACAATATGTTGGCTATCGAAAGACAACAGACGGCCGGAGGTATTCTCACCTTGTGGAACCCACAATCAGTGAACCTACTTACACCAGAAGCCACGAGACATGCACTTTCTGTTAACATGCAAATTATAGGGAACACGATGGAAATTCTATGCACTAATGTGTATGCCTCCCATGTGATGGGGGCAAAAAGGAGAATGCTCCTAGAACTAGAGAATCTAAAAGATCGAACCAACAACCTCCACTAGATCCTCGCTGGGGATTTCAACATGATCATTACTCTTGCTGAGAAAAAAGGGGGCACCAAGAGACTAGACAAAGATGCAGAAGAATTCTCATCTTTCATTGACACAATGGAGCTTGTGGACATTAGAACCAACAATGGACAGTTCACCTGGAACAACAAATGACTAGCTCACCACCAAGTCACTATAAGGATAGACAGATTCTTGGTGTCAGAATCCATCATTTTGCAGGGAATAACTTTGGACTGCAGCATCCTCCCCTAGGGGGGATCAGACCACTAGCCATTTCAATTGGAAGCTAATTTTCAAACCACACCAAAGAACAGACCATTTAGATTTGAGAAATTTTGGATCGACCATCCCAACTTCAAGGAGAACATCAATCAATAGTGGCGGGAGGAACTACTAGACCAATGGACAAGGATGTTCAAACTCTACAAGAAACTCAAGTACATCAAACAAAAACTCAAGGAGTGGAATAGGGAAATCTTTGGAAACATAAACTAGGGAAAAAAAATTATCGAAGACATAATGAGGAAGATCCAGGAACTTTTCATCGAAGAGGGATACACAGAGGATCGGAAAAAAAAAGATATCCAAATGATCCAGGAATGGGAAGACAAATGCAAGCAAGAAGAAACCCTGTGGCGCCAAAAGTCCAGAATAAGGTGGCTAAAGGAAGGGGAGAGGAATACCGAGTTTTTTCATAGAACAACCATTGCTAGAAGATCTCATAACAAAATATTGAAGATTAGGGATCAGGATGGGATCGAAAGAGATCCCACCAAGACATTGAAAATACACTGGTCAATCACTTCCAAGGGATAGCCAAATAACCCAAACAAGACAGATCCCAGGCCATACAAAGAATAACTCAACACATCCCCAAGCTGGTCACAGAGGATCAAAATATCATCCTAAGCAAACCCATCGCAAAGGAAGAAATTGACCAAGTGGTCCAGGAGATGCCCAATGGAAAGGCCCTGGGCCCAGATGGCTTCATAGTGGAATTATTCAAAGCTTGTTGGGAGGTGGTTAAGCATGACATTTATGGGGTGGTGGAGGACTCCAGGTGCTCGTCTTCCATCCTAAAAGATTTAAATGCCACAATGATCACTCTAACCCCAAAAGTAAACGAAGCTAGGACCCATATTGTAAACTACATAGCTTTATGCAATGTAGTTTACAATATAATCTCAAAAGTCATAGCCAATAGATTGAAATCACTCCTTCCCACACTGACTTCACAGGAACGGGTGGGTTTTCTGGAAGAAAGACAAATCATGGACAATATCATCTATGCCCATGAGATTATTGACATGCTGAAAAGCCAAAGGAGAGGGCGAATGATAATCCAACTTGACTTAGCAAAGGCCTACGACAAAATATGTTGGCACTACATGGCCAAGACGCTGGAAGATTTTGGTTTCGACCAGCACTGGATCAACTGGATCGTCACTCTAGTCTCAACAACAAGCTACTCACTACTAATCAATGGAGACCCAACCAGACCCTTCTATCCATCTAGAGGAATAAGACAAGGGGATCCGTTGTCCCCCTTCATGTTCATTCTAATGATGGAAGGGCTAAGCAAAAACATAAAAAGTGCAACCACAACTGGTGAAATAAAAGGCCTCAAACTATTTGAAAACATTCCAACCTCCACACATCAACAGTTCGTTGATGATACCTTGCTCCATGGCACACCCACTGTAAAGGAAGCAAAGGCTTATAAAAGAATCTTAGAAGACTTCGGGGAAGCCTCGAGGGAGGAAATAAACCACTCTAAATCCATGATCTATTTATTCAACACTAATCCAACAATTCAAAGAAACTTGTCCAACATTCTAGGGTTTGAACGCAAAACGCTCCCAACGAAATACTTGGGAATCCCCCTGATGAACAGAGCCTGCAAAAATGCTACGTGGGAAGGATTTATCAGCAAACTGCAGAAAAGGGTAAAAAATTGGATGTACACATCTCTAAACTTGGCTGGAAGGTTCATCCTCACCAAATCATTTCTACAAGAAATCCTGGCTTTTATGATGTCATTGTTTCCACCCCCCAAAGGAATACTACAAAATATTAGAGCCATCCAAAGAAACTTCCTATGGCGAGGAGTAGAAAACAAAAAGAAATGGGCCCTGGTGGCATGGGACAAGGTATGTAGACCAAAAAGCAAAGGCAGCCTGGGGTTACAAGACCCACTGGTAAGCGACGAGGCCTACGAGGCAAAGCTCTGGTGGAGATGGGTAAAAGACAAATCGGTGTCGTGGGTGAACCTCTGGAAAGCCAAGTATGCCCCGAACATCAACGACCAGGAGTGAATTTGGTTCATGGGCACAAGGGAGGGATCAACTATCTGGAATCTCGCTTGGTGAAATAAGAACTGGATCCAGAATCATAGCTTTTGGGAAGTCAGAAATGGTAGAACAACAAGGTTCTGGGAGGACGCTTGGCAACATGAACCCAAAATGGAAAATTCGGACAGGGAGGAGCTCCAACAAGAAATGATTGGGCAAGGCAAAACAAAAATCCATCAATACTAGAAGCAAAGGGATGGCAACGTCAGATGGAGGATCTGGGACAAGCTTAATCCACAAAATAGATCCCAGATCGAAACAATAACAAAAGAGGTGGAGGAGGAACTCAGGAAAAGGAAACTTGGGGTCTCGGAAGAAGATGACCAATTGAGTTGGGGTAGGAAAAATGGGGGCAAATTCAACTTAAAAGAAGCACAGTACTACATCACGGGTCAGGCCTAAGAAAATTTGGAGAAATAGTGGGAAAAGATTTTGAAAATCCCCAAATGGACAAAAATCAAAATGTTTGAATGGCTACTTCTACACAACCGAATTCTAACCTAGGAGAACCTCATGAAAAGAGGTTTCATAGGTCCTTCTCGTTGCCATCTCTGTCAATTCAAGGAGGAAACAACTGATCACCTCCTCGACAAATGCAACTACACAACAAATATTTGGGATTGGGCAGCAGACATCTACCACCATTCCAATAGGGTTCGGGGAAACATCAGTGCAACCATAAAAAACTGGAATGAGAGTTACAGCGAAAATGAAATGGTGAACCTTTGTTGGAATCTAACATCGGGGATGATCATTTGGGCAATCTAGAAAGAAAGGAACTGATGCATATTTAGGAATAAAATCCTACCAGCAGAAAGGCTAAAGTATGCAATAGTCTCTCAAATAAGAGAAATAGTGTAGAGCCGCAACTGCAACAAGGAGAATTCTCAATTTTCATACCAAGACTCTCGCATCTTGTATTTTTTCCATCTAAAAGAATGGCGCAACAACATACCTGTGGGGTGTAATCCACAACTCCAGATAGGAGCCCACAACTGGACTCCCCCTCCGCCAGGGTTCCTCAAACTGAATTTTGATGGGGCGGCAAAAGGAAATCCAAGAGTGGTAGGGGCAGGTGGAGTGATCAAAGACAGTGGTGGCAATATCATCCACATGTACACTAGGAGTGTGGGAAACTCAACCAAAAATGCGGCGGAATTTGGAGCCCTGGAGCTTGGCCTTGAAATACTAAGTCGTGAAAGGATGACAAACACCATCGTGGAAGACTCCACCTTGGTTATCAACATGGCGAAAAGACTCCAAAATGGCACCAGAGTGGGCAAGGTTCAGTGACACTGGCACCTTGCACTCCCTACATAAAATCCAGGAGCATATGAGAACTTTGAATACAGTGGAGTTGCATTGGGTGCACAGGTTAGCAAATGCTCTAGCAGACATGCTCGCCAGTAAGGGGGTCGGAAAGGAAGGCCCAAAACTAGACAATACCAGGATCAACATTTCGAGCGGGCAACTCAGAACAGATTACAGCCATTTGGTTGCAAAATATCGTGAAGGAAGCTTAAGCATGGAAGGTCACATCGAGGAGGACATCGCAAGGCCTTACGAAAGGTACATGGGTACCAGACAGAATATGATTACCTAACACTCGACCACCAATTATCATGCAAGATCACACAAAGCAGCAGGCAGACGACTGACAGCAAGGCCAATACACCAGTAAGAGTTGTGGGGGAAGAACAAGTGAATGGTTAGGCAGCAAGTCGCGGGAAATGAATGACGTAAGGCATGAGGGGTTGGTGATAACCAGGAACGATCCACCAGGCCCAAGTATAGGTACGGGAGAAGCACAATCGGATCACAAGCAAGTAAGGGCAGTAAACGCACTGGGATAAAGGTTGAACCATCATGATCATACGAGCCTTAAAAACAAAAAATGACGGCAGCGCTCACCACTGCAGGCAAACCATGATAGGAAGTACAGGCTCGTTGCAGGGGAATTCCAATAAGAAGAGGGAAAGCAGGTATAGACGTAAACAGAAGGAGCGCAACAACAAGGGTTATTACAGTTTCATGGGTAGGGAAAGTAAGAATACCTGTGAAGGGAAGTACATGTCGAGTAACCAAAATAGGATTTGCGGTAGACAAAGCGAGATGGCGCGACTGAATAAAACACACAGGAAGAGGAACCCCCTTAGGAAGAAAGTCTCGAATAGTTCGCGGTAGTTAACAAGAATGGAGTAGGAAACAAAAGATGCGGAGGGAACCTTCCACACTCTGGTTGCTTCGAAGGGGAAGGCGACCATCACCCAATGGGAAAATGAATTAAAGGACAAGTGCAAAGGTAAAGCATGGGATGCATTGGTATAGGAAGCGGACTGGGTTATTGATCTGGGGGCCACAAAACCCAAGGAAACCCTTTACCACAAAATGGTGGAGATGGCCTGGCTAACCCAGATGATGATCGGGAAAGTGAACTCAGAAAAGGAAGAATCCAGATAGGAAGATAACAAGGAAAACAAGTCAATGTTGGACGAGATTCTGTGGTGCCTTAGCAGTCTGGAAACTATTATCAAACTATTAGTAGAGGTAGAGAATGACTAAAAATGCAAGTTGGAGTAGTTAGCGGCTCAGTTCCACCTTTACCTACGCTATTTCCATCACATGGACATCACGTCTGCCGATGGACACGGCGCACCAGCCCAAATCAGGAAGACTCGCATGGTCACCCAGAAGGAAGATAACAAGAGCCAGGCGGATGGAGGGAAGGAGCACCCCCAGGTGCTGAAACACCTCATAGTTCCAGCTTTGTGAATTGGTAGTCTATTGGCAGTAATGTCAGGCATAGTCAGGTTAGCTCAGATCTATTACCCATTCTGGTTTAGGGGGATGTTTTAGTTTCTTCCTTTTATGTCTATGTCCTTTTTTCAAACTGGGTATGGAAGGTCTGGTCTGGTTTCTCTCGATGGTAGACCAGTACCATTCATCGCAACTATCAACTTGCACAACTAGGGACCCTCTGATCTGGTTTCCTTCTAGGTAGACCAGGATCCCTACTTTTTGTATCATATTATGTTTTTAGTAATATAGATTCCTACACTCACTTACACAAAAATAAACTTTTCTTCATGTTTAATAAATTTAAGATTAAAATTCAATTGATATTTAGAAGATTAAATTTTCTTAACTTTAAATTCTTGATTTAATTTAAAGAAAATAGAAATTTATTCCTTACGCTCTTTCTTTTTATTTTCTTAGAAAATTAAAAGTCATCTCTTTCTTTTTATTTTCTTAGAAGATTAAAAGTCATCTTATTTTCTTAAAAGATTAAAAATTGAAAGGATGATGATTAACTTTTCTTCATGTTTAATAAATTTAAGATTAAAATTCATTTCATATTTATAAATAAGATTAAATTTTCTTAACTTTAAATTCTTGATTTAATTTAAAAATATATATAAATTTATTTCTTACTCTCTTTCTTTTTATTTTCTTAGAAAAATAAAAGTCCTCTTATTTTCTTAAAAGATTAAAAGTCATTTCATATTTACATAAAAGTTATTTTTTAAAAAGATTAAAAGTCATCTCTTTCTTTTTATTTTCTTAGAGGGTTAAAAGTCATCTTATTTTCTTAAAAGATTAAAAATTGAAATGATGATGATTAATTTTTCTTCATGTTTAATAAATTTAAGATTAAAATTATTTCATATTTATAAGATTAAATTTTCTTAATGTTTTATTATATTTAAGATTAAAATTCATTTTATAACCTAATTTAAGATTAAAAGCAGCCTCGGCATGCACCCTGCAAGGTTTATGGCTTTAATGTACCAGATCCCCTCTGACCTGACCCCTTCTGACCTCCTCTGTACACGCTGAATGTTGCTGCTCAGCGGCTTTGAATGCCACAAAAAAATGAGCATGGAAGGGGGGGTGAAATCCCCCTCTTACTGCAACGTCGTTGCAAATGACTCGGAGAATGCCAAAGTTTGTCGTCCATCCTTTGAGCCGCCTCTACACATGCGAGAACAATGCCTACAAGAAGAAATGGTTGGAAGAAAGGAATCGAATATGGATGCAGAGTCCTCGCATCCAAAAGCAGCTCGGGTCTGGATACCCGACAAATGTATCCCCCAAGCCCCGGTTGTGCCTAGGTATGTTATCAAAACCGTTAGGATAGGGGAGCACACGTAGTGCATGAGGGACCATGCCCTCATAGGAAAATTCCTAGGTCTCTGGCCCTCAAAAAATGACCTAGCTCATTGGATCAAGGTGTGGTGGAACCCCAAGGGAGACTATGAGCTTCAACTAAGCTCCAAAGGATTCTTTACAGTAATATTCTACAACCTGGAGGACAAGGACCGGATCTTCGAAGGAGGACCGTATTTCTACAACTCTACTGGTCTCTACCTGGGTTTCTAGACGGATTGCTTCTGCCCAGAAAAGGAAAACTTTGCCTATGCACTAGTTTGGGTCTGCCTCTATTCCCTACCTCAAGAGTTTTGGTTAGAGGAAATTTTAATGGGCTTAGGTAACACCTTGGGTAACTATGTCAAATCTTTCGAAGCTACCAAACAAAGAAAATACACCTCCTATGCAAGGATCTGTGTCTACATGAACATATCCAAAGCTCTATCAGGCATAGTTACCCTAGAATACCAAGACGAGGAATAGGCCCAAACCATAGACTATGAACACATCCCTTTCAAATGCAGAAAATGCCATGAACACGGGCACCTTTTTAGAGACCGCCCTCTAAATGTCCCCCCCAAATAGAAGGCTGAAGAGAAACCAAAGGAAGGATTCACCCAGGTTCAAAATCGAAGGAAACTAGCTCAGAAGAAGCCCACAATTGCCAATGGAAAAAAGAACCCGAACAACAACTCATTTGAAGCCCTCAATCGCCTTCCAGAGGCAGAAGAGGTGGAAAACCCCAACAAGAATGTGGGGAAAGAACATAACAAGCGCAAGGAAGATCAATCGTCTTTAGGGCTTCAGACCCCAGCAAATCAGATAGATCCATAGACTCACCCAGCCTCTGGGAAAGAACCAGAAAGAGAAGAAGACACAGTCATGGAAATGGATGACCAGGACCTTGTAGAAATCGACCTAGATAGGCTAGAAGAAGCACTCAATAAGAAGGATTTCCATACATTACCAGAGGACCAACTAAGAAAAGTTCACAAGGTATTTCTGGACTCATCAGTAGAGGCCACCTCCAAAATGGGAATCAATATAGAACCAAACCTAGATCCAAGAAGACACCAAAAAGAAAACAAGCGACGGGGCAGAAAATCGGCTCACCAGCTAATAAAGGAGGCGAGAAACTATATGATCAACTCGGGACAGATTCACAAGCTTTGAGAGAGCTCCTTTTCACACCCACCAAATTTTAAATATGAAGATCCTCCCCTGGAATATCAGAGGCCTAAATGGAAAATCCAAGCAAAGGATTCTCTGAAACTGCATTAGAATGGAAGACCTTGATATATTCCTGATACAAGAGATGAAATGTGCAAGGAAAACTGCAAAAGATATCATCAAAAGATATTGGCGTAACTGTGAATCCTGACAAACGGACTCAAAAGGGGCCTCAGGAGGTATGGCCATCCTATATAATCCTGATATAGTCATCCTTGATCAGGGATTTTCCACTCCAAGTACCATCACAGTGCACTACAGATCCATAGGCTCGAACAAGGAATGAATGATCACAAATGCCTATGGACCCCAGAACATCCAAGACAAAGACCTCTTTCTTTAGAGCCTGACTTACCTAGGTTCTTTAGCAAAAGGCAAGTGATGGATAATAGGGGGTGACTTCAACATGATTCTCACGCTGGAGGAGAAACAAGGGGGGGGAAAGCACCTGGAGCAGGACAGCGCAAAATTCTAGGAACTCGTAGAAAACCTCAGACTGGTAGATATTGAGAATGGAAATGGCACCTACACCTAGACCAACAAAAGATCAGGTCACCAACAAAAAACATGCAGGCTTGAATGCTTCTTCATCTCTAAAACTCTCCTTTTGGAAGGGCCCCTAGTAGATTCCAACATCCTCCCGAAGGCAGGCTCGAACAAGCTAGTTCAACTCTGGGTTGACACTATTGCTACCCCCAAGCTTAAACCCTTCAGATTTGAGAAATTTTGGCTCTCCCATCCAGATTTCCAGGAGCTAGCCCATCACTGGTGGAGCACTGCAGAAACATAGAGAGGTACAAAAATGTACTGCTTCCAGCAAAAACTCAAATATTTCAAACAACAGGTGTGCAAATGGAACAAAGAAATCTTTGGGAACATTTTCCAGGAAAGGAAAATGATGGAACAAAAACTAGAGAACCTTAAGGGACAAATCATTCATGCAGGATACACAATTGCTTAGTAGTAGGAGGAGAATGAACTCAAAAGGCAACTAGAAGAAAGACACAAGAAGGAAGAAATCCTATGGAGACAGAAATCACAGGTTCAATGGCTCAATGAGGGAGAGAAAAACACCAAATTCTTCCACCGTTCCATGATCCACATACGCCTCATCAATCGCATCACAAAGTTGGATGACTCGCAAGGCAACACCTTGTTAACTCATCAGGAAATAACGCACGAGATGACAGATTTCTACAAGGATCTCCTCTCAGAACCTAATGTGGACCGCACCTCAGCAATAGAGTGGGTGACCCAAAATATCCCAACTATAATCACCCAAGAACAGAATGAGGCTCTCGTGACACCAATAACGCAAGTAGAAGTGGATCAGGATATTTAGTATTTACCCATAGGCAAGGCTCTAGGTCCAGATGGTTTCACAACAGACTTCTTCCACTCCTGCTAGCCTATGTTAAGGGAGGAAGTGTGGCAACTGGTGGAGGAATCTCGCAGCTCAGGCAAAGTTCTTCTAGCACAAAATGCCACTTTCCTCACTCTAATTCCCAAAGAAGAAAAAGTCACAAATCCGAAGAACTTCAGATCCATAGCTCTTTGCAATGTGATCTACAAAATCATTTCCAAGGTCATAGCTCTAAGACTCAAGCCAATTCTCCCCTTCATCATCTCTAAGGAGAAATTAGGATATGTCAAAGGAAGGCAAATCATGGACAACGTCATACTTGTCCATGAAATCATTCACTCGCTCAAAAGCACCCACACTCCAGGTATGCTTCTAAAACTTGACCTTTCAAAATCTTTTGACAAATTAAGCTGGCAATACATGAAAGCTCTCTTATTGGCTTTTGGTTTCAACAAGGATATGATCTCTTAGATAATGAACCTCATTTCCTCAACCTTTTTCTCGATCCTCGTCAATGGCGTCCCCTCTCAACCCTTCTCCCCCTTAAGAGGAATAAGGTAAGTCGACCCTCTCTCCCCTTTCCTTTTTGTCATAATGGTTGAAGGACTAGGTCGCTATATCAAGGCCTCAATTCAAAATGGATCCCTCCAAGGCCTCCCTCTTCATGGGTTACAATTGGCAGCCTCCCATAGCCAATTTGTCGATGACACATTGCTATTGAACACCCCCATTGCGCATGAAGCAATTAAACTAAGTTCCATCATCTCTGATTTCAATGAAGCCTCCGACACCACCTTTAATCTGGACAAATCACAGCTCTTCTTTTTTAATACCCCTGTAGCAATCCAACAATACCTTTCTCAACTTTTGAATACCCCTGTCTGCACTCTGCCCTCTCGCTACCTGGGACTCCCTCTCTCTGACTCTGCAGCCAGAAAAATCTCCTTGGATTCCCTCCTACTCTCCATCACCAATCATCTCAGCAACTGGACCTTTCACTCCCTCAACCTTCCAGCCAGATTAGTTATCTTAAAGTCAGTCCTCCAAGCCATCCCAACTTACCTCTTCTCAACCCTAGCTACCCCTGCAAAGAAACTTTCTATGGCATGGACACAACTCGAACAAAAAATGGGCCCTTGTCAGCTGGGACAAAGTCTGCAAGCCCAAATCTTCAGGTGGTCTGGGCCTTCGGGACCCTGGAAAATTAAATAGCACCATGGGCGCAAGAATTTGGTGGAGATGGCTCAAAACACCAACAAAGATCTGGGCAAAACTCTGGAAATGCAAATATGCCCCAAAGATGCAACAAAATCAACTCATAAGAATGTAGGAGCAAATCCAAGGCTCCAACATCTAGAATGCGGCCTGGAAAAACCAACCACTCATACAGGAACATTCTTTTTGGGAAGTTCGCAATGACCAGAATGCCCTATTCTGGACAGATTCCTGACAGTAAATGCCACCCCTACAACTGGGAGAAAATCTACAATCCTAGGAAAATCACATTCAAGATCTGGCCACTCTCAAAGTGGCATATTTGTGGACAGATACCCCCGACAGCTCTCCCTGGCGAAGCTGGAAATCTACTCATCAGGAACTCCAAGTGGCAATGGACTGTGACCTGCAGCACTGGAAACAAGCTATGTAATGATCCCAAGCCATTATGCAAGGATCATCACTGTTTTGGTGTCTTTTTAAAACTTTTTCTGAGTGAGGTATTTCGTCAAACACTTTGTCGATCTACCTTTTAGATGTGTTTATATGTGTGTATGCAGCAAATAACA
>ML777196.1:495855-520695 GCA_009831015.1 Picea engelmannii
TTCCAATGAGCTATTACACTGAGAGGTTCCTCCAAGTAATGTGCCCAAAATGACCTCTTCAGTGAATTCCATTGACTTATAACTCAAAATAGTCAAAATCATGGAAATCGTCGGAATGCAACGAAACCAAAGCCGACCTATGCAGAATGGCTCATAATGATGGAATATGATCATCAATGTAAGCTGGACCCCACAATGCCTCTCAAATACCCCTGTTCTCGCTCTAGCATCCATCTGGCTACTCTGATCATCATAAATCTCTGCCCTGTGATGATGTCCCAAAGTGGGGACATTACAAGCTACAACCCAAAGGCGAATCTGGAAAGGCACAGACCAAGACATTCTCATATGGGGATACACACCTCATGGAAGCTTCACTCTCAAGGAGGGATACACTCTTCAGGAGAAATTCCATAACCTTCAGAAAGGTAGCATCTAGACAACAATATGGAAATAAAAAATTTGGCCCAAAATCTCTACTTTCCTTTGGCTTCTACTTCAGAACAAGATCTTAACCTGGGACAATCTTCAAAAACGAGGTTTCATTGGCCCCTTGATCTGCCATCTCTGCCATCTCCAGGAAGAAACCATGGAGCACCTCCTAAATAACTGTCCACTCAGTGAGAACATCTGGAACCAGGCCACTCAGTTCATTAGAAGAACCAAACGAGTTAAAAACAGCATCATAAGTACCATCAAGGACTGGGGCTTCGGTTCCTTCAAAAGTCCTATCCTGAACAGAGCTTGACAACTCTTACCAGGCTTCATAGTTTGGCAACTATGGAAAGAGAGGAACAAAATAATCTTTCACTCCCAACCATCTCCTCCCACCCTCCTCTTGAACACAATCCTCCTACATCTCCAGGACACTCTTCAGCTGCAATCATGGACCAAGGAAGACTTCCCAACTGACCTAGGTGAGCTCCCACTCCTCAACTCTTGGGGCTTCTTGTTTGCACACTCCACCCCTCCTCAACAACCCCCTTTTTTTTTCAAAAGCCCTTAGTCCCTCTAAGTGGCTCCTCCCCCCGCAAGGCTTCCACAAGGTCAACTTTGATGGTGCATCAAAAGGAAATCCAGGACACTCGGGCTACGGTGTGGTCATAAGAAACAACTTAGGCCAAATTCAAATCCTCATCGCAGAAAATCTCGGATGTGACACCAACAATTCAACAAAGCTTTGGGATCTTATCAAAGGAGTGCAAATGGCACTAGGTCAAAACCTCACATGTCTGATCATTGAAGGAGACTCCAAAATCATAATAGACTTGGCAACAAAAATCTTGAATGACAGAGATCCAGGGAAAATCACTCCCAGCTAGCACCTTCTTGGCCCTCTTTATAGCTTCCAGGCTCTTCTCAGACCCTCTCTAACTCTAACCCCTTCACACATTCAGCGAAGTGCAAACAAAGTTGTGGACAGACTAACCAATGCAGGGGTTGAATCTATGCAGCAGATCACTCTCCACAGGTAGTCCCAAAGCTCACCCTTATGGCTCCAATGCGAGGAGCTTGCTTCGCTGGATGGCCTTAATATGGACGGGGTTCCACCTTGTCTACTTAGAATCTCTTCCAAGTCATAAATGATCAGAAGCTTAGGAGAGAGCGCAGAAGAACATTAGTTGGCAGATGATTTAGGGACCTCGACAATCGAGAGTCAGGAGCACTGAGGTTGTTGCTTCCCAAATTCGCGAAAAGCGAGAGAGGATTTGGACTATTGGTGCTCAAGGTGATTTGGACCGTCGATCTAGTCCCATTGATCTGATGAGAGAAAATTTCGAGAACTTGGGTTTCGGGAGTTCGGAGCATGGAGGGAGTTGTCTGCCCAAGTTGCGAAGTCGCGAAACACGAAATGCGAGAGCGGATTTGGACCGCTGGTGCTAGAGAGGATTTGAACTGTCGATCTGGTCCCATTGATCTGACATGAGAACATTTCGGGAACTCGGCAATCGGGGTTCGAAGCATGGAGGGAGTTGTCAACCCAAGTCGCGAAGTCGCGAAATGCGAGAGAGGATCTCGAACGTTGGTGCTCGAGGAAATCTGAACCGTCGATCTGGCCCCATTGATCTGACGCAAGAAAATTTCGGGAACTCGGGTTTCGAGAGTTTGGAGCATGGAGGGAGTTGTCTATCCAAGTCGCGAAATGCGAGAGCAGATCTGGACCATTGGTGCTAGAGGAGATCCGAGCCATCGATATGGTCCCATTGATCTGACGCGAGAAAATTTCGGGAACTTGACAATTGGGAGTTCGAAGCATGGAGGGAGTTGTCACCCCAAGTTGTGAAGTCGTGATACGCGAAATGCAAGAGCGGATCTGGACCGTTGATGCTTGAGGAGATCTGAATCGTCGATCTGGTCCCATTGATCTGACGCGAGAAAATTTCGGGAACTCAAGTTTCAAGAGTTCAGAGCATGGAGGGAGTTGTCTGCCCAAGTCGCAAAATGTGAAATCACGAAATGCGAGAGCGGATCTGCACTGTTGGTGCTAGAGGAGATTTGAACCGTCAATCTGGTCCTATTGATCCAACACAAGAAAAATTCGAGAACTCGGTAATCGGGAGTTCGAAGCATGGAGGGAGTTGTCAGCCCAAGTCGCGAAGTCGCAAAATGAGAAAGCGAATCTGGATTGTTGGTGCTTGAGGAGATCTGAACCGTCGATCCGGTCTCAATGATCTAAGACATCTTTGTAAGCCAATAAGCTGCAAACATTTTTGTAAGCAAGTAGGCTGTGAACATTTTTGTTAACAGATAGACTGCAAACATCTTTGTAAGTAGATAGAATACATATCTTTTTGTAAGCTCTCAACTAAAATTAATATAAGAATCCACTTTTTATTTAAAAAAAAAAAAAAATCATATTTTATACATATTTATAACATTTTTTTTTATATTTAAATCATATTTTAAATAAATTTAAGATTAAAATTCATTTCATATTTATAAAATTAAATTTTCTTAATATTTTAATAGATTTAAGATTAAAATTCATTTTATAACCTAATGTTTTAATAAATTTATGATTAAAATTCATTTTATATAACATATTTATAAGATTAAATTTTCTTTAAACCCACCACTTTTAAACCCACCACTTCTCGAATGTAGAAAGAATTCTATCAACATGGATGAAGATTATATTAAGATTATATTAGCGACCTTCTATTACAGGCATTGGATAGGCTTGTACATATTTATTTATAAGATTTCTTTTAAATGTACGATGATTTCCAACCAAGCCTGCTGATCGGAGCGGATAATTTTACACGTCCATGTGGATGGATTTGGCATTGCACCATGTGGATGTACCTGGCATTAAATTTTCTTCATATTTTAATAGATTTTTTTATTAAAATTCATTGTATATATATATACAGAAGTTGAAAAACTACACTGTATTGCATAGTTTAGGTTTAAAATTCATATTATATTTACAATTTAAAATTCATATCATATTATGTATCATATTTATATAGAAGTTGAAATATTTTTAAGTTTAAAATTTATCTCATATCATATTTACAATTTAAAATTCATCTCATCTCATATATTGAATATATCATATTTATATAGAAGTTGAAATACTACACTACATAAATTAAGTTTAAAATTCATCTCATATTATATTTACAGTTTAAAATTCATCATATATCATATTTACATATAAGTTGAAATACTATACTATATAGATTAAATTTAAAATTCATCTCATATCATATTTAAAGTTTAAAATTCATCATATATCATATTTACATAGTAGTTGAAATACTACACTACATGATTTAAGTTTAAAATTCATCTCATATCATATTTACATATTACATAGAAATTGAAATACTACACTACATGGTTTAAGTTTAATATTGATATCATATTTACATAAAAGTTGAAATACTGCATGGTTTAAGTTTAATATTCATATTATATTTGCATAAAAGTCATATTTACATAAAAGTTGAAATACTACATGGTTTAAGTTTAATATTCATATTATATAGAAGTTGAAATATTATATGGTTTAAGTTTAATATTCAAATGGTTTAAGTTTAACATTCATATCATTAATTTAAGTTTAAAATTCATCTCATATCATATTTACATAGAAGTTGAAATACTACATGGTTTAAGTTTAATATTTGTATCATATTAATATTCCATATTATGAAGTTGATAAAAGTTGAAATACCACATGGTTTAAGTTTAATACTCATATGGTTGGTTTAAGTTTAAAATTCATCTCATATCATATTTACATAAAAGTTGAAATACTACATGGTTTAAGTTTAATATTCATATCATATTTACATAGAAGTTGAAATACTACATGGTTTAAGTTTAAATGGTTTAAGTTTAATATTCATATCATATTTACATAGAAGTTGAAATACTACATGGTTTAAGTTTAATATTCATATCATATTTACATAAAAGTTGAAATACTACATAGTTAAGTTTAAATGGTTTAAGTTTAATATTCATCTCATATTTACATAAAAGTTGAAATACTACTCTTGTAAACACGTTAGTAGAAATTGAAATGGATTAAGTTTAATATTCATATCATATTTACATAGAAGTTGAAATACTACTATGTAAACACTTTAGTTGAAATACTAATAGAAGTTGAAATGATATTTTACATAGAAGTTGAAATACTACATGGTTTAAGTTTAAATGGTTTAAGTTTAATATTCATATCATATTTACATAGAAGTTGAAATATTACTCTGTAAACATGTTAATATTAGTAGAAGTTGAAATGGTTTAAGTTTAATATTCATATCATATTTACATAGAAGTTGAAATACTAATAAAAGTTGAAATGATATTTTACATAGAAGTTGAAATACTACATGGTTTAAGTTTAATATTCATATCATATTTACATAGAAGTTGAAATACTACATGGTTTAAATTTAATATTCATATTATATTTACATAGAAATTGAAATAGAAGTTGAAATACTAATAAAAGTTGAAATAATATTTTACATAAAAAATTGAAATACTACATGGTTTAAGTTTAATATTCATATCATATTTACATAGAAGTTGAAATACTACATGGTTTAAATTTAATATTCATATCATATTTACATAAAAATTGAAATACTAAAATTTAATATTCATATCCTATTTACATAAAAAATTGAAATACTAAAAGTTGAAATACTACTCTGTAAACACGTTAGTACAAATTGAAATGGTTTAAGTTTAATATTCATATCATATTTACATAAAAGTTAAAATACTTACTCTAGAAAGAATTTATAGGAGTTGAAATATTACTCTATAAACAAGTAAGTAAAAWTTTATAAGTAAAATTTTATAAGTAAAATTTTATAGGATAGGAGTTGAAATATTACTCTATAAACAAGTAAGTAAAATTTTATAAAATTTTATAGGAATTCAAAAGTTAGTTCAATTAATTGGATTACATGTTTATTTATTACTCTTTAATTGAACTATATGTTTACGATAAGAATTTATAGGAGTTGAAATATTACTCTATAAACAAGTAAAAATTTATAGGAATTCAAAAGTTAGTTCAATTAATTGGATTACATGTTTATTTATTACTTTTTAATTGAACTATATGTTTACGATATGTCCAAAACATATAGTTGGATAATTCAAATAAAATTTTAACCAAAATTTTTAAATATTTTTATATCAACAGATCTTGGATAATAAAATGAGCCTCCTGCCCACAAAAATTCATATAGCCGATTTGTCTGAATTATCTGCTTTGTATAAGTCAATCGTGGAACTCTTTGTTCGCCAAATTTTGTTAAACTAATACACCGAGCAAACAAAAGTACGATTTGGCAAACTTTACAGATGTTAAATCGTTACCCTCCACTTTCCTAAAGGTTAAATCATTAACCTATACAAGTAGGTATAATATACACGTGTCCTTTTAGTTATATCAATTCCACACGTGTCCTTTGAACTTTCTGTACTGATGAGAGAAAAGACTGAAAAAAAATCTTCACGATATCGTGCAAAACCGATCTAGACAATTCGTTATGGAATTGAAAATATCTCAAACATGGAAGGAAGGTGGATCGGGCTTCAAATCCCTTCCGCGCAATGTTTAAAAATCGCTTCGAATCATTATAAGAAAAACTAAATGGAATACAACAGCTGTTAACAGTTTGTACATTTTAATTTGTATTTGAAAACCAGAAATTTTCCCAGATCTTCATACATAATAATACTGATATCAATAACGACGCTTTGTTAAAAAATATCGTACCAAGAAATACAAAATAAGGAATGAAGCCGAAGCCGAAGCCGAATGGTCATCTGTTCTGTTGCCGTCTCTTCAAATCCACCACAACCACGGAAATATTGTCTTGGCTACCTCGAGCAATTGCCAGATTTGTCAGCAGCGCAGCAGCAACAGTCGAGGGAGAGTTATCTCTGCCCTCTGCCTGAAGACCGCTGTGATTTCTGTGTGGTCGACCTGACAGACATTTCCTGGCAACCTCGCACACGACTTCATTGGATAGCACGTCCCAGAGACCGTCGCTAGCCAGAATTAGGCATTCGTCTTCGTCGCTTCGGGCATTGATCGTCACCTCCGGCGTGGCGATGACATAGGGCTTTAGGTATTTGTCGCCTGCATGCAAAGTGCCAGGTAGGTACTTTAAGGCCGTGTAAGATAATTACAAAAAAAAGCTCCTCCGGATAAAATAGCGGAAAAAATATTAAGTAATGGCGGAGTTAAGCTTACCTATGGCCCTAGACATGGCCAGGACGCCAAGAACGCGAGGGCCGTTCCAGAAAAAAACGCGTCCGCCAGCAGCCTCTATGCGCTCCATTTCATCCGGCCGATCTGGCTGCAAATCGAACCCGAAATTAGCGTCCAGAATTCATTCAGACAAACTGCACTGATTTTCATGTAATTTTAGGAGTTGAGTAGATATTAATTAAAGATTTCATAAAGATACAAACTGCACTGCTTTTCCTGTAATTTTAACAGAGTTCAGTAAACTTCATTAAAGATTTCAATCAAAAGCAAACTGCACTACTTCTCATCTAGTTTAAGCGTAAAGGAAAGATACCTTGTGATCTTGTGATAAAACGACAGGCCTGCCGCCTCGCGATAATATGGCCCGCGAATCGCCACAGTTAGCGACGACGATTTGGTTGGATCCAACAACGGCCACCACTGCAGTGGTTCCCACGGCCTCGGAAGTTATTCTCTGCCCGCAAACGCACTCATTGTTGCTTTCGCGAGTTATGCAGTCATTGCTGCACACGATTCCGCCGGACAAGACCTCGGCGTCCACTCTCGCAAAACAAGCGCTCGTGACCTGCTGCCACTGGGCCTCGTCGTGCGCATTGCCGCCGAGCACCTTCAACTCCTCCGCGAGAACCTCATGGAGTCGTTCTTTGCAGAACAAGGCCGCCTGTAAATTAATTATATGAGCACATTCATCATTTTGTTGAAAGATTATAAAGAAACGGGACAAGAAATGTAAAGAAAATACTGCGGTATGTACCTGCGATCCGCCATGGCCGTCGTAGACACCAAAAAAGTGCAGCGCCGGAACGCGCTTTGTATTGCTTTCATTTTTTGTGGAATTAAAAGCCGGGATAATTGAAACCGCGTCCTCCATTTCTCTTCGCCTTCCGCAGACGGACACGAAGCCATGCTCAGGACAAATATTATCAACACCTACACTGCAATCATCGGTTCTCTCGGCGGCCTCTTCTTTGAGCCCTGCCGATCCAGGATCCTGCAGCTTCGCATCATTCTTTAACGGAAAAACCGAAAGAGCTGCCTTTTCTTCGTTCCCAGACGTCGAGGCTTCATCTGTGGCTGGATCTAGCCCGACTCCACCCCCGGACATCGAGTTCTCGATGGCGTTCATGCAGTCCCTGGCGAAATCGCGGCCCAAAACGGTAAATTTAAGTCTTTTCCTTGACGTTTCAGCGGGCTTCACGATGGGAGACGTAGCGATGACCTTGAATCTCCTGATCTCCATGCGCCTTCGCCTAGCTGCACGAGACCTGGGCTCGCATGGCAGAGGATTCTTCTCCCCTATGCTACACGGACTCCTGCAGATCTCTAGCCCTTCCATGCCCGAGAACCTCAATATAAACTGACTCCACAAAATACTCTTTCACCAGCGGACGACAAAGAAAAATCTTTTGCAGCTCAAAAACTGCGCTTTCAAACCCTAACCTGCCAATTCAACAAAAACGGCCTCAAAATAAAAAATCCCTGTCAACCGCTATCATGCCAAAAGGCACAAAACTACCCCGCTCCCCTACAGTCTCCCTGTCCTCACGTACAGAACCGCAGCACATCAGAAACCTGTCACAAACATCCCCGGGGGGTCTCGAACCCAGGACGTTTAAAAGTCCCACGCCTCGCCAATAACAGCGCATCATGCAGGCAGGCTCCCTCTCTGCTATACGGGGGAGCGGGCACGGGCAGGGGGCGGGAGGAGCTGCCCGCGCGGGCTGGGTAGGTTAGGTGCGACATAGTGGCGGTGAAACCCATTCGCTGTCCTCATCTCCATCCGATACACAGCACGTGGACACCAGACCGTCAGGCAGAATGCCAAGTGTCGAGCATCAGCCGCTCAAGAAACTGCTATCTTTAGTTGTGCCGGGCTTTGCTGCTGAGGACACGTGCACCAATAGTAATCCAGCAGGTGTTTTCTTTGGATGTGACACGCACAGAGTAGTACAATGCAGTGGAGGACGCATGTGGTCCGCATTGCTGTCACTCTTTGGTTGCCAAAACGAAATATCATACCTAAAGCTAATAATTAAACCCTCGGCTTCCATTTCCACCCGCCACGTGTCGGGCCCACCGCGGTTGGACAATAACTCCCTTCTTTAATCACGATTATGATTATTTTTTAATCATTATCCATTTATCATTAATTAATTAATATTCCTTATGACCAGTCATCCACGACGGTTCGAACAGGCGGATAAGAAAGGCCAACCCCCTACCACACGCTCATTCGTTCTCTTAAATACCGATTAAGTCTTTTCCACGTAACCCTCAGCTCTGTTCCCGATCGACCGCCATTTCCGCATGCCCTTGACAGCGCTCTCTAACATAAGCGACCTTTAACGTGGTGGGCCGAGTCAGAGGTTCAGATCGATGAGAAGTCAATGGAAACAAAAAAGTCTCATAGACGTAGAGTTGACGACGCGCCACGTGGACGAAAGTAATTGAATTCTGTTGTCACAAGGAAGGAAGGAATCCACGACACAATATAGAATTTCTAGTGTTAATTTAATCGATTTTAGATTATCGAGATTACGCGAACTCGAGTTCGATTCTCGCTCCTTCCATGCAGTTCAACGATCGAATCCTGGAAACGACACGTCCGAGCAGATTACCGGCTTGGCAAACACGCGACTCATAAAATTAGGTATTAAATGCAAAAAGGTGACGATGCGTGTGATAATCCAATGGAAAATATATATTTTTCGTTTTGTTGTTTGTGCGAGACCACAAGTCACATGTTGTCTCGTTAATTTGTTTTGATGATGGCTGGCGATTGTAATAACAGATCTCACCTTTGCTTAAGTTAGACAAACCTTAAAAGCAATTATTGTGAGATGGTAGTTGTTCAACTCTAGGAACTTTCCTTGAAAGCGTCTTCTTCTATTATGTTAGTGAAGAATATTCTTTCCTTGGAAGGCCTTTTGCCATGAATTCCACTCAAAGTCACATCGCGTGTATGTACAACAATTATTGGTTCGTGATGGATTTGGGATCTGGTTTTGTTAGCGGAAATTTCTACCCTATCTCTCATGTTATTGATTTACACTAAAGATAAATGTAGTGGAGTACGATTATGAATTTTATTGGAAGACTTGTATTATTTGATGGATTAGGGTTGATGGTTCTTAGGGAACTTTTGGGTGTTGAGTTAAACATATTATTTAATTGAAAAAAAAATTGGAATATATATTTAAGGAAAATTTTGGTTACTTTTCCTCATTTTGAGGATGGTTTCCAGGGTAAACCTAACTCTTTAGGGTTCAAGGCTATATCAATATGTCATTAGCAAGAATAAAACTCAGATGCGAAGGATAACAATCATTTCTTCCAATGAGTTGAGATAAACATAATTGTGCAATGTTCAAACCATCATCAATTTGGTTATGCTCTTTATCTTAAAGTTTGGTTTGACAATGTTCCTTTACCAACTTTGTGCTCCTAATGTTGTGGGGAGACACTAATTTTTGTTTCCTTTGATGGTTTCTAGCAATTGTTAATAAACCATCTTTCATATTTTTTGAGGTAGTGTTACACCTCCCTAGCCTCTCTAAGATTTTCTCTCTTGTATTCCTATTTGTTATGGTGTCTCAATGTATGACAAAATTTGATATTTTCAATTGCACACTAGTATCGAGGTCGAGATAAGAGTCTTGTTATAGATGGGGAGGAGGGGGAGGAAAGCATAGATCTAATCATGATCATCCTTAGTCACTATCCTTGGGCCCCACAAGAAACTCTAAACAATTTATTCATTCAAGGTGAAGATGAGCACCCATATTTACGACTCTCTAGTTCACTTTTGAAGCTCCATCAAAGAAGAGGGAAAAATTGTCTAGCTACTTTACCCATGCCTTTATATCATTATTTTCCAATCCAGTCTCTATAGGGGAGCCTTCTTGGATTGCAATTCTACTTGAGTTAAATTTGGAGGTAGGAATTGAGACAACCATATTTGTTCCCAAGTTGACCTTGGTCCCTTGGCCCTTCACGTGGGTTTTCATAGTGTAGCTCCATCATAACTACTTACTTTCCTCAACAACCTTCCTGTTATGCACTTCTCCTCCCTTGAATATAACTTTGTTCTTGACCAAACAAATTTTCCAGGAAGGATATTAAGGGAGGGCCTTCCATAATTAGGAAAACATAACTTTCCTTTTAATGATGGTGAGTAGTTTTTCTTCAAGTTCTAGAATAGTTTCTTCCATCATTTGAAGCAGTGGTCTTCAAATTTCTTCCTTCCATATGATTTTAGTGACACTGCAATCTAGGAACAATTGTTGCATTGTTTATTTGCTAGCTTTATACAACACACTTATGGAGTGCCATTGGATTCCCCTCTTCTTAAGATTTTTTTGTTGTTAGTAATATGTTTTAAACCAAAATCCAGTGAAAGAAACTTACCTTAGCGTCTTGTAACAATCCCAAATTTGTTCTAGAACATGGATATAGGGGGTAGATGTTTTTTCTGAGTGAAGTACTTGATTATATCTAGCGTGGACCATGTATCCTCCATTTCTTTCACCCCATACCCATTCATCTTCCTTGCATCGATGAAATGAAATTCATCCAGAGAGTTGGTGAAGGAGAAGCTTCCATAGAAGCCAAAGATTCACCGACACTTTTGAATTCACTTTCCACTCTTTCAATTCCTTATTTCCACTCTACACCCATTCAAAAATGTTTCCCATGTGTGTTTTCCCTTAATCTTGAAGACATTATCTCAGAGGACCCAATCTAGCTTTGGTATTTAGTGGTGGATTTACTTGAATTCTATTTTCTTAGAGGCAAATGCTTATTCCATTTCGAAGGGGCCAGGAACAGTGTCATTTTATCAAATTGCACGAGTGGCATATGAGGTGCCATATGGGGAGCCTTTTTTTCATTCTAAGGGATTCTCCAAGCTCCTTTTCCTTTCTCTCCTTGAGAAATGTTTTCTTTATATTACCTCTTTCTACCAAGTTGAGGATTAATGTTGAATGTCCAAATTGGTCTTGCTCCAAGTGCCTAATTCATTATCATGGGGTCTTGGATTAGAGGCCTCCTTTACTAATAGGGGAAATGGTATCCATTTGACTAAAGTACTTTTCCCTCCTTAAAAAATGTTGGATTAGATTCCTTCTCCTCTTAAAACAATAAGTGAAGAAAATAACATTGAGTACAAACATACTTGAAGAGAAGAAAGCATTGCTTTGATGAGAACCAACCATCCTTAATACATATACACAACGTTTAATCACATAATAAATTCTTAAACTACATTCTTTAATTTATTAATTTACATAGATTCTTTTTGACACGTGACATTAAGTACAAGCATAAATATTGGCAATAAATTCCAAGTAGATAATAAATGTAATAAATATAATAATTTAAATATTCACATGTCATATTTAACTAGATATTTTAATCTAATTAATATAACTATGAACTTACATATTACATATTGAATACATAATGAACTAGTAGATTGCTTTGAGTTTGCATTGGAAGCCAAATCTATTTGATGTTGAACTACAACTTAAAACAAAGACAATACTTATGAGTAGACATCAAAAGCCTTATACTAAAATATATATTTTTTCGCAAAAATATATTTATGAAACTTAAGTTATTGCTACATGAACTTATCAAGATAGATTTTGAATCGAATGAACATGAAGAACTCGATGAACCCACTACCGTTTATGCAATCCGGCATAAGTATTGAAACTAGTTAATTAAAATAATAAAATAAAGTTATTATATGGGTGAGGGTTTACAAGGTAGAGGGATTAGGGTTATAAGGATTGTGAGATATTGCTAGGTTAGTTCTTGTAGGTGTTAAGGGTTAAATAAGTTAAGGGTTTCAAGAATTAGATGTTAGGGTGATTAAGATGGATTTATACTTGTTATTAAAGGTATAAACCAATAGATATAATTAAAAAATGGGATACATTACATTTAATGAATCCATGTATATGTTTCAGTTGTTGTTTAATCACATGCACAATCATAAGCATTGGAAATATACTATTTGGATTTGGATGAAATTTACACAGATGGAAACTCAATGTCTATTATCGAGGAATAATTAAAAATTCCATCATGATTGGGTATGTAACGAAGTTTTATCCTCCAATCAAATCAAATCCAAATGGGAAAACAAATTACAATATTTTAACACTAAAGTGATGTAATAAGAGCATGATTATCCACACGTATTCATTGATGGTAGATTAGATTAGGGATTGTTTGTCAATTTCTTCATTATCATATGTAATTACAAACAAAAGATAAAGCCACACCACTAAGACATGCTAAGAAATCAAAAGCAATCCATAAGAACTTAAAGGGGCCTTCCAAATGACCCCTTGTTAGGGTGATGAAATCCATCGATAGGGCAATCCAAGTGAAGGATGAATGAGTAGTTATAGTAAGTTATTCCCAAAGTGATGAAATCCAAGATGGTCCTCACTATGTATCTTAAGTGCCCTCACAATCCCATGAGAAAACCACCTGATGGTAAACCTATGACCAACCACTAAGATGCATCTTTACAAGTCATGGAAAAGGACTTGTCAAGGGGCAATAAATTCAATTGTGAGGAGGTAGGTTTCTCACTCACCCACCAAGGTTTAAATCCCTAATAATACATGCATGAGAACTATGTCAAACTCTATGTGAGTTAATAGTTATACATAGGAAAATTGTTGAACTCTTCGTGAGATAATTGTTGATTGGGTTTGGCAAGGTATTAGCAGTTAATTTGCCTTGGGTACCAACCTCAGAATCGGGGGAAGTGTCTAGGTGGTTTCCCTATTGATCTGTATTACATTGAAAAAATAGACAGGGGTTACAAGCCTCGAGGGTAAAAAAATGCACATATTTGAACAAGTTGGGAGACTTATGTAAATTTGTTGGTCCAACCTAAGCATTAACACCAAAAATATATTTAATCCTTTGTACTGGTAAAGCACAATCACTACAAAGGATTTCCAAGCTCCCTATGACAACTTCTATGTTTCATTTTTCAACTTTGGAGTGTTATTTGGATGTCTAACTCTAAGGCCCTAATCTAATCTAACATATTTTATAACTTTTGTGTGTAAAGAGTGAGGAGATATCGTCGAACATGAAAAGTGATTGAAAGAAAGTGAGAAAAAATGATAAATTCTTAAAAGTAATTGTACTCATCTTTCATCCATTATTTAACTTGCTACAATCATATGCAAATAAACAATTGAAAAAACAAAAAATATATCTAGAAGAAATTATAACGCAAACATAGTTTAGTTGTTATTTATGTTAGGGATCACTTATGCAGGTAGGTGAAATATGTTAGGGGTTTCTTAACAAATAATTAATTAATAAAATCTAGCAAATATTTAAATAAGAGTCTAAAATATTTAACAATATAGATCATGGGAAGGAGTGCAAAATATTGAAGAAGGGGAATGGGTGCGCATCGAGTAGTTTGCATAGATAAGGGAAAGGGGTGTACCTAGAATAGTGCATATAGATAAGGGGAATGGGTGCAAAATATTGAGAGGAAGGGGTGGACCTAGAACAATCCATATAGATAAAGGGAAGGGGTGCACCTAGAGTAGTCCATATAAATAGGGAAAGGGGTGCAAAATATTTAAGAAGGGGAAGGGGTACATAATAATATATATAGATAAATGTGCTTGGATTCATTGATTGGTCACATGTGCATGAATGCATACACAAATGAATCATCATACTTATCCCATATCACATGGCCTTCCATTAATGACACATTTCTTTGTGAGAAATACCGAAAAAATAAATAGTTACCTTGTTATTCCCTACACCCCTTGTTTTGTATTTGTTGTGCCTTAACTCTTATTTCACATTCTAACTTCCCAAATTACAATTGTTCTAACATTAGGGATTATTTGTAACAATGAGTGAGGTGAGCTTTCATTATTTGGCATTTAATGAATTTAGTCCTCAACCTATTTTTTATATTAACTAGAGTCCATCATGAAGTTGTCTTTAGTTTTCTATGTATGATTTTTATAGTAAGAAAGGGGACTCCATTTTCCAAGGTTAATTAACACCCCCACATAAGAAAAATAAAAAGGTGAAGAGGTAAATAAAGAAGCCAAAGATATAAATTATTGTTTTTACTTTGGACAAGAAAAACAACAAAATATTGAAGAAGGGGAAAAGGTGCACCTAAAATAGTGCATAGAGATAAATATGTTTGGACTAACTAACTGCACTCCTATGTGTGTGTGTAGGAATGCATGGTGCAACAAAAACATACATGACATGCATGCATCATTATAGTTATCCCATATCAAATCACCTTCCATTAACGACACATTTAAATAAATGAGTTACCCCCATTATTCTATATATCCCTTGTTTTGTATTTATTTGTTGGAAAATTGGTTGTCATTGATGTCAACCTTAGAAGAATCCCTAAAGCAAAACCCAAAATCCCCTAAAAGTGATGATGTCGTGTCCACTTAAAGAAGTCTCGAAGAACCTTGAAGGAGCCTTGACATAAGTGTATATAACTCCAAAGTGGTCTCCTTATGGCGTAGCTTTTAATCATGGCCTTCACGGGATGAGATAACATGTGGATGTTCCCACATGCCCACTTTGATTTGTAAAAAAATGGATCCTTGAAGGAGCCTTGATGAAGCCCTAAAACCAAGTGAAGAAGCCCCTAAAGTCAAGTGAAGAATCCCCTAAAACCAAGAGAAGAAGCCCCTAAAGTCAAGTGAAGAAGCCCCTAAAGCCAAGAGAAGAAGCCCCTGAATCCAAGAGAATAATCCCCTAAATTAAAGTAAATAATCCCATAAGGTCGGTCATCCTTAAGGAAGAGGTGTGACCCAAAATTTGTGACCCTTGGTTGCACCCCCTCATGGGGAGAATACTCATATAAATAAGAGGAGCCTCATTTGGCATTTGCAACACACCAATTCTACCTAGCCAAGGATGAGGAGAAAATCTCAGCCTATAGGAGAGAATTTACAAGGGAATATGAAGTGAAGAAAGGCGAAATTCCAAGGGAATATGAAGTGAAGAAGGGTGAAATTCCAAGGGAAGATGAAGTTTTGTGATGATTTGTTCTAAGGTTTTTTTTTGAACGTCATCTTGAATTTTTTATATAATTTTTTTTATAGAATGATTCAAATATCAAAAAATGTATTTATTTCAGAAGAGATAGTGAAGAATCTTGGGTACGAATTTAAGGTCTTGACTCATTACAGGTTTGGAGTTATACTAAGTGGAAGTTGAGGTTCTTAAAATTAGGGGTTTCTTCTTCAAAACAAGTCATCTTTCCATTTTTGCTATAACTGTTTTTTGGGAATGATTCAAGGAGCAAAAATTGGAGGAATTTCAAAGAATATATCGAAAAAGATTGGGTACAAGTTTCATATCTTGATTCATTACAGGGACCGAGTTATACTTGTTGGAAGTTAGGTTTGTGACTAATCCAAAAACTAGTCCAAAACAAGTGTTCAAGATAAAATGGTTATATCTGAAGCTTGTTAGGTCCAAATTGAATTTCACTTGTTGCATTAGAAGTAAAACATATCCTGTTATCTGAGGTTCAAGTTTCAGAATCATAAACAAAAAATTGAGCTTGTGGCAAATCTTACAAGTTGTAGATTTGAGGTACAGTTATGAGCAATTTTGTATGCGGATTTAAGAAGTGATTTTGGGATTGTATTTGGAGGTTGATTTGATCCTGCATCATCATTTAAAATATTCTAAGGGGATTGGTGTCTCCTTCCAGTAGGTGTTGGAAAACTCAAGGAGTTGGTGCTTCCTTCAAGTTGGTGCTTGTAAAATCTTGAAACTACTTACGAAAAGTTTTCATGGTTTTCTCCCAACTGGGTTTCCACGTAAAAATGTGTGTGCAATGTGTATGAGTTTATGTGATGATGAATGACATTATTAATGGTTAATGTTTATGTAGTGCTTGAAGGTTAAAATTGTTGAAATAAATCTATACTGATTCACCCCTTCCCCCCCCCCCCCTCCCCCCCCCCCCCCTTTCAGTATTCTTGAATATTCTAACAATTGGTATCATAGTGGGTTCCTTCAAGAATAGTCTAACCACTGGAAGGAAGATCATGGATAATCAAGGAAAATTTACCAAAAATGGAACACCATTGTTTGACGAGAAAAAATATGTTTTTTGGGGCATAAGAATGAGAGCGTTTTTTCAAGCACGGGATTTGATGTTTGGCAAGCTGTAGTAAATGGATACACTGCACCAAATTCTCCCCCAACAGATAATGCTGGGGAAAAGCTCAGTGAATACAATTCAAAGGCTATAAATTACATTCTAAGTGGTCTAACAGGTTCACAATTTGTTAAGGTTATGCATTGTGATTTTGCAAAGGAAATATGGGACAAGCTCATGAATGTTTATGAAGGAGATGCTAAAGTCAAAGGGGCCAAGTTTTAGACTTACAGAGGACAATTTGAACATCTGAGAATGAAGGAAGATGAAGATATTGCAGCTTATTTTCTTCGATTTGATGAAATTGTGAATACTATAAGAGGACTAGGAAAAAATATTGAAAATTTAGTTATTGTGCAAAAGATATTGAGATCTCTCCCAATGAGATTTGACCCTAAAATATCAGTTCTAGAAGAAAGAAAATATTTGGCTACGTTGATGATGGATGAATTACATGGAATACTTACAACATATGAAATGCGAACAGAACAGGAAATTCCATCCAGAAGGGAAACAACTTTCAAAGCCTCCACGAAGACAAGAAAGAACAAGCCAAGGTCAAAACCTTGCTCCAACAATAGTGATGATTCAGGCAGTGAAGAAGAAGCCAACTTTGTGAAAGTTCAAAAGAGGAACTAACAAGTACAAAGGTAAGCTTCCTTTCAAATGCTTTAATTGTGGTAAATTTGTTCATTTTGCTTCCAAATGTCCTTATGCAAGGGGTTTATATAGTGATGAAGAAGAATTTCCTAAGAAAGAAAAGAGAAATCAAAAAAGAGATGAGGAAAGAAATAAAGGAGGATTTTTTAGAAAGAAAACCCTCTATTCAAAAGACGATAGTTCCTCATCTGATGAAGATGATGGTAGTGAAAATGACTCTAGAAGAGTACTCTTCATGGCATTAGAGACTCAAGAAGAAACTATTGAAAATAATGAAGGAGACCATGAAGAAGAAGGAGAAGTCAATATGGAGGAAGAATTGATCAGTTACTTAAGTGATCTAAGAATACAAAGGAAGAATAAAAAGTCTCTCAAAGAAGAGTTAAGTAGACTGAAGGAAATATTTCAAAACCCTAGAATTTTTTTTGAAGAAGCCAAGCAGACTATCATAGATCTAAGGATTTGGTTGGAAGAAGCCAAAGTGATTGAAGAAATGCTCAAGAGAAAACTGGAAGAAAAGAAGAAAATAATAGAGAATTTGGAAGATAAAATAATCTAACTAAGAAAGGAACTATAGAAGAAGGACATCCAACTAAATTTTGGCAATATCACCAAAATATTGGATGATATTATTTGCAATAAAAAAACCATTCTGATATTATCTACAATAAAAAAACCATTCTATGAAAAGTTTGGACTTGGATACAAACAAAATAATATTGATGAGAGTTCAAGCTCTATGATGACAGGAAATGAAGTAGAGAAAATAAGTTATGCATATACTATCAAGGGTTTCATCAAGAAAGAATAATGCAAGACTCTAAAGGAAGACATACAAAAACCAGAAATAAAGAAGAATAAAAAAGAAGATTATGCATTCATAGGAACATGGAATCAACAACCAATATTGAATAAGACCCAAGAAGAAAATCATGATATCATAAGAACATTACCAACTAGAAGACCACCCATACACAAGTACCAATATATTTTTCTTGGCTTGTGTTATTCTTGCAATAATTTTGGGCATAAAGCCATAAATTGAAAGGGCAGAAACACCTGGAACAAAAGTAGCTATGAAAATCCCAAGAATAATTATGAAGGTGATTATCCCAGAAATCCTCGTGAAGCATTTGACAAAAAATATTAAAGTTTTGGTGCTCCGGGTTATGAAATCGAATGCTATGTACGTAAAAAATTTGGACACATATCCATAAATTGCAGAAGTGATTTGATAGTTTCTTCAAGGGAAACTAGGCATGGTCCTTTCAATCATATAGGGGAACAACAAAGAACTTGGAAAATGAAGCAATAATATTTGAAGGTTGAGGAATGTGGGTTTTCCTTACAAGCCCAAAATAGAAGAATACATTGTTATATTGAAAGTGGATGCTCAACGCATTTGGATGGAGACAAAAACATGTTTGTAACATTAAAGAAAGAAAAAGAGGGGTCTGTAACGTTTGGCAATGATAACTCATACAAAAATATAGGAAAATGCACAGTCGGTCTTGGAAACAAAGATGTTGTGGAAGAAAATGTCCAACTTGTTGAAAATATGAAGCATAATTTTCTAAGTGTGATCCAAATGTGTGATCAAGGACACACACTTATATTCAATTCAAAATAATTCAAAATAAGGAAAGAAGGATCAGACATACTAGTGACAACAACAACAAGGACTCCAAACATCATATACATCTTGAATGAGATCAACGAAGAAAGATGTTGTTTGGGAAAAGAAGATGAAAGTTGGATTTGGCATAGGATAATGGGCCATATACACTTTGATAATATTTTCAATATCAACAAGAAGCAAGTTGTAAGAGAAGTTCCATAAATTACAAAGCCAACAAATACTATGTGCAAGCATTGTCAGCATGGAAAACAAACAAAAGTTGAATTCAAGACAAAGGAATACTCTAGGACAAAACCATTGGAGATTGTACACATTGATTTATGTGGGCCCATGAGAACAAAAGGACTGGATGGTGAACAATACTTCATGCTACTCATTGGTGACTACACCAAAATGACATGGGTTTGCTTTCTCAAGAAAAAGTCAGAAGCTTTCAAATGTTTTAGGGTATTCAAGGAACTGATTGAAAATGAAACTGATTTTAAAATAAAATGTTTAAGATCAGATAATGGAGGTGAGTTTACTTCAAATGAATTCAGGGATTTCTGTGAAGAACAATGAATAAAAATTCAATTCTAAACAATTAGAACACCTCAACAAAATGGATTTTTTGAAAGGAAAAACAAAACTGTACAAGAAATGTCTAGAACCATGTTGAATGACTCCAAGCTAAGTGATATATTTTGGGTAAAAGCAGTGCATACAGTCATTCACATCTTGAACAGGGGATTGATCAGAAGTAATAGTGATAAGACTCCATATGGGTTATGGAAAGGAAGATCAACCAATGTCAAACACTTTAGAGTGTTTGGAAACAAGTGTTACATAAAAAGGGAAGACAAGAATATTGAAAAATTTGAGTCTCGGATGGACAAAGGTATATTTGTTGGGTACTCATGCAAAGAAAAACATATAAGTGTTACAATCTAAGACTCAACAAAATAGTGGAAAACATCAATGTAAAATTTGATAAAATAGACTTGTTGAAGACCAGGAAAGAAAGAATAAATTCAAACATCTTTGAAGAATGGGAAAATAAAGAGATAAATCAAGAAGAATAGGAATAAGAAGAACAACAACAAGAAGAGAAACAACTAGAATCAAAACAAGAAGAAAACAACCATCAATATTTTCAGACACCTTCTAGGACACCTAATTGTCGGGTTCATAAGAATCATCCACTAGAACAAATAATTGGAGATAGAAGTGTCGGAGTAGAAACCAAAAGAAGAAGGAAAACACAGACACTTGAACAAGGACATTTTTCATTATTGTCCATAGTTGAACCAAGTAACTTTGAGGAAGCTAGAAATGATGAACATTGGATCAAGGCTATGGAAGAAGAACTAAATCAAATAGAGAAGAGTGAGACATGGGAACTAATTCCAAGACCAAAGGACAAAAAAGTAATTGGGACAAAATGGGTCTTTAGAAACAAGATAAATGAAGATGGACATGTAACCAGAAACAAAGAAAGACTAGTGTGAAAAGGATATGCTCAAGTTGAAGGAATATATTTTGAAGAAACCTTTGCTCCCGTGGATAGAATGGAAGAAATTATAATGTTCTTGGCTTACGTATACTACAAAAGGATCAAATGATATCATATGGATGTAAAATCAACTTTTCTAAATGGAGAATTAGAAGAAGAAGTCTACATAGAACAACCATAAGGGTTTCTACTATTAGAAAAGGAAGACTATGTTTGTCGATTGAAGAAATCTCGGTATGGACTTAAGCAATCTCCGAGATATTAGTACTCAATATTGGACAAGTACTTATGGTAACAAGGATTCAGAAGGGGATATATATATAGAAACCTCTACATAAAAGTGGATCAAGGAAATATGATTATTATTTAAGTGTATGTTGATGACATCATATTTGGAAGTGATGATGATAGAATGAGTCAGAAGTTTTCCAAGGATATGCATAATGAATTTGAAATGTCCCTATTTGGGGAGCTGAATTTCTTCTTAGGACTATATATATCTCATCTAGATGAAGGCATTTTCATTTCCCAAACAAAGTACATCAAGGAAATGTTAAAGAAGTTCAAAATGGAATATTGTAAACCTGTGAGTACTCCTATGGTTATATGTTTCAAGTTGAGAAAAGATGATGAATCTAAAGAAGTGGATCAACGAATCTATAAATCAATGATTGGTAGTATACTCTATGTGATAGATTCAAGACCGGATGTAGTGCAAGTAGTTGGACATGTCACAAGATTTCAAGTGACACCAAAGGAAACCCATGTTCTAGCAGTGAAAAGGATATTCATATATCTTAAAGGAACAACATATTTTGGGTTATGGTATCCTTAAGGAAATGAATTAACTATGGTCACCTACACGGATGCGGATTGGGAAGGAAGCATTGATGAAAAAATAAGTACAAGTGGATCATATTTCTATTGAGGTCATTGCTTAATGTCTTGGTTAAGAAAGAAGCAATTTTCAATATCCTTATCCACAACAGAAGCATAATATATCACAACAACAACATGTTGTACTCAGATTCTCTGGATGAAGAAAACCTTGAAAGACATACAAGTGAGATATGATGAGCCTATTCCAATACTCTATTACAACACCAATGCTATATGCATCTCCAAGAATCTAGTCATGCATTCCAAGACCAAACATATTCATATTAAGTTCCACTTTCTGCGGGAACAAGTCATAGAAAATAATATCAAGTTGGAGTACATTGGGACAAAAGAAAAGATTGCAGATATCTTCACAAAGCCTCTTCCTAGGGATACCTTTGAGTATCTTCGACAAAAACTGGGAGTAATTTATGCTCCAAATTGATTTCCATAATACTCTTCAAGAAAAAAAGGGGGAATATTGTCAAGGGGGGTTACCCTTTTCCATTGATGTCAAAGGGGGATAGAAAAACAATAAAAATAGAAGAATGAAGATAGGAGGAGTCAACATGAAGACAAGAGGATAGTACAATCATTGGGATCAGAGCACAAAGACAGGGGGAGCATGGTTGTTTTACTAATTTGTCATCAATGCCAAAGTGGGAGATTGTTGGAAAATTGGTTGTCATTGATGTAAAACTTAGAAGAATCCCTAAAGAAAATCCCATAATCCCTTAAAAGTGATGATGATGTGTCCACTTAAAGAAGCATTGACGAGCATTGAAGGATACGTGACATAAGCGTATATAACTACAAAGTGGTCCAAATGGGGAGCATGGTTTTTTAACTAATTTGCCACCAATTCCAAAGGGGGAGAATGTTGGAAATTGGTTGTCATTTATGTCAACCTTATAAGAATCCCTAAAGCAAATCCCAGAAGCCCCTAAAAGTGATGATGATGTATCCACTTAAAGAAGCCTTGAAGAGCCTTGAAGGAACCTTTCCATAAGTGTATATAACTCCAAATTGGTCCCCTTATGGAATAACTTTTAAGCATGGCCCTCATGGGATGAGATAACATGTGGTTTTTCCCACATGCCCACTTTGAGTTGTACATAAATGGATCCTTGAAGGAGCCTTGAAGAAGCCCTAAAACCAAGTGAAGAAGCCCCTAAAGTCAAGTGAAGAAGCCCCTAAAGTCAAGTGAAGAAGCCCCTAAAACTAAGACAGGAAACCCCTAAATTCAAGAGAAGAATCCCCTAAATCCAAGAGAATAATCCCCTAAATTAAAGTAAAGAATCCCCTAAGGTCAGCCATCCTTAAGGAAGAGGTGTGACCCAAAAGTTCTAACCCTTGGTCGCACCCCCTCATTGATCCGAAATCAGATTCAGAAGCCTGAGAGGGCATGAAAAATGCTCAAAAATGAAAGTGATCGGAATCCAACGAAACCAACACCATTGCGTCCATCTCGTCTTCCTGATTCTGGTGGTATATTTACTTTGTCAAACGGAGTCCGTATGAAGAAGATATCGCATTCTGTCCGCTAAGACAAACAGGCAAAATTTTTGGATGCTGACTGTACCTGTCCGTACAGTCCGTACATGACATGTGTCAGTCCGTACAGGACACGTGGCAGGTCCGTATAAGACATGTGGCAGGTCCGTACAGGACATGTGGCAGCCTCAGGCAGTGACACGTGTCAGGCAGATTTGGCGTTTTGGGCGTACGGTTGGACCAATCTCGAGGTGACATGTGTCACCACTGGAAGGGTGACACGTGGCACGAGATGACGTCAGCAGCATACATGGCGGATGACGTCAGCATCGTACAGCAAGTGATGTGGCAGATGACTGGATCGTATGACGATTGATGTGGCGGATGACATGGCAGTACGACAAACGACAAGTGGCAGCACGTGGTCCAATCGGATGTCGACACGTGGCAGTTTTGTTGGCAAAATGATTGGGTGCCACGTGGCCCAATCACAGGCTGCCACATGGCACCCAGGTATTGGTTCGTTGGTTCTGGTTGGATTGTTCAAAATTTTGTGGCTGACCGGATTTGAACCGGTGACCTCCACCTCCGTCCATGCCTTAACAAAGTCCCCATTGCCAACGGGCCGCCATGGTAGTACTTGTTATGTAAACGGGACAATGTGTATTTAAGTTTGAATGGCGTGTTTTTCGATGGAGGGTCGGGCCGGGGCTTAGCCCCGACCCGAGGTCTTATTGTATTCCACCATACAACCAGGAGCGCGGCAAGAGTTGCCATTTATGCACGTTTATTTAACCGTTACATGTGCGCGGTTCTTTGCAATTTGTTTACCGGTTATAATGTTTTAACCCGTGGTTCTATTATATATATGACCATAGTGTAAACAATAGCGCGCAGGGTTAATGCCGGTTGTGTTACGGTTATAACTGCCGGTTTTGTGGTTATATATGTAACCGTGACGGTTGGCGCGCATTTTCAATGGAGTTTAAACCATAAGCCACGACCATATGCCATATACCAATGCGACCAGGAGCTAGGGGGGTGGCCCGCGCATAGCCCAAAGGCTAGCGCGTGGCCACATGAAGCCCATGTGACCAGGCCAAAGGTGCGCGCGCCAGCGAAGGGGGCTTAAGCCCAAATTACAACTATAATATAGTTTGAAAAGTTGTTTTTCAACCAACTTTGGGTTTTTAATATTAATTAGCCCATTTTTAATGTAATTAACTCATTTTTGGGAGTTATTGGGCATTTTTAGAGCCTAAATTAGTGGAGGAAGTTGGAGATGGATAACCAACTTCCCAACTATTTAACCAAGGCCATTTTGAGGCCAAGGGGACGAATTTTGGACAGCTTTGGAGAGCATTCAGAGTAGAGATACTGAGGAGAAGCCAAGTCAAAGCCAGTTTGAGGTAGGGAAGCTGTTGAGGAGGAGATGTTGTCGGACCATTTCTGAGAGCTTCGGACGTCCGTTTCACGTGCCGTATTTTGTGTATGGTTCTAGAGATTTGGGCGAACATGACCAGATCAGTCTGGAAGCCATTCGACATTGTAATGATGTACCACTGAGCTTTTGAACAGAAATAAAGAAGCCTCCCCCACAGAGAAAAGGCCCGGAGACGTAGGCAAAGTTGTGCCGAACTCCGTTATCAACCTGTGTATTATGGTTTGTTGTCTTTCATTGCATTTCAGATCTGCATATATTTATATGG
>ML777196.1:520745-538207 GCA_009831015.1 Picea engelmannii
TGTATAATTCCTTTTCTTTTCTCATTCTTTCGCTAAGTTTCTCAATGGTTAATTAATGCATGCAAATAAAAACTCAACCATAAGTCATTCGAAAAATCCTGACGGATCAAGTGGTATTAGAGCTAGTTGACGTTTGGATTTGAGTTTTACATGTTAACCAGGGAAGAGCACATCTCAAGGACGAAAATGGCATCTACAGGAGGACTTTCTCAAGATGAGAAGGAGTTCATAGATTCGGTGTTTGCCATGGCCGAGATGGTGAAGGTTTTGTATGAAGACTACTTGGAACGAAAGAGCACGGTTCAAGTGAAAGCTTCAAAGAACAACAAAGGAAAAGAAGCATTGAAGGAAGTGCCTTCTACATCTGTTTCAGACAACATATCTGAGGTATGCAGTGAAGGTTTCTCATCAAATTTTCCTCATTCTCATCAAGTTGGTTTTGGTGAATTCGAAAAACACACAAAAGGTGTAGGTTTGAGAATCCTAACCAAGATGGGTTATGAAAAAGGAAAGGGCCTTGGATGTAGAGGTCAAGGCATTGTAAATCCTATTGAGGTTGAGGAAAGGCCTCGATACTTAGGATTGGGATATGGCAAAGAGGACCTTGGAGAGTCTTCCAAGACGGGTTCCAAATCTTCGAAAGCAAGTAATGCTTCAAATGGCCAACTTAAGACGTTGCAGGAATACTTCACAAAAGGAAATGGCGCATCACTTCAGGGTTGCGGTAGTGAATGCAAGTCATCTCCAAAGAAAAGTGAAGATCAACATGGAAGGTATAATGGTCATGTTTTTGTTAATTCTCCTTTTGATTATAACAAGCATAATCAAGTAACCTGGAACTTGTGGAAACTTTATCCATGTGCTTATTGTCATTCACCTAAGCATTGTGTTGCCAAGTGTTGGAAGAGACAAACTTTGTACAGGAAACCTATGTCATCCAAGAAGGAAACATGACATAAAGGCTCAAGTCCACAATGGAAGAAGGAGAAGGTTAAACAAGTCTGGATGCCAAAAACTCATTGCACGTTTTGCAACAAGAGTGGACATCAAAAGGCGAGTTGTTGGAAGCTTAATCCGAAGCTTCGTCCAAAGAAGGGCAAGAGGATTTTGCATGTACCCACGAAGGAGGACGGATTACCAGCGAAGCAAGAAGGACACCGTGAAGGAAAGAAAGCAATCACTTGGTTCTGCCAGAAGTGGATGTCTCAAATTCATTGTATTTTTCTTCCATTAATGTAATCATCTTTCATAGACAAAGAGCAAGCCGGGTGGCCTATCCCGAGCTTGTTGAAGTGGTCAGTAACATTTTGGGGACCAAAAGGTCTTATTGTTGGGAGGTGTGATCCGAAATCGGATTCAGAAGCCTGACAGGGCATGAAAAATGCTCAAAAATGAAAGTGCTCGGAATCCAACAAAACCAACACCATTGCGTCCGTCTTGTCTTCCTGATTTCGGTGGTATATTTACTTTGTCAAATGGAGTCCGTATGAAGAAGATATCACATTCTGTCCGCCAAGCCAAACAAGCAAAATTTTTGGATGCTGACTGTACCTGTCCGTACAGTCCGTACAGTCCATACAGGACACGTGTCAGTCCGTACAGGACACGTGACAGGTCCGTACAGGACACATGGCAGGTCTGTACAGGACATGTGGAAGGTCCGTACAGGACACATGGCAGCCTCAGGCAGTGACACGTGTCAGGCAGATTTGGTGTTTTGGGCATACGGTTGGACCAATCTCGAGGTGACACGTGTCACCACTGGAAGGTGACATGTGGCACGGGATGACGTTAGCAGCATACGTGGCAGATGATGTCAGGATCGTACGGCAAGTGACGTGGTAGATGACTGGATCGTACGGCGATTGACGTGGCGGATGACATGGCAGTACGACAAACGACAGGTGGCAGCACGTGGTCCAATCAGATGTCGACACGTGGCAGTTTTGTTGGCAAATGATTGGGTGCCATGTGGCCCAATCACGGGCTGCCACATGGCACCCAGGTATTGGTTCGTTGGTTCTGGTTGGATTGTTCAAAATTTTGTGGCCGACCGGATTTGAACCGGTGACCTCCACCTCCGTCCACGCCTTAACAAAGTCCTCGTTGCCAACGGGCCACCATGGTAATACTTGTTATGTAAACGGGACAATGTGTATTTAAGTTTGAATGGTGTGTTTTTCGATGGAGGGTCGGGCCGGGGCTTAGCCCCGTCCCGAGGTCTTATTGTATTCCACCATACAACCGGGAGCGCGGCAGGAGTTTCCATTTATGCGCGTTTATTTAACCGTTACATGTGTGTGGTTCTTTGCGATTTGTTTACCGGTTATAATGTTTTAACCCATGGTTCTATTATATATATGACCATAGTGTAAACAATAGCGCACAGGGTTAATGTCGGTTGTGTTACGGTTATAACCGCCGGTTTTGTGGTTATATATGTAACCGTGATGGTTGGCGCACATTTTCAATGGAGTTTAAACCATAAGCCACGGCCATATGCCATATACCAATGCGACCAGGAGCTAGGGGGGGTGGCCCGCCCATAGCCCAAAGGCTAGCGCGTGGCCACATGAAGCCCATGTGACCAGGCCAAAGGTGCGTGCGCCAGTGAAGGGGGCTTAAGCCCAAATTRCAACTATAATATAGTTTGAAAAGTGGTTTTTCAACCAACTTTGGGTTTTTAATATTAATTAGCCCATTTTTAATGTAATTAACTCATTTTTGGGAGTTATTGGGCATTTTTAGAGCCTAAATTCGTGGAGGAAGTTGGAGATGGATAACCAACTTCCCAACTATTTAACCAAGGCCATTTTGAGGCCAAGGGGATGGATTTTGGACAGATTTAGAGAGCATTCAGAGCAGAGATGCTGAGGACAAGCCAAGTCAAAGCCAGTTTGAGGCAGGGAAGTTGTTGAGGAGGACATGTTGTCGGACCATTTCTGAGAGCTCCGGACGTCCGTTTCACGTGACGTCTTTTGTGTATGGTTCTAGAGATCTGGGTGAACATGATCAGATCAGTCTGGAATCCATTCGGCATTGTAATGATGTACCATTGAGCTTTCTAACAGAAATAAAGAAGCCTCCCCCACAGAGAAAAGGCCCGGAGACGTAGGCAAAGTTGTGCCGAACTCCGTTATCAACCTGTGTATTATGGTTTGCTGTCTTTCATTGCATTTTAGATTTGCATATATTTATATGGCTGTATAATTCCTTTTCTTTTCTCGTTCTTTCACTAATTTTCTCAATGGTTAATTAATGCATGCAAATAAAAACTCAACCATAAGTCATTCGAAAAACCCTGACGGATCACTCATGTAGAGAAGACTCATATAAATAAGAGGAGCCTCATTTGGAATATGTATCACACCAATTCGACCTAGCCAAAGAAGAGGAGAAAATTTCAGCCTAGAGGAGTGAATTTCTAAGGGAAGATGAATTGAAGAAGGGAGAAATTCCAAGGGAAGATTAAGTCTTGTGATGATTTGTTCTAAGTTTTTTCTTTGAAGGTCATTTTGGCATTTTCGATATAATTTTTTTTCTAGAATGATTTAGATAGTGAAATTTGGAGGTGTTTCATTAGATATAGCAAATAATATTGGGTAGGAATTTGAGGTCTTGACTCATTACATGTTTGGATTTATACTCAGTGGAAGTTGAGGTTCTTAAAACTAAGGTTTTCTTCTTCAAAACGAGTCATCTTTCCATTTTCGCTATAAATTTTTTGGGGGGATGATTCAAGAAGAGAAACTTGGAGAAATTTTAGAGAAGATATTGAACAATATTGGTTACAAGTTTCATATCCCGATTCATTACAAGTACAGAGTTATACTTGTTGTAAGTTAGGGTTTGTGACTAATCCATAAACTAATCCTAAACAAGTGTTCGAGATAAAATGGTTATATATGAAGCTTGATAGGTCCAAATTGAATTTCACTTGTGGCATTAGAAGGAGAATAGATCCTAATATCTAAGGTCCAAGTTTCAAAATAAAAAATGGAAAATTGAGCTTGTGGCGAATCTTACAGGTTTGTAGATTTGAGGTACAATTCTCAACAGTTTTGTATGCATATTTAAGAAGTGATATTGGGATTGTATTTGAAGGTTGATTTGATCCTATATCATCATTTAAAATATTACAAGGGGATTGGTGTCTCCTTCTAGTAGGTCCTGGAAATCTCAGGGAGTGGGTGTTTCCTTCAAGTTGGTGCTTGTAAAATCTTGAAACTACTTAAGAAAAATTTTCATGGTTTTCTCCCAGTTGGGTTTCGACGTAAAAATTTGTGTGCAATGTGTATGAGTTTATGTCATGATGAATGACATAATTAATGGTTAATGTTTATGTAGTGCTTGAAGGTTAAATTTGTTGAAATAACTCTATAATGATTTACCTCCCCTCTCAATATTCTTGAATATTCTAACATTATTGTGTCTTGACTCTCATTTTACATTCTAACTTCTCGAATTCCATTTTTTTTTGGCATCGAGAATTGTCGCTAATAATGGGCCAAGTGATTTTTTATTCTTTGGTATTTATTAAATTTATGTATTTGCTGATTTTTTTAAACTTGCATGAATATATTGTTTCCATCTTGTACATGCACATCTAGCATTACATCTATTCCAAATACATTTTATTATTATTCATTTTATAAATATTATAATTTGGCACCTAGCTAATTGTGATATTAAATTAAATTATTATTATAAATATTAACATTATTATTTTAATTATTTCCAATTATTCTATATATTTTTTAGTATTAAAATTATTATCGTGATTGTGATTGTTATTTCTATTACTAGCAACTTATTTATAATCATCATCGTCATCATTATTATTATAAAAATGTGATCTTTGTTATAATTATAATAATAAAAATTATTATTATTATTATTATTACTATTATTATTGTTATTGTTAATATATTCAATTTTCATGTGACGTCATTGAAGAAAATTTAATGCAATGTTGGTGCCATAACCACACCGACACAACGCCACCATGACGCTACAATGTTTTTGGCATTGAAACAATCGACACAACAAGGGCCTTTGTGTCACATCTATGACACAATGGTGGAGTAAGGACAATGCAAAAATAAAAAATAAAGGGAAAAAAGTCACACAAACATAAATGCTACATATTATGAACTTAAAGTGGGAAAAGAGGGGTTTGTAGAACATTCAATAGGAGAAGCTAATGAAGATTTGAGGGCCAGATTTATCAATTGGATTCCAAGGTAAGTTTTTTTCTAAGTTGACATTGACCCCATTAGAGAAATTTTGAGTTAAAAAATGGGTCTCAAAACAAAAAATGTGCTATCAACATCAACTTTAAAAGGACCAATAAGATTCAAGATGAGATGTCAACCATAAAGGTAAATAGTTTTGGAGGGAAAGATTATATATATATATATATATTCGACTTATCTCATTATAGGTTTACTCAAACTTCAAGTGTAGGCACTCGTTGAATATGTAATTAAATTTCACATCTGGTGAGTACCCACTATGGATACTTTTAATAGACCCACAATCCGATAAACTAAAAATAAATGAAAAAAATTGTTTTTTTTTTTTTCAAGAAACACATTTTTTTCATGTATTTCCAGTTTATCTCACTACGGGCCTATTAAAAGTATGTAGAGGGGGTACTTGTTGGATGCAAAATTTTATTTTGCATTCAACGAGTGCCTACACTTAAAATTTGAGTAAACCTATAAGGAAATAAGTTGAAAATACGATTAAAAAAAATATTTTTTTTCTTTGTCTTTTGAAAATTTATGACTCTTATTTTATTATTTTAACTATTATTTTATTTTTTTTCCTTATAGGGCCCATTTTAGACCTTAAAATTTTTCTAATGCAGTTCTCCATTTTTTTATTTGCATATTTGAGATGTGATTTCAAATGAAATTTGGGATGGGATTTAGGTTTATATTTGGAATGGGCTTGGGTTTATATTTGGAAGGTGGGTAGAATGAAGTTTACCCTCTAACTCTATGACTTGAGATCATATTTTACCAAAAAGACAAATAAAACTATGTATTAAAGATTACATACCTCTTACCTCTTTATCTTCCTCCTTTTAATCTATTTCTACCTATCCCTCAGATTCTTGTTGTTGTTTATCTTCCCCCCTCCTCCCATCTCTTCCTTATCTCTCTTTTCCTTTATTTTTCTCCCACCCTTTTCTTCTTCCTTCTTCTTGGCCCTCTTCCTCATCTTCCTCTTTCTTGTTCCTCCCCCTCTTAATTATCCTTATCCCTCTCCTTCTTCTTTCTCTCCTTCTCCATAATCCTCTCCCTCTTATTCTCTCTCTCTTCCTCTTCATCTCCTTCTCTCCCCTCTTTCACTCTCCATCTTCCACTCCTCTTTTTCTCCCCCTCCCAATCTCCCTCTTCATATTTTTCTTTTTATTCCTCCATCATATCCCTCTTCATGCTTTTCTTGTCCCTCTCCCTCCTCCCCATCTTTTTCATTTTGCTTTATCTCTTTCCTTTTCTCCCACCCTCCCCTTTCCCTCCCCACCCCCTATTTTTCTTCCTTCTTTTCTCCATCATCTCTCTCTCTCTCTCTCTCTCTCTCTCTCTCTCCTTTTTTCTATTTATTTTTCTTTCCCTTGCCCCTTATTTTTCTTCCTTCACTTATTCTTTCTCTTTTTCTTTTCCCTCTCTTTTTCTCTTTCTCTTCTCATTTTTTTTTCTTGTTTTTTTTCTCTTTCCCTTACCCCCTCTTTTTCTTCCTTCACTTATTCTTTCTCTTTTTCTTTCCCCTCTCTCTTTTTCTCTTTCTCTTCTCATTTTTTTCTCTTCTTCTTGGTTTCCTCTCATGCTCTTTCTCTTATGAAGTAAGTTAATCTCAACTATTATTATTATTAATTCTTATTGTTCATAAATTTTTGTTATTGTTACCATTAATTTATTATTTTTATTTCCTTAAAATAAATCATAATTCACTAATTTAGGTCTAACTTAGGTCGATATCAATAAACATGTCTACTACTTTTTAGTAAAATAAATTAATATAGATTATCCACTCTAATCCCCTTTGTCCTCTACATTGCATTACCCCTCCTACCCCTTACACATTCAAGTATATACATCCATTGGATTGTAATGTACATACGGGGGTACCTAAGGGGGATAATTAATGTAATGCGGTCATAATCATGGAGTAGACTCACTAGGTAGTTGGTGGCTAATAAATGTAATAAGGAAGGGTAGTTAACATAAGCCCCTATGAGTACTCATAAGAGAGAGATCTAACACCACTTATAGTGAATCTTAGTATATCAAAGATAAAATATAAACTCTTAACTTCCAAATAACTAGATACGTTTACACAAGAAAAAACATGAGAATATAAATAAAACTCCTAAGGTAGGGTAACACCATCAATTACTCCTTATAAAAGGAGTCACTCCACAACTCATGATTTCTACAATACAATCTTCAACATGTCCAATAGAATGGTATTCATGTGTATATATAGTCTCTTATGAGTAATCCTAGGGCCCTATGCCAACTACCCTTATTATTATATTTATCACCCATTATTATTACACTTATTACCCACCAACTACCTAGTGGGACTATTCCATGATTAAGGCAACATTACATTAATTATCCCTTAAGCACCTCCCTAGGTACATTACATAGATACATTGGGATAGGAGTGGGTCATGATGGTGTTAAGAATGGTGTAATAGATAGTTTCTATTAATTATAGTAACTATGACACTTTGTTTCATACATATCATGTTAGATGCATAAAACTACCCCTCTAGTTATCATATTTTGTGACCAAAGTGTCTCTACATTCTACATGTGTTGTTGTTGAGTAGGTGTATTCTCGATGCAAATTCTAAATTATGCATATATTTTATTCCATGGGGTTTATATACTTACCTTAGTAGAATATTGTTGTAATACATATATAAGTTATATGGCTTCTAGTGAAAAGGAATTAGATGATGATGTCAGATGCAAAGAAAGAGAAGAGGGATATAGTATAAGAAAGGGTAAATAAAAAATAGACGATGAAGGAAGCAAAGTTCCCCTGGTGAATTGTAATTACACACTTTATGTATTTTATATAAATTGAAATATACGTATCTATTTTATTAAGAGTTGAATTTATAATTTTAATTAGATTACTTACTGTATTTTGTTTTATGTTGTAGAAAAGGTTAATAAAAAATGGATATTTTTTAAAGAAACTTACATCAAAGGAAAAATCATATATAGATGAGGGTTATATGCATGTGATGGGATCAAGTTTAGGGAGTCTCAATCACAATCATTATACTCATATTAGTGAAGGTACGACTTATCTTGTATTTTTTTTAACAAAATTTATAACATACATTGTAACATTAATTGAGTCCACTATACTACATTTTTCATGGTATTTGTTCATTTTATGACATGCATATTAATGTTTGAGCATAGGGCATAGATATGATGATGTACTAATACAAAGATTGGTCCTATAAAAAGATAGATAATTGACTTGTCATGAAGATATACAAGTTGATTCATGAGGAGAGGTTTTAAAATTTTGAAGTGGCAAAATTTTCCATAATTTTTGGCACTATCACTAGGGAGTGCTAAAAAAATACCACAAGAATTATATATAAATAAGTAACGTTAGTAGGGAAAAATAATTACAACATATATGTAAAAGGTTACCAAGTACATAATTTAGTGATAGATGGGTCCTTTATAGATTCTCCAAGATTGTGAAGACAAGGAGATATCATGTTAGGTGAAATGTGTTCAAATTAATCTTTTTTTTTAGTCACTCATGTTCAAAGTCCTTTAACTTTTATATTTCATTATGTATCATCATTGGATTTTGTGGTTGACTTCATTTTCTTTGATTTTTAACAAATTGAGTAAGTTCATAAATAATATCCCTTTAGATGACAAGGAAACAAAGGACCAACAAATGTTAATACAATTGTCTTTAAAAACATTCTCAAGTATTGGGAAAGGGCTAGGAAGATATCCCTTGAGAATGAGGCATAAGGATGGACCCTCATACACCACAATAAAAATCCACAATTGTAATAAATAATATATAATTAGTTAAATTGTTGATTAAAATTTGTTTATAGTCTCATTTACCATTGATTGTTTAACTTAATCTACATAACCAATATAAAATAATATTGTACTTTCTTAATTCACTATTTGCTTAAGCTTTTAACTTGTAGTTATTTATTTTAATATAATTTTAGTTATTTATTTTGATATGATTTTAACTTGTTATATTTCTCTAATGTGATATTTTAGTACCATTTACTTACTTTTATGGTCATTCATCAGACATTTACAAAATTAACCAACTGTATCTTATCTTATGTACAAACACAAATATACACAAAAAATTAAGAAGTACACATTACTCTCGTCAAGCCAAGAGGTTCAAAATTAAAGGGTACTTTATAAGCTTATCCATATAATCTCATTTATTATGATAATGTACTAGTATTATTAAATATGGTTTTCTCTTATTGTAGATAGTTAAACAATTATGATCGGGAGCCAACTGAGAAAGAAATAAAGTATGCCCTAAAGAATGGTTTTTTATTTTTATTTTTTACATGTAGCTACTAATGCCACACAATCTATACTTTCCCAAATACTAAAGGCAAGCAGGCTTATATTGACGTAACACTAAGGTAACCCTATCACTGCCACCCCAATAGGGTACCTCTTTCTCTTTATGAGGAGGAAAGCCTCACTCCAAGGGAGACGTCCCAGAACCTAGTTGGTTGATGAAGGGAAAAAAGATACAGTGAAAACCCACCCCTCTCTCTAGGTCACTCAATAGAAGAAGTCACGTTGGTGAAGTTGAAAGGACAAGGGAAAATGAAAATTGGCTTGTATCTTCCCTTTACCAATGAAACATCAAACGTTAGTAGAAATAGTTATAATCGATGACTTCTTAAACAAATTATGTGTTGCCTAAACAATTTACTGTACAATGAAAGTGAGATCACAATAGAAAGTATCTTGAAAGGTGCAAGTTATGATGACAAGGAAGAGATACAATAGTCTTGCAAACTTGATAATGGTTTGTCACTCACACTTTTCAAGATAAATACAAGTCAATGAATGACTTAAATGGTTGTACAAACAACATTAATTAATGATGACTGTTATCGCACAGTTTGTAGCTAGGCCAAAAGGCTAGAGGATAGAGGCCAAATTGGCGTAACATGAACCTACCCCACCCAATGTCACCACAATGGGGAGGTTCTTTCTTTTTAGGGAGGTTAGGCCCAGGGGAGACGTCCTCGGTAACCTGGGATTTTGAAGAGGCTAAGGTATAAAGGTCAAAGAAAAATTCCCTCTTCATAGGTCACCACCAAGAGCAGATAGTCGGTCTAAACAACCAATAATGAAGTGTAGGCCCAAATGAGAACACCTTCCCGAAACAAAGCAACAACAAAACAATACATGTAGGCTATGATTCAATGGGTTAGTACTTCATACAACTATCTAATATCAATATGTTAGAAATTATGACAATAGATATTGACGAGATCAATGTTCATTAATACAACAATGGAAATAATATCAATTCACCAATAAATGCCAAGATGATGTAACAATCAATGTATTCAATCAATCCCTTATCCAATAAATTCTCTTAAACCATCATCTAATTGCCCATGAAGAAAACTTGTTGCGTCAAGATGGGATAACCAAGGATGACATTAGCCTTATTAGGGTTAGTAGTTAGTTAGGGTTTCAATTTATAAGAGTTTGAAAGTTTGTTTGACCACTATCACTTCAACATTGGAGACCTAAGATCAATGCCTAAGGGTAAATGGAGTCAAATTAAGAGAGGACGCAAAGGTTGAAGGGAAAAGGCTAAGGACTAGAAGGAAGGGTTCTGAAGTGCTGCAATGGAAGGGATCCAGAAGCAAAACCCTAGGGGAAAGAGGCTCACTCCGGTGTTTCTCAAGAAAGGCCTCGTTATCTTTCCTCCTTCCTTAGGTTAAACTTGGAAAAACGACTAGCATAAAGGATAAATCAAGACACGAGAGTGAGGTGAGGGAGAGTGTTGCAAAGGCAAGGCCCTATCACCAAACCCTAGAAGCAGGATGACCCTAGGTGTAGATAAAATAAGCTTGGGATGTCTCCTCCTTATTGACTTTTAAAAGGCATGACTAGCACAGGGGAAGAAGCAATAAGAGTGTAGCAACGACTAGGCTCTTTCTTCCTTCTTCAATGGTCGAGAATTTCTCTTTTAGGGGACATGAGACAACGACCTACTTGTGTGTTTGTCCCATAGGGTTTTAAAATCAACAAAAATTATAATAAATGCAAGAATATAAGACTACAACCATTCAATTAAGAAGTTTTGCAGAAAAAACACTTACATATCATGATGAAATAACATTGCAAACCCTAGTTGTAAACCTTCCTTCAAGAGAAATGCCAAAAATGACAAGAAAATACTTCCTTCAACAAGTGTGCCTCACTCAAAGAGAAGAAATGACCAATTAGGGCACAAAAATCAGATCTCACTAGGAGAGTGAGTTGTGTGTTATGTCAAAATGAGAATAAAACTCCTCAATATATACTGTATCAATGACCTTTAATTAATTTTAGGTCATAAAAATTAGCCAACAAGGCTTTAAACCAAAATCATATTGTTTTTACATTAAAATGTCAAATTAAAACCCTAACTGAGATGTAATAAAGGTAAAATCTCGTTCAAGGGAGGCGCTAGCCCCTTTTAGGGCAAATGAGACATCCAGGAGCAAAACATTAGCCCCCTGGGGGCTTCTCCAACATGCCACACGTGCCACTGCTACCCAGTCTGCCTCCAAGAATGACCATGAAGCTAGATGACATCATGGTAAGGATGAGGGTGCTCTGAGCCTTCCAAGGCCATTGTTCCACTAAAAAGGGGTCATTCCCCCTAGGTCGGGCTCTACCAAAGTGCCTCTGGTGAAACGTCCTCTTCTTCTTCAGTGAAAAACATCGGTCAAACACTGTCCTGTCTATGCCCCTCTGACGGGGTCTTAGCAACCATCTAATGGGCTCTTCAGCCCCATGGAGGTCTGAACTAATCATCTCCCCATGTGTACCGGTCCAAATGGTACCTGTCCGTCGAGCATGGTCCTGCACATCAAAAACTACGCCCTCCATGGGCTCATTAGTCACATGGATCATAGCAATGTTAATCAGATTTCATCATTAATATTATCAAACATATGTATAAAAACCCTGATATATCATTCAATAGCTCAAAGAATTTACAAAACCTACAATACAAGGTCGAGAAAAAAGGACAAGATACCCTATTGGGATAGTATCCATAAGGAAAGGAAAGTTTCCAAGGGGTTTCATCCAAGCCATGTAAACTAGGTGAATTGGTTTAAGGGATGTCCAGACATATGGGTAGAGTGAGAGCTAGGGATGCATGATATTACCTATGGGTGCCTTTGTAGAAGGTGAACTGTACCTGTCATGGATGCAATTTTTCCAAGCCCCTTTTTGTCTTTATTCTTTTCTTTATTTGATTTTTCTTCTTATTTTTCTTTTTATTCAAGGGATAACCAGAGGACACTGCCTTAGCGTGGTGACCAGAGCTGACAGTGTTACCCACAAGTACTTTCACAACGATGATAAGGCTGGCTCATGATGAGACCCCCTTTCCCTTGGCCATGCAACCAAAGGTCACTGCCCTGGCGTGGTAACTAGATGGTGGCAATGCCATGCTATTAGATACCCATGAATATAATAGGTTGGCTCATGATGAGACCCCCTATCCTCTTGATTAGGTCTTGTTTGTTATTTTTTCGGGTCCCTCTTGTTTCTTGCTGAAAGGCTTTTTATTGCCTTCTCGGGGATCCCTGGGCGTAGCATCTCGAGGCTTCATTTTTTAGGCTTTTATCTTTTACCAACTGCTTTTACCTTCTGGGCCTTTAGCCCCTTCTTCCCACGAGGTAAAGTGCAACCCCACAAAAAGATCATCCTAATGCCCAGACAAGGGAAATGGGACAGATGAGCAGGAGATAAGATGGAAAAGTGGTGGTATGATGGGAGCGGACGATGGCTCTTTAGAAATCCCCCAATGGCAAACCAAAACCTATGAGTACAGGCTTTCTAGGGAACCCAGTCAATCTCCCCAAGCATGGTCAAGTGGGCCAATGTAATATCCAAACAGTTGTCAGAAATAAAAGGAATTAGATGCACACATTTAAAGGTTATAATGATCAAAAGTGACACATACCATGATACCTGGACCAATTACCTCATGGAGCAAGAGACTTTTCCGATACAAGACCAAGCCGATGGTGATGGATGTTGTTGCTATTGAAAAGATGAATCTGATGAAATAAGAAAAGCATGGGCCCTCCAGGGCCATGCTCAGGTCAATCCAACTCTCAGTACTCCATGTCTAGGACCTGTGGGCCTCAAGACATGATCTCCTAGTTATCCCTAGAAAACGGGGATAACATCTGGCTCCAACTCGGGGACATGTGCTCACCGTAGAGCACATGAGAACCTCAACATCTTTGGCATAACCTGTAGACCTGCTTAACTCGATAGGGGCATCAGTAACAAAATGGGGCGGTAATTCCACCCCAACATATATAGACATATATATATAACTGAAATAAAACAATCAATATGAAAATGTGAAAGTAAACTAACATGAAATGCAAATGGTATAATACACGAAGAATGCCTACTTACCTGTACTTACCTACAGAGTCAGGTCCCACCACCTTGGTGGGGTTTAAGGAGGTGTCCGCTGATAGGTAATGGGCACCTTCTTCCTTCTAAAGTGGATAAGTAGTATGAGTTATCAACTGATTCCATTCCAACTTTGAAGGGTCCGAGCCATGACTGTGTGCTTCCCTTTACATTAGTTGGATCTCCTTTCTGGGTATCCCACATCCATACCATATCTCCCTCCTTATACTTTCTGAATTTGTATTTGGTCGTTCCCTGAACAACCCTGGTGTATTGTACTGAGGGAGGTGGGTGGGCTTCTGCTGTAAAAACTTCTTGTTGAGACGGGTGGATTTGTACGTCATATTCATTTTTCTTTAATATCTTCACCGTCCCAATTTCTTTGTTCTTGAATTCATCTAGGAGGTGTTGGTATTCTTCTTTCTTGGGCCATTCGATCTGATCAAAGTCTTCTTTTGTTGCAAAGGGCATGTCTTCTAGAGAATATTCCTGAAGATTTTGTATCATATCATTTTTCGTTTTGTCATTATTGGCGGGATGAACAATATCCTGCACATGGTCCCTAGTTATTGGCACATTGAGTAGACATCCCATAATTCCATCTTTCAAAGGCAATCACAAAAATGTGAGGTCCATCTCAAGAGAACCGCCTAACATTGTGCCAAACTTCCTAGATAATAACATTCCCCACACGTCTAGGACATCAACCACCACAATGTCAATGTGGACTATCTTCTCTAGATACTCCTTCAGGCGCACTTCAACATTCTCAACCACCCCATGTGTGGGTATTGCTTTAGATTCGAAGCCACACACATTCCTGTAAGGTCGTGTGACCTTCAAACCCACTTGTTGCATGACTTTAAGCGACATCATGGTGGCACCAACACTTGTATCTAGCCTGCAATTGTTGAGATTTTTGTCATTCATTGTCAAAGTCATGAAGAAAGGAGGGTTTTCACCATATTGGACCCTGAAATGATCAGCTTGCAACATAATAGGGGGGTCCATAGCTTCATCTGATCTCGAAAAGAAAGTATTAAAGTGTTCCTTGATGGATGGGATCTTGATTGCTTCTCTCAGGAGGACATTTAGATGCATCTTTGATAACGCCCCTTCGAAGTCAAAATTTAGGTCAACCTTACCAGCCTTGGATGTCTTGGGAAGAAGTATCTCCAGAGGCGGGGGCTTTGCTTGATCAGTAGCAGGTTGTTTCGAGTTCTTCCTTCTGTATACCTGAACCTCTTGTCTCTTTATATTTTCTTGTGATTCCTGATCTAGGTTGTTTATTAGTGCCATCCTTGCTGCTCTAGCTGCTTCCTTCACGACTTCTTGATGTTCTATATCTGTGATATTTATCTGAGGAAACTCCATGAAACAATCCATGTTGTTGACTTGTTGATGGCCAGCATTATAAGGACATTCATGCTCCCAATGTGCTTCACTGCACTCCAGGCACCAGGGATTTTCATCAACAATGTTTGTAGGGGCCAAGGTATTTGGAACTTCATGCTCATTCTTTGTCTCGTAAAATTGGTTCCCTTTCTGGAATTGTCCTTTGTATGAGGCCCTGGGTGCTTGGATCTGAGCTTTTTCAAGTCTGACAATCTGGCTCATCATTTCTTCTTGATTCTTTATGATGCCATCCATGGAGGATTGTAGCTTGTTGATACTGGCACATAGATCTGAAGTAGGCTCAACATTGTGTACTATTTTCTACTTGGTGTCTATTCTCCCCCTTGGGTTAGCAAAAGGCTCAATTTTAGATGAAAGGAGGTTCCCTTCTATATTGGTGGCGATCTCTTGGGCTTCTGGAATGGACTAGGGTTTTTTGTCTCTAAGAAGATACCCTAGTTGGCCATTGAAAGATATGGTGTAAATATGGACAAGGTAGTCATATTTCGGGTGATGGCTTGCGGGAATTATTTGTAGCAATGTCTCGAATCTGGTGTGAAACTCCCGAATGGGCTCATTTTCATACTTAGCAAGGCTATTTAGTTGTGTGAGAAGCATATTAGGGTCTTCTTTGATACTCCATCTTTTGAGAAAGGCCTCTTCAAGTCTATCCATGGTTTTGATGCTTTCGTCGGGAAGGATGAGGTACCAACACCTTGAGGCATCATAGAGAGTAGCAGAGAACAACTTCATGACCAAATCTTCAGCATCATCACTGATGGGGTGAAGCTGAAAGAATGCCCAGAAGTTGTTCATATGCTCTTCGACGGTGATTCCATCAGTACCAGTGAATTTAGGCAACCACTTCTCATACCTTGGTGGCATCTTCCTGGGGTAGCCTAGTATGGCTGACATGTCTAATGGCCTGAAAAGGGTAGATGACCATTGTCTTTGATTGTTGGTTGGGTTCGTTGTAGCGGTCTGAGAGGTAGACATGATTCTTAAAGGAAGGATCTTCCCGAAAAGTGATTTGACAACAGGAGAATTTATGGGAGGCTTCCTTCTGAAAGATAAAGGAGGATTGTTGAATCTCCTTTTAGTTTTTGGAGTCGCCAGATAGTTTACTTGAAACTACCAAATAAAAGGGGAAAAAACACCCTAGTGGAGTCGCCAAGTAAGCTTGTAAGAAAAGGTCTCTGAGGTAAGGCTTACAGAAAAGATTTTTCATTTTGAGGAGAATTGACTCAGTGTTCCCCAACAATGGCGCCAAAATGTTATCGCACAGCTTGTAGCTAAGTCAAAAGGCTAGAGGATAGAGGCCAAACTGGCGTAACATGAACCTACCCTACCCAATGTCACCACAATGGGGAGGTTATTTATTTTTAGGGAGGTTAGGCCCAGGGGAGACGTCCCTGCTAACATGGGGTTTTGAAGAGGCTAAGGTATAAAGGTCAAAGAAAAAATCCCTCTTCACAGGTCATCACCAAGAACAGATAATCAGGCTAAACAACCAATAATGAAGTGTAGGCCCAAATGAGAACACCTGCCCGAAACAAAGAAACCACAAAACAATACATGCAGGCTATGATTCAATGGGTTAGAACTTCATGCAACTATCTGATATCAATATATTAGCAATTATGACAATAGATATTGATGAGATCAATGTTCATTAATACAACAATGGAAATAATATCAATTCACCAATAAATTCCAAGATGATGTAGCAATCAATGTATTCAATCAATCCCTTATCCAATAAATGCTCTTAAACCATCATCTAATTGCCCATGAAGAAAACTTGTTGCGTCAAGATGGGATAACCAAGGATGACGTCAGCCTTATTAGGGTTAGTAGTTAGTTAGGGTTTCAATTTATAAGAGTTTGAAATTTTGTTTGACCACTATCACTTCAATGTTGGAGACCTACGATTAGTGCCTAAGGGTAAATGGAGTCAAATTAAGAGAGGACGCAAAGTTTGAAGGGAAAAGGCTAAGGAATAGAGGGAAGGGTTTTGAAGTGCTGCAATGGAAAGGCTCCAGAAGCAAAAACCTAGGGGAAATAGGCTCACTCCGGTGTTTCTTAAGAAAGGCCTTGTGTTCTTTCCTCCTTCCTTAGGTTAAACTTGGAAAAACGGCTAGCATAAAGGATAAATCAAGACACGAGAGTGAGGCGAGGGAGAGTGTTGCAAAGGTAAGGCCCTATCACCAAACCCTATAAGCAGGATGACCCTAGGTGTAGATAACCTAGGCCTGGGACGTTTCCTCCTTCTTGACTTTTAAAAGGCACGACTAGCACAGGGGAAGAAGCAATAAGAGTGTAGCAATGGCTAGGCTC
>ML777196.1:538257-556112 GCA_009831015.1 Picea engelmannii
GACCTACTTGTGTGTTTGTCCCCTAGGGTTTTAAAATCAACAAAATTTATAATAAATGCAAGAATATAAGACTACAACCATTCAATTAAGAAGTTTTGCAGAAAAAACACTTACATATCATGATGAAATATCATTACAAACCCTAGTTGTAAACCTTCCTTCAAGAGAAATGCCAAAAATGCCAAGAAAAGCCTTCCTTCAACAAGTGCGCCTCACTCAAAGAGAAGAAATGACCAATTAGGGCACAAAAATCAGATCTCACTAGGAGAGTGAGTTGTGTGTTATGTCAAAATGAGGATAAAACTCCTCAATATATACTGTATCAATGACCTTTAATTAATTTTAGGTCATAAAAATTAGCCGAAAAGGCTTTAAACCAAAATCATACTGTTTTTACATTAAAATTTCAAATTAAAACCCCAACTAAGCTGTAATAAAGGTAAAATCCCCTTCAAGGGAGGCACTAGCCACTTTTAGGGAAAATGAGACATCCAGGAGAAAAACGTTAGCCCCCTGGGGGCTTCTCCAACATTCCACACGTGCCACTACTGCCCAGTCTCCCTCCAAGAATGACCATGAAGTTGGATGATGTCATGGTAAGGATGGGGGTGCTCTGAGCCTTCCAAGGCCAATGTTCCACTGAAAAGGGGTCATTCCCCCTAGGCCGGGCTCTACCAAAGTGCCTCTAGTGAAACGTCCTCTTCTTCTTCGGTGAAAAACCTCGGTTAAACACTGTCCTATCTATGCCCCTCTGACGAGGTCTTAGCAACCATCTGATGGGCTCTTCAGCCCCATGGAGGTCCGAACTAATCATCTCCCCATGTGTACTGGTCCAAATGGTACCTGTCCACCGGGCATGGTCCTGCACATCAAAAAATACGCCCTCCATGGGCTCATTAGTCACAGGGATCATAGCAATGTTAATCACATTTCATCATTAATATTATCAAACATATGTATAAAAACCTTGATATATCATTCAATAGCTCAAAGACTTTACAAAAACCTACAATACAAGGTCGAGACAAAAGGACAAAATACCCTATTGGGATAGTATCCATAAGGAAAGGAAAGTTTCCAAGGGGTTTCATCCAAGCCATGTAATCGAGGTGAAGTGGTTTAAGGGATGTCTAGACATACAGGTATAGTGAGAGATAGGGATGCATGATATTACCTGTGGGTGCCTTTGTAGAAGGCGAGCTGTACCTGTCATGGATGCACTTTTTCCAAGCCCCTTTTTGTCTTTATTCTTTTCTTTATTTGCTTTTTATTTTTATTCAAGGGCTAACCAGAGGACACTGCCTTGGCGTGGTGACCAGAGCTAACAGTGTTACCCACAAGTACTTTCACAATGATGATAAGGCTAGCTCGTGATGAGACCCCCTTTCCCTTGGGCATGCAACCAAAGGTCACTACCTTGGCGTGGTAACCAGATGGTGGCAATGTCATGCTGTTAGATACCCATGAACATAATAATCTAGCTCATGATGAGACCCCCTATCCTCTTGATTAGGTTTTGGTTATTATTTTTTTGGGTCCCTCTTGTTTCTTGTTGAGAGGCTTTTTATTGCCTTCTCGGGGATCCCTAGGTGAAGCATCTCGAGGTTTCATTTTTTAGGCTTTTATCTTTTTCTAGATGGTTTTACCTTTTGGTCTTTTAGCCCCTTCTTCCCATGAGGTAAGGTGCAACCCCACAAATAGATCATCCTAATGCCCGGACAAGGGAAATGGGATAGATGAGTGGGAGATAAGATGGAAAAGTGGTGGTATGATGGGAGCGGACGGTGGCTCTTCAGAAATCCCCCAGTGGCAAACCAAAACCTATGGTAAAGGCTTGCTAGGGCACCCAGTCAATCTCCCCAAGCATGTTCAAGTGGGCCAATGTAAGATCCAAGCAGTTGTCAGAAATAAAAGAAATTAGATGCATACATTTAAAGGTTATAATGATCAAAAGTGACACATACCATGATACCTGGACCAATTACCTCATGGAGCCTTCTCCGATACAAGACCAAGCCGATGGTGATGGATGTTGCTACTGCTTACAAGACGAATTTGATGAAAGAAGAAAAGCATGGGCCCTCCAGGGCCATGCTCAGGTCAATTCTGCTCTCCGTACTCCATCTCTTGGACCTGTGGGCCTCGAGACATGATATCCTAGTTATCCTTGGAAAACATGGATAACAATGACGAAAACAATAAAACCACTATAGAAAAGTACTATAATTGAGCAATAAGTCACTACTTAAATATCCAATGATTATGGTTTGTTTAGTACAAAATCCCAATGGTTTTATGCATGATTTTAGGGTTGTTAAGGGCTACAACAATTGTTGTAAAAAAAACTATGACAACGGTTAACACCTTCAGGTTTTGCACTCTAAAAGGAAATTAAACATACACTTTAACACTTATTGATAGTACCTTTCCTTATGCCCCCTGGGGGGGAGCTCAATTGGCTAATGCCGTGATATGAAGTTCCATGAGGTTTCGAGTTCAACTCCCCCCAAATTATCTTGTGTGTCACATATGGGGCATCGTGGGAACACCTGGAGGCTATAGTGGTAGAAGTGGGATAACATGACCCCGTGTAACATGAGTATGTGCCCAACTAGTTGTTGATTCCGCCAGACATTATATATATATATATATAGTACCTTGCCTTATACAAATTCTGGGATGACTTATATGGTTAGTAGGATAATATAAGATGCAAAATGATAGGTGTAATAGTGATTATGACAACAACAAATTAGCTATTAGTATGTCTAGACTAGGTTAACAAATTAGTGAAAGAGTTTGAGAATGAAGTGAAAGAGTTTGAGTTGAGTCTTGTCAAGAGGTAAGAGAGGAGGACTAGTGCCTTCAAGGGTAATGGAGTCAAGGTGGACGACTTATTATAAGTCTGCAAATTAATGATGATGATGCACAAAATTCTAAGAGGGAAAAGGCCTAGGAGAAGTAGTAACTTAAGTCCTCCTAGGCTTTGAACTCAAGAGACAAGATGCTAGGGTGTAGGCAATTCTAGGCCCTAACACCTTTCTCTCCTTAGCCTTCTTATGGAGTAAAAAATTATGCAACAATAACTAAGTCTAAACCCTTAGGGTGCTATCAATTTAGGGCTCTAGGGTTTCACTAATTACTATATCAATTAATGAAAAGATTGGCAAATAAAAAGTAAGAAAGTAGCAAATTAAGTTTCTTACTTCAAGCATTAAATACACCATGCAATTTCATAATCGTGTATGAGAAAATAAAACCATACAATAAACCATTCAATAGATGACAAAATGCAGATTTCACTTACTTGCACCAAGAATAATCATGAGAATACCATGCAAGATCACCATAAAACTTCCAAAATTGATCCAAATTGCAAAATTCAACCTTAAACAAGAGTGGCACCTTACAATTTCATCCAATAACCCTAATAGGGCGAAAATTTCACACCTCTTATCTCCAAGGACAAGTTATGGTCTGAAAATGAGAGTACTTTATGCTTATTTATACAAAATTTTGACCTTTAACTAATTTTAGCTAAAAATAAGGCCGACCTAGCCAATTTCCAATAAAATTCAATTTTGACATAAGAAAAATTAATTTGTATCTAGAAACACCTCCAAGGGTGACGTCATGCCCCTCTAGGGTGACGTTGAGCCCTAAAAGTGGAACATTGAGCTAGAAATGTGGGGCGCTTGACCTCTAGAAGCCCTAGATGATGTCCACAAGTGCCACTAGGCTCATAAATGCCTCCAAAATGAAAACCCTAGCTTTGGATGACATCTAGAGATATGATGGTGACATCCAAGGCCTTCAAGGGATAACATCCATGTGGAAGAGAAAGGCCCCCCTGGGTCTAGGTCTGGGTCTAGGTCTGCCAAGGTGCCTCCAAAGGAAACGTCCTTCTTTTTCTTGGTGAAAGTATCCAATTTATTCTTACCCCTGACCGAGGTTGCAACATCCATCTATGGGATTTAATCCCCCGTGAAGGTTCGAGCTAATCATTCCCTCATGTGTACATGTCCACTGAGCAAGGTCCTGCAAAAACAATAAGTATGCTCTCTAGGGGTTCATAATTCATAGGGATCATAACATGTAAATCACATCGAATAATTAAATTACCCAAACATGTGCATCAAACCCCCATTAACCCCCAAAAATTCTCAAAGACATTATGCAATTTGACAAGTTAGGTTTGGAGAAGGTCTCAGGGTGTCCTATTGGGCTAACCTCCCTTACGTTTGGGGTGTTTCCCAAGTGGGATCTAATCCAATTCATGTCAGTGTACGAGGTGGCATGAGGTAAGTGTTTGGGCATGGGGTGCATGTAATAACAGGGAAATGTAAAGTATTACCTATGGGTGCCTTTGTAGAGGGAGAGCCACACCTTGTCATAAATGCAATTTTTTCCTAGCCCATTCATTGCCTTTTATTCTTATATTTATTTCTTTTGATATTTTTCTCTTATGCTTCAAGGGAATAGTTGAAGGCCATTGTCTTTCCTTGATGACCATAGGTGACAAAGTTATCCAAAAAAAATTCACAGAGATGAGAAGGATGGCTCGTGATGAGACCCCCTTTATCTTGGCTATGACACCAAGAGCCACTACCCTGGCTTGGTGACCATATAGTTGGTAGTGTCATACCGCCACATGCCCATGGTCATAATAGGTCGGATCATGATGAGACCCCCTATCCATCAACTAATACCTTGAGTGTTTATGTTATTCTATGGGTCCCATTTTCTTACTAACAATCTTTTCACTACTTTCTCGGGGATCCCTAGGTGAAGCATCTCGAAGGTTTCAACTTTGGATTTTAACTCTTTCTAACTACTTTTACCCTCTGGGCCTTTAGCTTCTTCTTCCCATAAGGTAAGGTACAACCCTTCCTAGTGTAGCCAATCCCAATACCCGAAAAAGGATAGGGGAGATGAAATGAATAAAGATGGAAAATGGTAAGTATGGAGGGAACAAATGATGAATTTTTCATAGACCCACCCATTAGCAACCCATCCTAAAGGGAAATCAACTTACTAGGGCACCATGTTACCCATCTAGGTATGAACAAGGCAAAGAGCATAATTTCCAAGAAAACGTCATGAAATGAAGAAGGATTCAATACAACATATTCAAGTTCTTCAAAAATCAGAGTGATACATACCATGATACCTTGACTCATTACCTCATGGAGCAAGACTCATCGCTACTTCAGGACCGGGCTGGTGGGATGGATACTGATGCCATTGATAAGTGGACTACACTTAAGAGAAGAAGGGGCCTCTGGGGACATGCTCAAGTCTTCTAGCTCTTGGTACTCCATGTCTAGGACCCGTGGGCCTCGAGACGTGATCTCCTTAGTTATCCCTAGGCCAGGGGATAACAAAATTGATTGGCTATGGTAAAATGAATGCATATTAATAATCAAAATAATAATCCTCCCCCCCCAAAAAAATAATAATTTATTATAACTGTAATAACAATTATAATCAATAATAATCAATAATTTTGAAATAATGAGTGATATTTATAATAATTAAATTAATAATGATCAATCAAGTCTACCTTGAGTGGTTGAGAGGATAAATGTTATCCTCTCCACCTAAGTTAAAATCCCACTTGTGGCATGTTCACTCTTCATGAGCCAATTTTGATTGGGGTTGGCAAGGTACCACAATCTCATCCTCACTTACAGAATTGAGAGTGGGATGTGATGTCACATATAAAATAATAATAATAATAATAATAATAGTTATTATTAATTAATTAAAAACAATTAAATTATTAGTTAATACGAATTATTGTTATTAAAAAATCATAATAATAGAGATATATAAATGAAGCATATAACATCCATTATAAATGAAGCATATAATAGAGATGTATAAATCCATTAATGATGCATATAACATGTACATGATGCCAGGAGTGGCATACATATGATTCTTGTTATTTCCTCCTTGATATTTCCATATCTCTTCATACATAAACATGGAATTTCTTACTATAGCAATTTGGAAAGAGCAAGGGGTCATCTCTTCTTTGAGGTAATACTTAATTGAGATGGGACAAATAGAGGAACTCTTGGGGAGAGCAATAAGCAATGAAAACAAATAATTCTCTTTGCGGATTTGTCCCAAATGTGCAACAATAATTCCTTGGGTTATATTAATTGATTCTACATTGTTGAAGTACCTTGAGTTGATGTAATGCAAGTGAGATCAGGCCAAGATCCAAATTGGAGTGGGATGAGTTAATGGCCATGTTAATACATAAATTGTCCAATTTTCAAACCACCATTGATTTGGTTATGATCTTCATCCTAAAGTTTAGTTGAACCATATTCCTTTTCTAGCTTTGTGCTCCTAATGTTGTGGGGAGACATTGATTTTTGTTTCCTCCAATGGTTTCTATCTCTTGTTGGTACACCAACTTCCACCTTTTCTAAGGTATTGTTACACCTTCATATCCTTTTCTCTAATATTTGATCTCTTGTATGCCAATTTTTTATGGCATATTAATGCATGATATAATTTGATATTTTCAAATGAACACAAGTATCAAGGTCAAGATAAGAGCCTTGCTAGGGAGGGGGAGGAGGTGGTAGATGAGGAAATAATGTATATAATAATAATCATTGCATCTATGATAACAATTACCTAATATTAAGTTATTCCTTTCGATGTGATCAATCCTTACCACAATGACCAAGGTTCTCCTTCATCCATAGTCACTATCCTTGGGCACCACAAGAAACTCTAAACAATTTATTAATTCATGGTGAAGATTAACACCCACCCCTACAAATCTTGGATTCCCTTTTGAAGCTCCATCAAAGAAGAGGACAAATTTGCCTAGCTACTTTACCCATTCCTTTATATCATTGCTTTCCAATCAAGTCTCTATAAGGGGGCCTTATTGGATTGAAATTCCAATTGAATTGAGTTTAGAGGTAGGGATCAATACAACCATATTTTCTATTGAGTTGACCTTGGTTCCCTAGCCCTTCTCATGGATTTTCACAGCATAGCTTCATCACAACTATGTACTTTCCTCAATAACCTTCCTAATATCCACTTTTCCTCCCTTAAATATAACATTGTTCCTGGCCAACCAAATTTTCCATGAAAGATATTAAGGGAGGGATTTCCATAATTTGGAAAACATAACTTACCTTTCAGTGATGGTGAGTAGTTTTTATTCAACTAGAATAGTTGCTCCCATCTTTTGAAGCATGGGGGTCTAATTTGTAATTCTTGAATTGCTTCCTTCCATATGCTTTTAGTGACACTAAAATCTTGGAATAATGGTTGCATTGTTTCTTCGCTAGTTTTTCCCAACACACTTATGGAGGGTCCTTCGATTCCCCTCTTATTAAGCTTTTTTTTGTTATTAATATGTTTAAAACTAAAATATAGTCAAATAAACTTGCCTTAGCGCATTGTAACGATCCTAAATTTGTTCTAGAACATGGAGATAAGGGGTAGATTTTTCTTTTTATTATATCTAGTGCAAACCATGTATGCTCCATTTCTTTCACTCTATACCCATTCATCTTCCTTGCATTGATGAATTGACATTCATCCATAGAATTGGGGAAGGATAATCTCCCTTAGAAGCCAACGATTCACTGGTACTTTTGAATTCACTTTACACTCTTCAAATTCCCTATTTCCACTCTACACCCATTCAACACATGTTTCCCATGTGTGTTTTCCCTTAATATTGAAGCCATTCTCACAAAGGAACCAATATAGATTTGGTGTTTAGTGGTGGATTTCCCCGAATTCTATTTTCTTAGAGGCAAATGATTTCTCCATTTTTTGAGGGCTGAGAATAGTGTCATTTTATCAAATTGCATGAGTGTCATATGAGGTTCCATATGGGGAGCCTTTTTTCACTATGAAGGGTTTCTCCAAGCTCCTTTTCCTTTCTCTCCTTGGGAGATACTTTCTTTATATTACCTTTTTCCACCAAGTCCAGAGTTGATGTTGTATGTCCCAATAGGGCTTGCCTCAAGTTCCTAATTTATTATCAACGGGTTCTTAATTGAGAGGCCTCCTTTGCTAACATGGGATATATGCCATTTGAATAACTTGTGTTTTTCCCTCCCTTCTTTAAAATATTTTGTATTATATTCTTCATTTCTATTAAAACATTAAGTGAAGAAAATATCATTGAGCACAAAAGGAATTGAAGGGAAGAAAGCATTACTTTGATGAGAACTAGCCATCCATGTGGATATATCCATATTATGTCCCATGAAGAGGTATTGTCCATGAAATTCTTGAATATTGGGGTCCAATACATCAATGATTGATTCTAGATCACTATAGGGACCCCTAGATGCCAAACATAGTACCCATTGATGTCTGCTGAGAAGTCTAGTTCTTGAGAAATGTATCTAGTCATTGTTTCTTCATGTGGGTTCCAACCATAAATCTTGCACTTTATTTTTATTTTATTTTTCCACCTAAAGCCTCCAAATAATTTTTTAGTACCTATTTATGTCTCTTGGCAATGATTATATGAGTTCCTCCAAGGAGAATGATGGCATCTCCAAATTGTGCATGATTAACATGCTTGACCCCTCAGAGTTTATGAATATGTGGGAGAGTACCAATCTAATGAGATTTATCTAAAATCTAGTGAAAGGATTCTAACATTATGATATACAAATATGGGGACATAAAGAACCATTTCCTAACCTCTTTTTCTTTTGAAGAACTAAGTGGGTCTTCCATTTACTAGCAAAGAAATTCAAGGGTTATTTATGCATGATTCTACCTACTAGAAAAATGGTTCAAGAATATGAATCTCTCCATCACCTCAAAAACAAATTTACGACTTACACATTTAAAGGAATTTCCCATATCTAATTATATGATCATTACTTCTTCCACCAGTGTGAGTTTTCTTGAATGGAAAACCCTTGCACCAAAGTGATATTGTCCCCAATTTGTTTCCCTTGCACAAATCCCCCCTATTTTTTGGATATTATCTTTGGGAGAAACTTTCTCAACATTCCTACTATTATTTTTGTGATAACCTTGTATGATACATTATTGTAATTGTCATGCAATCTGTACTTTCCCAAAGGCCAAGGAAAGTGAAATCAATATTGGCGTAACAGGGAGTGACCTATCACTCTCACCTTAATAGGAAACCCCTTTCTATTTAGGAGTATATCAATGTACCCCAGGGGAGACGTCCCCAGTGACCTGAGGGTTTGAGAAGGCTAAGGAAAGAAATTTCCCCCCTCTCACAAGTCACTCAATTTCAAGGTTTCTTTGTGTCTTATACATATGAAGCAAATGAGTAATATAGTGTACCTGCCCAGAACAAGACAACAAAATAGAAAAAGGGAACTTTCCAAGTACCAAAATGATATTAATGCTTCATAAGACTATGAACTCTTAAAAAATATACTAGCTGATATAAAATTGCAGAAGTAAAACAATTTACAACAACAATGATAAATTTGTAACAACCACAATATGCTTCAAAATGCTTGAGAAAAGACTAGAAAAAGTAGCTTTAACTAGGCAAATTGATATTAGATAGTCACAAGTAGATTTAGCAATGTCTAGCTAGCAATACATGTCACTTTTGAGGTTAGTTTGCTTCTTTTAGATGGTTGTAGCAATATTTTGCAACAACAAGAAGTTAGTTAGTGAATTAGGCTAATCTAAGGTTAGTAGGAGTTAGTGAATGTTCCAAGAAAGATAGTTTGAAAGTTGTTTGATCAATCAATCACTGGTAGTGAATAGACTATTTCCTTCTAGGGTAATGGAGTCAATGATAGCAGCAACAACTCTTAGAGGGGAATAGCAATGATAATACATAGTCAAAGAAGATGTAGAATATGAGAGAGGTGTTGGTAACCCAAGGCCTCAAACATCCAAGTCCTAGAGATAAATGCTAGAAAGTAAGGGAACTTAGGCCCTAGCCATTTCTCTTTTCCTTAGAAAATTTGAAATAAAATATGCAACAGGAAATGAAGTAGGGTTACTAGAGTGCTACAATGGTAGGGCTCTAGTATCTACTTCTAGACAAGGTGCTCTTTGAGAAATTTAAACAAGTGGAAAATTATAGAGAAAAAGATAATAACTTATGTCTTTCTCCTAGTGTTTCAAGCAAGCAATTTCATAATATTTAATGTGAAACAAGTAAATTCACCATAAGAATTCATTCACAATAAAGAAATGCATATTTTCTATTTACTTCACCAAGAATAATCAAGCTCAAACCCTAGTTGAAGATCTTCCACCATGAAAATATCCAAGAAACACCCAAAATTAGCCTCCTCCAAGAAGTGCGCCTAAAATTTAAGCCAATAACCCTAAAGAGGGCGCAAATTTCAGACTTAACCACTTGTGTGATGAGAGATGATGATTAAAAATGAGATTTTTTTCTCTTATTTATATAGTATCAATGAGCTTAATTACAATTAGGTCATAAAAAGGCCGACATGGCCAAATTACATTAAAATCCAATTTTTACATAAATGAGAGTAATTAAACCCTAAAATCAAATCCAAGGGTGGCGTCATGCCCTTCTAGGGTGACGTTAGGCCCCTAGGGTGGAATGATATGCCTCAAATGCAAAACGTTTGGCCTCCAAAGGCCCCAAATGCTTCCACACATGCCAACTAGCACACAACCATCCTCATAAATGCAAACCTTGATTGGATGATGTCTAGGGTCAAAATGATGACATCATGGGTCCTTAAGGGTCAAAATCCTAGTGGAGAGGCAAGACCCCCCTAGGTCTAGGCCTGCCATATTTTCTTAGGGGAAATGTCCTTCTTTCTTCCTAGTGCAAGCCTCTGGTGTCTCTCTACCCCTGGTAGGGGTCACATCATCCATCTGTGGGCTTTCAACCCCATGGAGGTCTAAGCTAATCATTCCCTCATATGTACCTGTCCATCGGGCAAGGTCCTACAACAATAAAAATTATGCCCTCCCGGGGTTCATAAGCCATAAGGATCATAACAATGTCAAACACACCTAATAATCAAATTACCCGAGCATGTGCATCAAACCCCCCTTTACCCAGACAAATGCTCAAAGATGTTATGCAGTTTAACAAGTCAGGTTTGGAGAAGGTCTCATGATGTCCTATTTGGATAATCATCCTTAAGTTTGGGGTGTTTCCTAGGTGAGAACCAATCTAGGTCATGTAAGTGTGTGTGAAGTGGCATAGTGGAACGTTTGGGAAGAGGGTGCAGTGATAACATGGAAATGTAGGTCTTTCTTGTGGGTGCCTCTGTAGAGGGAGAGCTGCACCTAATCATGATTGTCATTGTTTCCTAGCCCATTCAATGCATTTTATTCTTATTCTTATTTCCTTTTGTCTTTTTTATTTTCAAGGGAAAAGATGGGGGACATTGTCCTAGCTTGGTGACCAGAGGTGGCAACGTTACCCACAAGCATTTCACAGAAATGAGAAGGATGGCTTGTGATGAGACCCCCTTTCTCTTGGATATGCCACCAAGAGCCACTACCCTGGCTTGGTGACCAGATAGATGGTAGTGTCATACCGCTACATTCCCATGGACCTAATAGGATGGCTCATGATGAGACCTCCCATCCATCAATTAGTACCTTGAGTCTTGATTTATCTTATGGGTCCCCTTTTCTTACTAAGAAGCCTTTTATTGCTTTCTCAGGAATCCCTGGGAAAAGCATATCAAAGGTTTCATTTTGGATTTTAACTCTTGCCAACTACTTTTACCATTTGGGCCTTTAGCCCCTTCTTCCCACAAGGCAAGGTACAACCCTTCCTAGTGTGGAAAACCAAATTCCTGAACCAAGGTGGGGGAATATGAGAGGAATAATAGTGGAAAGTGGTAAGTATGGAGGGAATAGACGATGACCTTTCAAATACCTACCGAGTGGCAACTCATCCTAAAGGGGAATCAACTTACTAGGAAATCATGTCACCCTCCCAAGTATGAACAAGTTAAAGAGCATAATTTCCAAGAAAACGTTATGAAATGAAGGAGAATTTAGTGCAACATATTCGAGTTCTTCAAAAATCAGCGTGACACATACCATGATACCCATACTCATTACCTCATGGAGTAGGACTTACTGCTACTTTAGGACTAGGCTACTGGGATGGACATTGCTGCTACTGATAGGTGGGATGTACTAAAGAAAATATGGGCCCTCCAGGGCCATGCTCAAGTCATCTGTCTCTTGGCACTCCATGTCTAGGACCTATGGGCCTTGAGACACAATCTCCTTAGTTATCCCTAGGATAGGGGATAACAGTAACAAAACCAACCCCCTTGTCTTCATTAGGCTAGTGGGGTGTATGAAATTCTCCCTTTTCCCACTACACTACTTATCTTAACTACAATTTTGTTTCCAAAACTGCATTTATAGGTCAAATTGATTCCTCAAGGGATTTCTATAAGCTACCTCCATTTCGAGCCCTAGATAGAAAGATTCGATTTCTCAAAGATATCAAGTGTTTCCATTAAGGTTACTTCACGATGTCCATGTGGCACCAACGCAAATCTTGTTCCGTGCGAGCTAGTCAATCATGATTCTTGTTTCAAAAGGTTGAAGGACGTTATTCTTGAAGATCCGAAGAGAGATATTATGAAAGTGTCGATGGGAAAATCAGAAAAAGTGTTGATGGACACAAAATTTAAACCATCGGTCAATGAGTTTAGGAATATGTCAATGGAAGATCAACCCAATTCGTCGACGAGAGGTAAAATAAAAATGTCGATAAAGAATCATCCCAAAATCATCGATGAAAGGCAAATTCAAACTGTCGATGAAGAATTGGCCCAAAATCATTGATGAAAGGAAAATTCAAATTGTTGATGAGTTAGAATCGAACAAAAATCATCGATGAAAGGAAAATTCAAATCATCGATGAAGAATCGGCCCAAAATCGTTGATGAAAGGCAAAGTCAAATTGTCAATGATCAAAACGATTCGAAATCTATGATAGAAACTGGGTCTTGGCTTGAGTTTCTTCCTCCACCAATCACTGGACAATGGTTTCATTAAGGGATGAAAATATTCTAATCAGGAAAGGAGGTCAACGAAAACCCAAGGCATGGTCTAGAAAGTGAGTGGCTCATTGCCAAAGGATACTCAACGGTCTCAAGGTGATTTTTTTGACCCCAACAATACAATTCACTCGCGATATTTTCAAACATTACAACCATAGTATTGAGGTATGAGTAAGAGAGTTTTTATCTCATTAATGCTTACACGTCAAGGTGCACAATACTCAGGCTTGGGATCTAATTATATGTACCAATTACAAACCATATGCATAGAGTCTAAGGCCATGTTAAATTAATGGAAAATACATTGAGGTTTCTCACTTGTTTCCAACTGTGCCATTGAAAGGAGATGCGTTCATAACTGTCCTTTCCAGAAATTATGATGTATAAATCTCCAAAATCGAAACCACTACAATGGTAAAATGTAGATTCAAATGGCCAAGACAACATATTGGTACATTTTGTACAAAGAAATATGGAACACACTTGTCCCTAAATTAGTTAAGCAATAAATGTGGTTTTCTCTTCATAGTTAAGAACAATATTTCATTATTACACACGAGAGACATAGAACATGCACCCAATCAACTTTTTAATCTAGTAAACTATACTTTCTCTACACAATCCATGCAATTCTCGGGATTTTGACTCTAAACCACATGATTTCTATAATATAATTTCAAGAGAAAAGAGTCATAAGAAAATTACTGCACCTATGGGGAACACAAAACATGCATCCATTTAATTCATCATAGATTTGTACTCATAAACCATACAATTTCATAAATTTCACAAGCATACAAATTTTACAAAGAACAATGATAGACTTATCTGTTTATAAGCTTCTAACCAGACAAACTAACTGAGGGGAGTGATTTTCCACCCAATCGTAGGGTTTTTTGCATTGATATATTTCTAAAAGAGGCCACCCCCTAGACAGGCCATGATATCGCAAGGGAGAATTTGTCACTCTCGTGTAATTTTTTGGCAGTGCATCAACTTCAACTCTAAATTTAATCTCCTATGAACAATTAGTTGAGTCCTCAGGAAAATAAAAAAACTCTTGGGCATCCCCTTGTATTCCCCACACATAGAAAAAGGAGATAAATCCCTTCCTCTGATACAAAGTCCCTCATAAGCCTCCCCCTCCAATTCTCTTTTGGGTGTGCCTAGAAGGGTTCCACCTATAGTCATGTAAATTCAACAATTTCCCAGATCTTCTGCCCTTTTCCTAATGGAAAAAGCTTGTTTTTCTTGGTTGGTTTGTATCACATGTTATGGCTAGCTCTCTTGGATGCATGCACTTTATTTTCTACTCTCCCCTACTTTTCTCAAAACTTGGCTTCCCCTCTCTACTTGAATTTATCACTCTTTTACCCATGCAAGCTTAACTCTTGCACACTTTTGAAAACTGATTGTACTCAGTCCATACCTCAATAATTTGATGAGAGTAATTTCTCATCCACTTTCCCCATGCAGTTAATGGAATTAGTCTCTTCACATGGGTACTTTCATATATTCTCATAACTAAGGATGTGACTTCTTTTCCCAACCTCCTTACATTCATTCAATGATTACTCTTGGATAAGTCAAAGGAGAAAAGAAATATTTTCTTAGAAAATAACTTGGAAAATTGGCATGGGAACTCTAACATGTGGAACCCCCTTTAGGCCCACTCACTCTTCCCCTCTCATGGTATCATGGCCCGCATAAGCGCTCGTTCTTAGTCATCTGTTTGGATTCTCCATTAACTGAAAATAAAATATACATATATATGCAATGTTTAATATGTTCAGATTACCATTGTATAATAATTACATATCCATCCCAAACTAAAACAACATTAACCATAATTAAATACAATTTAATTGGGGAACCAAAATGGGAACATTACATCCCCCCCCAATTGAAATAACATTGTCCTCGATGTTCTTCTATTTACAGTGGTTATCTTTGAGATGGAAACAACAATGGGTATGCCTCTTTCATGTCATATTCCATCTCCCATGTAGCTTCATTTGGCCTAAAGTGCTTCAGGTGCACTTTTACATGGGCGATGGCTTGGTTCTGGAGAAACTTTTCCCTCTTGTCTAGTATACACAAAGGCTCTAGTTGGAACTCTCCTTCTAGTTCCACCTAGATCATAGCACAATCAAAGATATGGTTATAATCATGAACATACTTTTTAAGCAATGAGACATGGAAAATGTTATTCTTTTAAACATTAGGTGGTAATTCTATCTTTTATGCTATGGGTCCCATTCTTTTATAGAATTCAAAGGGTCTATGATCCAGGAGGATCCGAGAATGCTTACAGAGGTCCAGGAGGATCTGAAATTCTCACAGAGGTCTCGGAGGATCCGAAACACTCATTGTTGAAAAGTCAACAAGAAACATGTGTCTAATTTACTTTTCCCTTAAATAAATTCGACAATAAATATTAATCTATTATCTCATTCCTAACTGAGTGAGTTGGAGTTGTAACAGAGTTATAAGTGTAGTTAAGTGATTTAATCTTAGTTTTACTAGTTGTAACTAAACTTGCACTAGCGAGAGTTCAGTGAATTAATTATTAATTAATTCAAATCAGTGAACTCACATGCAACTGAAGATTCGCCACGGTTAACTACATGCATGTCAGATCTAGTGGAGACCCAGTTGAGATAACAGGTGAAAGGGACAATTTGGCTATCAGTTGTGATTTGAGTGAAGTGCACTCATGCAATCACACATGCAGTGGATATGCTTATGAGCATGTGAAAACTAGGCAATTCAAATTTCATTGTGAGAATTCTAATTGCAGGGATTGTGCAGAGGAGGTAGGTTGTCTGGAGACAGAGTATTGACACATGAATTTGTCAATTTTTGTATGACAGTGTGAGACGATTGTGTTGTACTGATAGTTCTTGGATTAGATTTTTGTATGATATTGTTTCATGATCCATGATATACATAATATATGATAGTGGGGTTTTTAGCTTTACGCTTTCCCAGAAAAACTTATGTGTTATGTGTTCTTGATATTTCACTTTGTGGTTGTGGTTTAATTTCCACAAGATTATTAGTATAAGTGATTATGTATTTAACAATGGCATATAATTGTTAGATAAGGAGAATCGCATGAAATACTTAATTTGTATTGAAATTTCTACATGGTATCAGAGCCACAGAGCCACGGAACTAAGGTGCAAAAATAATAGTATTTTCGCAGGTCCCGTCTCTGGCAGGGTGAAAACCTTAGTACTGAAAACTACACACATTTCTCGGAGTATAAATTCTCACACCCTACTCAAAGGAGAGGTGCAAACTTCATTAATATTCTCGTAGGCTGCTCAAAGGAGAGGTGCGAACCTCCCTCACCCCACTGTGCATTACAGTGCAAACTTCCTTGTGATTTTTGCAGGCTGTACACTGGTAGGGTGTGAACTTCCTCCAAGAGTTCGCAGGCTAGACACTGGTAGGGTGCGAAATTCCCTCAGGTTACTCTCTGGTGGGGTGCAAACCTCCTAAGGCAAGAGGAATTGTAGCAGTTGAGTTTGTGTTTGGATAAAATTCGAATTTGCAGGATTTTCTTGGTGCGACAGTTGATTCAAGATCGAAATGTCTTTCAATGGCTTGAGGTTGGAGTATGCACTCGAGGGAATATCAAAATACATTTCTTGGAAGGACAGGATGGAGGCAGTACTTGAAGACAATGGCTTGAAGGAATACATTGACAAATATGTTCCTAAGCCGGATGCGACAGACACTGCAAATCTTGATGCATGGAAAAAGAAAGTGGAAAAGGCAAGGAGGATTTTGTTGGAGGGAGTACGAGACCACATTGTCTCAAGTCTCCATGGTAAAACCACACCACATTCAATGTGGAAGGTTTTGACGGATCTATCAATTATAATTCTTCAATTCAATCCACCAAATTGAAAAGTGATATTGATCGAATGAAAAGAAGAAAGATTTTCCATGTCAGATTTATAATCAATCATACAAAGGTAGATACTTTATTTGATAGTGGATCTCAAGTTAACTTAACATCTAAAGCAAATGTTAAGAAGTAGGGTTTGAAGATGATGCCTCACAAAATCCATATCCATTAGGTTGGGTGTGCGAAGATGCTAAGTTACAGGTGATGAAACAATGTAAGATCGGATTTGCAATTACAACTAAGTTCTTTGACGAGGTTGAATCAGATGTTGTGCCTCTTGAAATTTTTGGCATTTTCTTGATTAGTCCATATATATTTGACAGGCAGGATATATTCTATCAACATAGTTACCAACTTAATGAGAACTTTGACCTCAAAACGAGAACTCTAGTCCCAAAACCCCATATTTTTGCATAAAAAACATCTAAATCAACCCCCAAATAAAAAAGTAGTGCTATCGGTATTACCATGTTTTTAAACGAGGTCAAAATTACAACATTTTCAAACATGACCTTCAAAACTCAAACAATAGCTCAAAAAAACCTTCAAATCGACACCTAAAAAAAGATGTTACAGATTTTTTTTATTTTTTTTCAAAATGTTAAATTTATAGATATTTTGAAATTGTATTTTGAGCAGTCGATACCATTAAAACCAAAAGCTCAAAATCAACCATCAAATTGAAATGCACTGCTACCGATAACACCCATTTTAAATTTGGGGTATTAAAATGACATTTTTTTTTAAAGTGGTAATCGAAATCATCGTTACTGCAAAAAAAATCATTAAATCAATCCTTAAATGCTTACTTTTTAAATTTTAGTTTATGTCTCCAAAGACAACATAATACATAATGCAATGAAAACAATACATTTAAAAATATATATTCAAAATCCAAATTT